>CM038226.1:5400231-6000231 GCA_021442155.1 Cymbidium sinense
TACCATCCGATTGACCTACCTTTTGAAACTGAGTATCCTTCCCTAAAGAGGAAGGCATTTGAGGTTTCTCCAGTCAGTCCAGTTCCTACTCAGTTAATTATTCCCACAGCCGCTCGGGTGCATGCTAGCACCTCCTCAATGGTCCTCTCTAAGGGGAAGGCTATTCTGGCATCAGAGATAGCCTCCCCCACCTTCGGGGTAGGATCTAGCTCTTACACCACCTTACTCAATCGTACATAGCGCCACACATAGCGATGCAATAGGAGCCACAAGATCAAGCGACACCATGATTGTGCCACTCAAGAGATGGATGCCGCATCCAACATTGCAAAGGAAGGTTCCCCCCGTGAGATTTCCCCATTGCTAACTAGCAACCAATTTCACTCCCTCCTAGCATCAGATGGAGAGGAGGACAATCAGAGGATAGTTGCATTGCCTCCACCTCCTACATACCATGAGGCTCTAGCTAGGGACAAGAGGAAGTCCTATGCTAGTCTATGTATGATATTACGAAAGGTAGGTAGAGTACACGGACGTTCAGATTCTGATACATTATTTGACTTGAGTTCTATCATGCCCAAGAGTGTTACCAGGCATATTCGTAGTGATAGAGCATCGAGGCTGGGTAGCGATTGGAGCAAAGAGAATGAGGTTTACCGATAGTCCTCTTTGCTCTAGTTGATTTTCATAGTCATTGGCCACTGTGGTCGACAGATACATAGAGTCGGCTGTGTACCACCATATAAGGGAAAAGCCCTGGCGATGGTAGAGCCGATGTTGTCTCCACCACACTGATCCACTCCTCGCCCACCATCACCTATTGAGGTCACGCCATCAACTGTGCCTATAACGGCATAGAAGATAACATCCGAGAAGAAGAAAGCTCCATTGGTGATCCGACTACGGCCAAATAATCCCACTTCATCTACCCCATTGACTAAGGTGAGGGAGAGTTCCCCTACTCAATCTCCTACTTCAGTCTTGGTGAAGAAGGAGTGGCAACCTTGCAGCATCATAGTCGCACCACCACAACCACCACCATCAGAGGCAGTAACAGTAGCAACTGTAGAAGGGGAAGGGGACAGTTCTGTAGTTCCCATGGCAGTGGATCTCCCTAGGGACACTATTCTACCCATGAGCAGCCACAAGCATGTCTCTTCCAGCCATGACCCTCCTGTGAGCCAACACTCCAAAGGATAGTGTTAGGTGCATCTCAATCAATGAGCACAACCCCTCCACTGGTCAGTAGTGTGTATTTTTTTCCAACACGGTTAGGTCATTCCCTAGATGAGATTTTGGCATAGTACTTTACAGAGAAGAGTGAGCTTCTAGGGAGTGATTGATTAGATTATGAGGAGGAAAAGGTTAACTTTGATCCAGATGAGGATGATCTCCTTGAGGATTTGGCTGAGGTCCACATGGTCGATTAAGAGCTCCCTTCATAGAGATCAACATAGTCAGGAAGGTATTGTGGTTGGGGAAGACGACATCGTCCATTCAACCCAACACCTCCATCAATAGCTTAAACAGAAGGATGAACATATTAACTGGATGGAGAAGAGGATGGAAGACTTATTAACAGCCCCCCATGCACTTCAAAATGAGGCCTCAATACCACAACATATATCGATAGATATAGATTATCTCGAGTTAGCGCATGTCCTACATCAGTGCAAAAGCATTTCTCTAGTAGATCAGGATAATGATAGCTTATATAGAAAGGTGGTGGACAGCACCTCCATGCAAGAAAAAGATATCAAGCAGTTGGTGGAGCAGCAAGTGAAGGATGAGTTGGCGCAAGCCTAAGGTGGCTCATCTATTCCAAAGGGTAAACCTTACCTAAAAGAATTTGATGGTGTCCAATATCCGATTGGTTTTGCTCTTCCTTCCTTAAAAATTTTTTATATGGGAACCTCACAAGACATTGCACACTTGGATGCAATAAATGATGGCGTGATGCACTCTTATTCTATCTCTTCGTCAGTAGTTTGACATGCATCACATTTGATTGGTATGCTGAACTACCCAATAGTTCAGTGAAGACATTTATTGAGTTGGAGCAACTCCTCATTAAGAGATTTTCTAGAGCTTAGTAAAAGTAACTTTGGGCAATCTCGTTGTAGCTCAACAACACCCTGGTGAGTCCTTTATTGATTACACTCTTATATGGTACAATTTAAGTATGAAATGAGAACCACGATTATCTGAACAGCTAACCATTAAAATTCTACTCAAGAATATTCATGGCCCGGTCACCTTCATGTTTAAAGGATTTACCTTTAAGATAATTGAGAAATTAATCAACAAGGCGGCTAGTCCATAAGAAGAGGTCAAACAGTTACTTTTTCAAGATCAGTCAGCCAAGCCCAAACCATAGAAGGCATTTGAGAAAAAGTCAGGGGTAATCACAGTAGTTGATAAGGGGAAGCAGCCAACCAGGGTCCAGCATGATAGACATCAGTTGACCTCATTTTTGGAAGAGGTCATTTCACCAATGCAAAGATCTCAAGTTCAAATAGGGATTTCCTAATTCACTATTCAAGTTATTATGCTTAGTAACATAGGAAATGAAATTTGAGCTAAAATGAATCTACTTGGTTTGATGCAAAACCAAATAAAACATCCAACATAAATGAAATCAAGTGAATCAATAAAAATAAAATGAAAATTTAAAGTCAAACCTAAAGTCGACTCTAGTTAACCTAGAATTAACTTAAGTGGGCCCACTTGGTCAAAAAGTCAACCCACTAAATTTGACTAAATTAAATCACCAAAAATATTTTAAATAATAAAATGAATATGTGTGATCACAATAACAAAATAATTTGAGTCCGTCAAGGCCTAGATTAGGCAAATTAAATCCCTCAAATCAAAATAACCTAAACAAGCCACATTGAATTCAAATTCAAGAAAAATCAAAATAACTCTAAATTGATTATCCTAAATCATATGGGGATGGTGATGGGACATAACCTAACTCCTGGGTGTAGTTGTCAAATGGGTCATTTGACCCATAAAAAAAAATTCACTTAACCCAATTTGGGTTAAGTGAGTTAAGCAAGACAAAAGAAATAAGGAAATATCAAACCACTTCCAACCAAATCACATGGGATGGGGGTGACACTTCCTTAAACACTTCTAATGAAGGTTTGCATCCCTAATCAAGCTACTTAAACTTCTCTTGCATTATTGCATAAAATCCAAATAAGGAAAACCAATGTAAGCAAAAGGAATTGGAGAAGTCAAATTCCTTCTCTCTTCTTCCCACCTCTTCACATAGGACTGTTGTGGGATGGAAAAAAAGTGCACTAGCTTGCTTCCAAGGTTCTCCATCACCAAATACAACCAAAGGATGGCTAGGAAAATGCTTAAAGGCTCTTGGCCATATAGGAAAAGGAGAGGAGAGACTTACCCAAGGAAAATTAAGCACACGCACACCTTCACAAATCAAAATTGAACCAAAATGAAATTTCCCCTACCCCCAAGTGTCCTTAATCACCACAAACCATCAAAACTGAAAAGAACAATCAAGGATAGGCCTAGGATTGATCCCGAAGCGATCCGCATTTTGAAACATGGGTCGACATGCATGTGACACTACGTGGACCAACTCACTTGTGCACACGCAAGACGCACTGCGTTGCATGGACCCCACACTTAAAACCATTAAAATTGATTAAATAACTGATTTTATTAATTAATAAAAATGCAAAAAGATTCTAAAAATCATAGAAAATCAAATATAAATCAAAAAATTATAAATAAAAGCTCTATGGATTCATCTTGATGAGAGGAATTCATAAAAATTAAAATTCCCAATTTTTATGAGATAATTTTCCCTTAATTTGGGTTTAATTAAAAAATATTAAACCATAATTACTCTTAAATTAATAATCCAATTATTTTGAAACTTTGGGAAAATGAAATTTAAGTATAAAATACACCTTTGGTGAATTTTTTCAGATTTATTCCTCTGAATTCAAGAAAAATTGAAATTTTATATGCTTAGCCTTTTAATTAATTAAATTAATTAACACTTAAAATAATAAGAAAACTTTAATCAAACAACCTTAAATTAACATAATAAACATTAATGAGCATCATAACACTAATTAAACTTAATAAAACCTATCTAAACCTAATAAACCTTAAATTGACTTAATTAGATAATTAAATGAGTTAAATAATTCAATTAAATAACTTGAATTTAATTAAATCATACTGAATCAACCAGTTAACCAAAAATTATAAATAAACCCTCATTGGAAAGGTAGTTTAGTGAAAAATAAGAGAAAAATAAAATTCTTTAATGAAACTTATTAAATCAAGCTAAATTTAGGTTTTAATGAAATAATTAAAACCTTAATTACTCCCTAATTATATATCTAATCAAGTTGAAACTTTAAGGATATAAAATTAGCATATAACCCTACTTGCCAGAAATTTTTGAAGTCAAATTAATCTCTCAATTAGTAGTTATTAAATTTCCAAATCTTTAGGTCAATGATAATCAAATATTGGGATAAGGAAATAAATTAACCTATTAAATAAAGTTGTACTTCTAATTAATCTCTATCAAACCATAGAAAACTATTCAAAAACTTATCTAAATATCCTAAGTCAATTAAAGTGATCAAATTCAATCTTAGGAAAATGAAATAAAACCTTAGGTTAATAAAATTATTAATTAACTTAAATCTCAACCTTTGAATCAATGAAGTTTAATAAAATCATTCATCTCTAACAAATTTAAATAATGAATCTAAACCCTAGGTTAATTAAATTAGATCAAATAATTAACCTAAGTACTTTAGGTTAAGCATAACACATGAACAAACCTAAGGTACTAATTCTTATTAATGAACTTAAACCTAAAACTTACAAATCCATAATTTAATAACTTAAGTTAAATTGAATAAAATCAAACTCTTTAAATTAACATAATACAAATCAAATGAAACCCACATAGCTTAATTCAAAATGAAATAAATCAAACAAATTAAATCAAATAAAGCAATTCAAATAAATGAAATAACATAAAACTAATCCAAACATAAATAGCATCAAAAAGATTAATTAAGATACCTAGGGATCTTAGTTAGACTTTTGGAAATCTAGGATTTAAGATATGGAATAAAGTGATTTTCCACTAAAAATGAAATTCTTTCTATTTCTCATTTCTTGAAAACTTAAATATTATTTTAACCAAATAAAATGAACATAAAAAGAAAAATTAAATCACTAAACCATTTGAATTGAAACCAACTAATGGTAAAAATTAAACAAATTCAAACTTCAAATTTAAACTTGAACTTAAAGGAGCCTAGCAAAGCCTTGCCACACAAACTCCTATTTTACAAACACTAGATTTCTTAGGTCACAGACTCTAGATCTAGGTTAGATCATTTTGTGATATTCTTAAATCTCCTGTGATGTGTTATATTGTGCTTCATATGTCTATGTGGTGTATTTTTTTAGACTGAATGCCTAGGCTTATTTGTTCGTTAGACTTAATGTTATGGCATTCATTCTAGATTCAACACTATTTTTTGCAAGGGACTGTGTTAAAGGGATCACTATAATAAATAAATCATTAAATTATTATTTGCTTGCACGTGCTAAAAAATCCCTTAACATAGTCCATAGGTGGGCTTGGCAAGCAACTAATGCTATATGTTTGTGAAATATAAACCGCTTTGTGTGTTGTGTATTTCCTAACATCTATTTTGCAGGGCTTAAGATTTCTTTTAAAATTTAAATGGAAATTTGAGCTTAAAATTAGGTTAGGATCTATGGGGTCTAGGATTAGCAGGAGCTGGCCCAACCAGGAGATGGTGCGGTGGTCCCCTGTGGAGCTCAATAGATGTCCTTGAAGAAGGAGACTTTCTTGGAAAGAAGACCCATAGATCTAAACTTGTAGATCTACATTGGCCTTTTTTATATAATTTCATTTTACTTGATTTATTTTCGGTGCACAATAGAAACATCATGCTTTTTCTAGGTTTTTTTTTGTGTTGTGTTTGTGCTATAATGAATGCCTGGAAGTAGGCTCATAGAATAAACTAAATTTCCTACCCAATTAAATCAATAAAAATATAAAATAAATATAACTCATAATCTTCATATAAAATCCTAGGCATTAAAGCAAGATAAAATATGTAGCAACCCCTTAGATGGATGTTTTAACATCATGCATAATCATATTATTTCAGTCTTGATTAATGAAGGACTTTCATCCTTGCTAGAGAACCTAGGCTTGACCTTTGAAAGCCTATGATTGAAGTACGCCTTCTTCTATTCTGATTTGGCCCATAACCTTTTTCTAATTGCATGCATTAGGCATAAATTGTATTCCTATGGCCTAAAAATAAATATTGAGTCAAAACATTATAAAAATCTAAAAAATATGCATTAGTTATTCATACCCTACATGGTCTTGGGATTAGGGAGTAAGTCTAGGTTCATAGATTCTTTCCTAAAATACAAGCCCATCTTGCATTCATATGACTTAGCATCATGGTTTTAAAATGCACTTAGGTGGTGTTAGTTGCAGCCTTCTCCAAGTAGGTTGTAAGTCTAGAAGAGTCAGGGATAGGTTAGTTCCCTCAAGTAAAGAGAATGGCCAATGATTCCCAAGGATAGAACTAGGTCAAGCATCTGACATGTGTCAGAAGCACTTGTAGGCTATGTTCTGAAACATCCTTTTAGGAATAAGTTTTCAACCCTAGGCATTTCTACAGTCTTGCGTTGCTAGAATCTAAGCCCTAGATTTCTAAGAAAATGATATCTTAAAATATAAAATCAAATCCTAAATTTGAAGCCCAATCATAGGATAGTTGAAATGACTACTGGGTATCCCAGTATTAATGTCATTTGAGTCTTGAAAATAACTCTCTCCAATTTGGAACTCTCCTAATTGAATTTCCTAAAAATCAATCCTTTAAAAGCTACCTTAGAAGTCAATAGGAATAACCATTTATTTCTTTAATTATGAATATTCTTAAGAAGAGGCCCTTCCTAAGATGTAATTACTATAGAGGCTTGCCTTTATAGGGAACCATGATCCTAGAATAAAATAAACCTTGTTCTACTTTCCTATGTAGTTCAGGGGAAAATACTGTGGTACACATAAGACCTGTTAGCCTTAGCATTCTTTTATTTAAATGATTGAATCCATTATAGGAGAGTATGTTTATCTTTCGAGATAAAATGTTTATTCCTTAATGTCCTATTTGGTCATCTAAATAAAATATTCCTAAGCTCTATGTGGTGTCATTTCTTTTCTCTATTCCAGAAAAAACACCAACATATTTTTTGTAACTCAGGGAATGGTTCCTCTCTCCATCTTTAGAAATAGGTGGTTATTTCTATATATCTGGTACTAATGCCACTCACCGACTACCATTCTTTTGTTGGATACCTTCCATTTCATTCTTGGTTGTCTATCCAACATCTTGAATAGAGGTTCTAGAACTCTTCATTTATCATAGTTAAATGATTGGGTCCTAGAACCAAATCCCAAAATAAAATGAGAGGTGAGAGAAATAAATGAAAAATAAGTCATCTCTGTTAAGACCAAAATCTAGTCAAGATAGATTTAAAACCATTCCAATGTGGAAAAGAAATGTTAAATTTAAAGAAGTATGAAAAGTACTTCAAATTTTGAAAAGCAAATCTTCAAACATAAAGTCTCAAAGTTAAACTTATTCTTGATCTTACTTTGGCTTTATACTAAATGAAGGACTTCCTTCAAAACTTAAGAAAATCCAAATCAAAAGGAGGCATAGTTGTGCCTATTTCCCCTTTACCACCATGATTGAAGTTTTAATTGCATTTAAAAATAAAAATCATTCCAAAAAGAGAATGCCTTATTGACCTTAGGCAGAGGTTAATTAAGGAACTAAATGTAAATTTCTATCCTTATAGAAGAAAATTTTTATATAAATGCAAATTAGCTTTAATCATAATTAATTTCCACAAGTCCACTAGAATATTGGAAAACCAACTACTCAAGTTGATTGGCAAATTCTAAGGAGTGACTTGGAGGTAACCTTATTTTAGACCTTTCCAAAATCTCAAATTCTTAAGAGTTTGGGAGAGAGTCAAAAGAGGAAGATGGCATGACCTAAACAAAGATAAAGTGACAAGATTTACATTTGCTCCTAATCAATAGAAGAAAAGAAAGGGTAGCAAAAGAGAATTCTAATTCTCTTGATAAAGTTGAAATGAATGAAATTTAAACCAATCAATTTAAATCAACTTCCTTAATGAGAGTTTCCTCTCATTAAATGAAATGATATTTCATGAATGGCTTTAATTAATTTTAAGGCTAAATCTTGAAAAGAAAATAAATGAAGAATTTAATCCTTCTAAAGAAATCATGACCTTAGGATTGGGTCCTAAGGGTGATATATCTATCTCATAGAATAAGAAAATGAAACTTTTATCTCTAGTTAGTTGATAGATAAATCACTTAGGACTTTGTCAATCCAAAAGAATGAAGAAAGCCCTAGTTTTCTCTATTCAAAGACTAAGGCATTATATGCTTTCAATACAAAGTGAACCTAAGGAGAATCCATTGCAATGTTTTATGACCTATTTGACATTGTCTTAATGTTAATTATGGTGGTCAAAGATTCCATTGCAAGCTACGATTACCTTTATTCTTATATGTGCTATAAAATAAAATACAAGTCAAACTTGACTTTGTAATAGCATATCATCTACCCTAGAGGGTCCTCTTTTAAAAATGAATAGATCATGAGGCCTATTATTCTATTGAGGATAGAGTTAGACCTACCTTCCCTTCATATCAAAAGGGAAATTCTTGGAATCAAATTCAAAATGGTAGAGTTATACCACCTCAAATGACATTGAGAAGAAATGGCAAATAAGTCATCTTCTAAATGTGATGTTTTTCCCATCATTGAGAAGTTGCTTGCAAAATCAAGCATCGTAATGCTCTGTTAAAAAATGAAATATGAAATAAAATAAAATAAAAATGAAAAAAGAAACGAAAGTAAAATAAGGAATTACATAATCATGTAATCTGCCTTACTTAACTATAAGTAACTTTCTGATGTGGCACTCCACTATAAAAAAGTTCTAGGGTTATCTTCTTTGATAAAGATAGACTACTAAGAACTTATCCACATCTTGGTCGATGTGAAAAATTTAAAAGAAGAAAATCTCTTAAATATAAGTTGATCTGGGTGCATCGGTCAACATTAATTACAAACATGAAAGTGAATTTATATAGTCCCAATTTTAATCAAACTTTGATAAGATGGGGCATATAAATTCAATCAATTCAAGAAAAAAGTTTTTATCTCCATGAAAATTCAATCTTAAAAACTCAACCTAGAAAAAGAACTTAATTTCAATCACATTGTTGGTTGAAGCCAAAATTCAAACATGAAAAAGAATAACTTAGGAATTTATGAAACATCATTAAATGCTCTTGGATGGTCCTATCTAGAGTCTTTAGGAATATCATTCAACTACTCCGAAATGACCTCACTCAATATTTGATTCTAATAGAAAATTTTAATTTCAGAAGTGTAAAGTTTTCAAGGAACTCATTATGTTAATCTTAAATGACTCACTCCACTAAAGCAGTTTGAATCCAGAAATGTAACATCTTTAGAAAGTCATTTTTACCAATTTTAAATGGCTTTACTAGATTTGTTGTTCCATGAAAAGATGGAAAAGAAATAGAAATGTTGAATCATATTATAGATCAATCAAGTGAAAACTTGAATCATATCAAAAAGTAAATCAATCAAATGTTGTATTTGGACAAAAAGTCAAATACATCAAATTTCCTACCAAATCATTTAGTGGAGTCATTTCATAAAGAGTGAAATGTTATGGAAATGAGTCAAATATATCTATCTTCTTAGTGAATCTTATAACTAGGGAAATTACCAAATGTAACCTTTCATGAAGAAATGAAATTAGAATATTACAAAAAGCAAGAAAAGTATAGGGATGGAAGGACTATATCCAAGAGCAAAAGGATGAAGTCTAAATTTCTAAGCATGGACATTTTGACTTTAAACTTCCACATCAAAATAAAGTGGTAGGGTTAGAAGTCAAAAATTGTCTAGCTAATAGATATCTCATTCTTTGTCATTTTCTCCTTTGCCATGATTGGGTGAGCTATTTAAAAAAAGATAGTGGATCTTCTTTTCAGTCCATATCTATTGAATGGTAAAGATTTTATTGAGTATACTCTGATACCATTTCAAATAAAGCAAAAATATCCAATAAAACTAACATAGCTTAAATGAAATAAAAATAATCATATATCTCATACGTTGTTATTTTAGCCTTTGCCATGATTGGGTGAGTAGCTTGACAGGTTGAATAAATTGATAGTGGATCTTCTTTTCCAGGAGTCCATATCTTTTGAATGGAAAATATTCTATTGAGTATACTCTGATACCATTTCAAATAAAGCAAAAATACCTAATAAAACTAACATAGCTTAAATGAAATAAAAATAATTAGATATCTCATGCTTTGTCATTTTAGCCTTTATCACGATTGGGTGAGCTCGCTTGGCTGGTTAAATAAAAAGATAGTGGATCTTCTTTTCCAAGAGATCATATCTTTTAAATGGCAAAGATTCTATTAAGTATATTCTGATTTCAAATGAAGCAAAAGACACCCTATGTAAATGGACATTTTAACTTTAAACTTCTCTACATCAAAATAAAGTGGTAGGGTTAGAAGTCAAAAATTATCCCTAGCTAAACAAAAATAAGCAGATATCTCATACTTTGTCATTTTAGTCTTTGCCATGATTGGGTGAGCTCGCTTGGTAGGTTAAAAGAAAAGATAGTGGATCTTATTTTCCAAGGATACATATCCTTTGTATGGAAAAGCTCTCATTAAGTATACTCTAATTTCATTGCAAGCGACCATTGTAAGTTAAAAGAAAATTTATGGAATTATAGAGCCATTGCAAGTTTAAAAAAACCTTATGTAGTTTGGGTCCAAACTTTCTTTTCAAAAGGCACTCTGACACAATGCAAGAATGTTGTTTCATTGTGTCTGGAGATTTATATAGTCTTCAAGTTTAGGATGCACCCTTAGAATTTAAAGAAAAATCCAAGTCTATAATTGACAAGTTGATATCAATGATCTAACTCTTTAATGAGTTAGTTATCGATGATTTGATCAAGCTATCTTTTGGGTTTAAAGACTACTTTATCTAAAAATAAATTGAAATGATCTCTAGAATGCAGTAGTTTATAAACTTAAGCTTGATATTATTTTCATAAACTAAGTCCCTTGATGACTGTGGTCAAATTCCAAAAGAAAAATAAATTTTTTTGCTAAATTAAAAGTTAAAAAATGATGGTTGTATATAAGAAGAAAAGATTCTTCTTGGTTAGCTAACATCTTTATATGACCCACATCTTGGGACTAGGGTAGAATCTTTACCTTGAAGATGGGTTCATATTACCCATATTTCATTTCAAAATCAAAAGAGTTTTCATACATAAGATTATCCTTCTTAAGGATAACTTATCTGAAAATTACCAAATTAAATTAATTATAGAAAAGAAGAATTGAAAGCATATGATATGACATATGACATTCAGAATCTTTATTAAAATATTTTGCTATAGAGTCATATCATTTAGTCTCAAAATATTAGGAGAATTTAGTAAAAAGGGTCATGATCAAAATTTCTTATAATCCTGCTTTCAATTAGGTAGATGGTTATATTGAAATTATTGCCAAAAAAATAAAAGAAACTTTAATATGATTTTGAAGAACAATCCTGTTACTACATATAGAGTCTTGAAATTTACTTTTGAAGTAATTTAAAAGGCCTTGTAGTAAAATGTAGAAGGATCAAGAAAGCAAAGATAAGAAATTAATCAAAGGTAATTATGAAATTTCATTTATAAAACCTTCAAAAGAGCAATAAATCTACTGGAGAAATTCAATTTTAAACTTATTAGGAGAATCTTAATTTTTCTAATAAGTTAATCCTTTCAATTCCCCTATTGATTAGGGATAACAAAAAAATTTCTCCATGAAAATCCAAAAGATTATCTTGATTCTCATTCACTTTAGAAAGCTTTAAAGGAATCTCTTGATCTTTATTGAATCCAAGAGAAGGCCTTATAAGCAGTTGATTTATGTCAACAAAGCAAAAATTACATATATGTCCAAACAAAAAGAAAAAGAAATTCCATTTTAGAAGCACTAGTTGACTTTGGTTCTTACTGCCTAAAGAACTACACAGTCACATGCAAGCTCAAAGAGGTTTCTCAGGTTAGTACCCTATGATGTCTTTCCTTCAATGAAATAGACATCTAGCATGGTTCATTGTAACTTTGAGATAAAAAGAAGAAAGAAAGAAAAATGATGAACTTCTATGCTTATGGCATAATAAAGCATTGCGTCCAAAATATACCTAAGTCTTCCATGAAAAATAACTGCCAACTCTTTGAAACCTTCTTCACTAAACTTCTTCATGTGTAAGGAGTATTAGTGAAATCAAGAAATGGAAGCAAACCTTCCATCACCCTTTCATCAAGTTAGACTAATCAAGTAAGGGTTAAGTTCATGAGAATCTTACTTATTACTCAAGACTTTTGGGGTTTAGGAATAAGTCATCTTGACCCCTTTTCCTCATCCATATCATCTATAAGTTGGGAGTAATCCCTTTGTGGCACCTTTTCTATACGTGACTTGAGATGGGAGCAAGCCCTCTGTAGCACCTTTCTCAAGTCCTTCTGGGTTTGGAGTAAGCCATTCTGACCCCTTTCAAATTACATAGGTGAGTTAGATTGGATTAAGACTTTATGACCCCTTTCTAATATCCAAAAATATATAAGTCCCCAAATCAGCATTCTTTCTAATCATATAGGAGTAAGTCCCTAGTTGACATCCTATTCTGAGGATTGGATCATGTCTTTAAGGACCCCCTCTTCTTTTCAGCTAATTAGGATGAATCATGCCCTTAATGACCCATCTTATTAGCTAATAATATAGGAGTAAGTCCCCAATTGGCATCCTATTCTGAGGATTGGATCATATCTTTAAGGACCCTCTCCTCTTTTCAGCTAAATAGGATGGAACATGCCCTTAATGGCCCCATCTTATTAGCTAATCATATAGGAGTAAGTCTCAATTGGCATCCTATTCTGAGGATTGGATCATGTCTTTAAGGACACCTCTCCTCTTTTAAGCTCATCAAGATGGATCATGCCCTTAACGATCCCATCTTATTAGCTAATCATATAGGAGTAAGTCCATAATTAGCATCTTATTTTGAGGATTGAATCATGTCTTTAAGGACCCCTCTCCTCTTTTTAGCTAATTAGGATGGATCATGCCATTAATGGCCCCATCTTATTAGCTAATCATATAGGAGTAAGTCCCCAATTAACATCTTATTTTGAGGATCATCTAATTAGGATGGATTATGCCCTTAATGACCCCATCTTACTAGCTAATCACAAAGGAGTAAGTCCCCCAGTTGGCTTCCTATTCAAATTTCTGAGAAATGGAAACAAGCCATTGAAGGCCCCATTCCTTTGGACTACTCAAATAGGATTAATTCTATGTGACCCTGTTTAGTAGTCAAAGTGTTATGGATTAGGATCAAGCATTTCAAGCCTCTTCTCCCCAACATAGCTTTTTTAGATTGGATCATGTCTTTAAAGACCCCTCTCCTCTCTTCAACTAATTAGGATGGATCATGCCCTTAACAACCCCATATTATTAGCTAATCACATGGATTAATGCAAATAAAATAAAAATTCAAAGTCAAACCTAAAGTCAACTCTAGTCAACCTAGAATTGACTTAAGTGGGCCTACTTGGTCAAAAAGTCAACCCACTAAATTTGATAAAATTAAATCACCATAAATAATTTAAATAATCAAATGAATATGTGTGATCACAATAACAAAAGAATTTGAGTCCATGGAGGCCTAGATTAGGAAAATTAAATCCCTTAAATCAAAATAACTTAAATAAGCCACATTGAACTCAAATTCAAGAAAAATCAAAATAACTCAAAATTGATTGTCCTAAATCATATAAGAATGGTGATGGGACATAACCTAAATCCTTGTTGGGTGTAGTTGGGTCAAATGGGTCATTTGACCCATAAGAAATTATGTTTAATTCACTTAACCCAATTTTGGTTAAGTGAGTTAAGCAAGACAAAAGAAATAAGGAAATATCAAACCACTTCCAACCAAATCACATGGGATGGGAGTGATACTTCCTTAAACCCTTCTAATGAAGGTTTACATCCCTAATCAAGCTACTTAAACTTCTCTTGCACTATTGCATAAAATGCAAATAAGAAAAACCAATGCAACCAAAAGGAATTGGAGAAGTCAAATTCCTTCTCCCTTCTTCCCACCTCTTCACATAGGATAGTGTGGGATGGAAAGGAGTGCACTAGCTAGCTTCCAAGGTCTTCCATCACCAAAACTAACCAAGGGATAGCTTGGAAAAGGCTTAAAGGCTCTAAACCATATAGGAAAAAGAGAGGAGAGACTTCCCCAAGGAAAATTGAGCACACACACACCTTCACATATTGAACCAACCAAAATGAAATTTCCCCCCCAAGTGTCCTTAATCACTACAAAGCATCAAAACTGAAAAGAGCAATCAATGGTTGGTCTAGGGAGCAATCCATAAGGAATTAGCTTAATTTCTTTGGCAAGCAAGTTCGGTTCAAGCATTCAAAGCTTTAGGATCAATTGCAAGGGCAATCGTCCAGCAAATCAAGATATGTCATTGTTGACCTCAAGCTTTCTCTAGAAAAATTTGATTGTGGTTGGTTAATAGGAAATTCAATCTACAAGTTGATCCAATAATATAGAAACATAGGATATTCATCCATGATCATGTCACAATTGAAATCAAGTGACTTCATTGCCTATATCAAAAGATATTATCAAAATACTACCAACGGTCCTCAGCTCCCATAGGAATCAAAGGAGACAAGCTCTACACCATCCGATCCATGTATTTGGATTGGACGGCCTAGATCTAGGCAGATAGGATCAATTTACGCCCTTTAGGAACCATGGAATTGATCTGGACCATCCGATCGATGGTCATATGATCGCATTTTGAAGCCTGGCGACGCTGGTGGTGCCACAGACCAACTCATGTGTGCCATGCGAGACACACATGGCGTGTGCCATGTATGCCGCTGGACCCCACTTAAAAACTATTAAAAATAGTTAAATAACAAATTTTATTAATTTAAAAAAAATGTAGAAAAGCTTCTAAAAATTATAGAAAATCAAATATAAATCAAAAAATTACAAATAAAAGCTCTATGGATTCATCTTGATGAGAGGAATCCATAGAAATTAAAATCTCCAATTTTTATTGGGTATTTTCCCCATAATTTAATTTTAATTAAAAAACATTAAATCAAAATTACTCTTAAATTAATAATCCAATTAATTTGAAACTTTGGGGAAATGAAATTAAGCATAAAATACACCTTAAGTAAATTTTTGGGGATTTATTTCTCTGAATTCAAGGGAAATTAAAATTTCATATGTTTATTCTTTTAATTAATTAAATTAATTAACCCTTAATAAAATAATTAGAAAACTTTAATCAAACAATCTTAAATCAATATAATAAACATTAATGATCATTAGAACACTAATTAAACTTAATTAAACCTATCTGAACCTAATAATCCTTAAATTGACTTAATTAGATAATTAAATGAGTTAAATAATTCAATTAAACAACCTTAAATTAATTAAATCATAATAAATCAACCAATTAACCAAAAATTATAAGTAAACCCTCATTGAAAAGGTATTTCAGTGAAAAATAAGTGAAAAATAAAATCCCTTAATGAATTTTAATAAATTAGGCTAAATTTAGGTTTTAATAAAATAATTAAAACCTTAATTACTCCTTAATTACATCTTAAATAAAGCTGAAACTTTAGGGATATAAAATTGGCATATACCCTACTTGTTAGGAGTATTTCAAGTCTATTTGATCTCTGGATTAGGAGTTCTTAAATTTCCAAATCCTTAGGTCAATGATAATCAAATATTGGGATTAAAAAATTAATTAACCTATTAAAAGTGGTAATTCAAATTAATGTCTATCAAACATTAGAAAACTATTTAGAAACTTCTCTAAATATGTTAAGTCAATTAAAGTGATCAAATTTAATCTTAGGAAAATGAAATAAAACCTTAGGTTAATAAATTTATTAATTAACTTAAATCTTAACCTTTGAATAAATGAAGTTTAATAAAATCATTCACCTCTAATAAATTTAAATATTGAATCTAAAACCTAGGATAATTAAATCAGATCAAATAATTAAAGCATAACCGATGAACAAACCTAAGGTACTTATTCATATTAATGAACTTAAACCTTAAGCTTACAAATCCATAATTTAATAACTTAAGTTAAATTGGATAAAATCAAACTCTTTAAATTAACATAAGACAAATCAAATGAAACCCATATAGCTTAATTCAAAATGAAACAAATAAAACAAATTTAATCAAATAAATCAATTCTAATAAATGAAATAACATAAAACTAATCCAAATATAAATAACATCAAAAAGATTAATTAAGATACCTGGGGATCTTAGTTACACTTTTGGAAATCTCATTAGGATTTAGGATGTGGAATAAAGTGAGTTTCACCTAAAAATAAAATTCATTCTATTTATCATTTCTTGAAAAACTTAAATATTTTTTTAATAAAATGAACATAAAAAGGAAAATTAAATCACTAAACCATTTGAATTGAAACCAACCAATGGTAAAAATTAAACAAATTCAAACTTTAAATTTAAACTTGAACTTAAAGGAGCCTAGCAAAGCCTTGCCACACAAACCCCTCTTTTACACACACTAGATTACTTAGGTCACGGACTCTAGATTTAGGTTAGATTGTTCTATGATTATCTTTAATCTCTTGTGATATGTTGTGTTGTGCTTCACATATATGTGTGTTATATTGCTTTAGACTGAATGCCTAGGCTTGTTTGTTCATTAGATTGGATGCTAGGGCATTCTTTCTAGATTTAATACTATTTTCTATAGGATGTTGTGGGATCGGTAATAAATAAATCATAAAATTGTTGATTACTTGCTGAAAATCCCTTAACATAGTCCATAGGATAGGTGGGCTTGGCAAGCAACTAATGCTAAGCCCGTATGTTTGTGAAATATAAATTGTTTTGTGTTGTGTGTATTTCCTACATTTGTTTCACAAGGCTTAGGATTTCTTTTGAAATTTAAATGTAAATTTGAGCTTAGAATAAGGTTAGGATCTATGGGGTCTAGGAATAGCAGAAGCTGACCCAACTAGGAAATGGTGCGGTGGTCCCCTGTGGAGCCCGATGGATGCTCCTGAAGAAGGAGACTTTCTTGGAAAGAAGACCCAGAGATCTAAACTTGTAGTTCTAGGTCGGGTTGTATAAGGGCAGAACTTGGCTGCCCATTTTTCTTTCTTCTGGGGTGTATAGCAATACCCAGCTGCATTGGCCTTTTTATATAATTTATTTTGTCTTGATTTACTTTTTGTACGCAATAGAAACAGGATGCTTTTTTTAGGTTTCTTTCTATGTTGTGTTTATGCTGCGATGAATGCCTAGACATAGGCTCATAGGATAAACTAAATTTTCTACCCAATTAAATCAATGGAAACATAAAAATAAATACAACTCATAATCTTCATATAAAAGCATCGGCATTAAAGTAAGATAAAATATGTAGCAACCCCTTAGCTAGATATTTTAACATCATGCATAATTATATTGATTCACTCTTGATTAATGAAGGACTTCCATCCTTGCCAGAGAACCTGGGCTTGACCTTTGAGAGCCTATGATGGAAGTACACCTTCTTCTATTCTTATTTGTCCCATAACCTTTTTCTAATTGAATGCATTAGGCATAAATTGTATTCCTATGGCCTAAAAATAAATATTGAGTCAAAAAATTATAAAAAACTAAAAAATATGCATTAGTTAGGTGCATATTCATACCCTACATGGTCTTAGGGATTAGGGAGTGAGTCTAGATTCTTAAATTCCTTTCCAAAGAATACAACAGCCCAGCCATCCTGCATTCATATGACTTAGCATCATGGTTTTAAAATGTGCTTAGGTGATGTAAGCTGACAGGCTTCTCTAGGCTAGTTGTAAGTCCAGAAGAGTCAGGGATAGGTTAGTTCCCTCAAATAAGGAGAATGGCCAATAATTCCCAAGGATGGAACTAGGTCAATCATCTGACATGTTTTAGAAGCACCTGTAAACTAGGTTCTTAAGCATCTTTTTATGAATAAGCTTCAACCCTAGGCTTTTTTGCAGTCTTATGCTGCTAGAATCTAAGCCCTAGATTTTTAAGAAATTGATAAGTTAAAATCTAAAATTAAATCTTAAATTTGAAGCCCAATCATATGATAGTTGAAATATCTATTGTGTGTCCTAGTATCAATAGGCATTTCCTATGTTTTCCCATTTGACTCTTGAAAATAACTCTCTCCAATTTGGATCTCTCCTAATTTAATTTTCTAAAAATCAATCTTTTGAAAGCTACTTTAGTAGTCTTTAGAAATAACCATTTATTTCTTTAATCGAGAGTATTCTTAAGAAAAGACCCTTCTTAAGATATAATTAACTATAAAGGCTTGCCTTTATAGGGACCGTGATCCTAGGATAAAATAAACCATGTTCTACCTTTTTATGTAGTTCAGGAGAAAATACTATGGTACACAAAAAACCCATTAGCCTTAGGAGTCTTTTATTAAAATGATAGAATCCATTATAGGATAGTGCATTTATCTTTTGAGATAATATGTTTATTTCTTAATGCCATATTTGGTCATCTAAATAAAATATTCCTAAACTCTATGTGGTGTCATTTCTTTTCTCTATTCTAGAGAAAACACCGACAACATCGAGCACAGCAGCCTCCTTTACCACCTCCTTTGTCACACCACCTCAGCCAACATATTAGCCACCTCAGTTTCCACAGTGGCCTCCACCACCGCCTGCTTAGTAGTATCCCCATCCACAGTATTAGCTACAGTATTCCCACCCACAACATCAGCAGCAGTACTCCTATCCACCACCAGGTAGCTACCATTTACCTACTCTTGCAGATAAATTGAATAAGCCTTATTCATTCAAGATGGAGGTAGTCAGGAAGATCTTTAAGAACCTCTTAAAGAAGCGATTTTAGTTCCGAGCTAAGGGGAAGATGCATAAGACTCATGATCCAAACTTTTCCCTACCACCGCATGCTAGGTCATGTCTTAGAAGATTATTTTACCTTTAAGGATTGGCTTGAACCTAGCTATAAGTCAGGTTCCATTGTCATCCCTAAGGAATATTTACTAGAACAACTCTTTAGTTCTGTTAGGTTAATTCTTTGATATACAAGTAATTTTCTCAAGATAGAGGAAGGTTGGGATATCTCCCTATCCCGAACCTCTAAGAAAATCATCTTTAAGATCAAAAAGTTACCCTTACATGTGCCTAAAGTAGCTCATACCTCCAACTCTAAGGAATTTATGCAAGTTGCTAAGGACAACTTAAAGGAAGTATATGCTCGATGCAGAGAATCTACCTTACTTGTCTAGGATAGCATGATAGCACAACCACCATCCAAATCCAGCACTCCATCCACTGTTACAGCTACTATGTTTTCCTCCACTAGCTTCTCTTCTACTTACAGGAGCGATGTATCAGTGAACAAGAGCACTAAACCACTTAACCTGCTTACTTTATTAGATTTCTATCATGTACCTCCATCTAAGAAGAAATCAATAAAGAAAGCTTTCACTTACATCTTATCCACTTCTAATACTTTAGATTTTATTCCTCTCAAAACTCTCCAAGTCTACAAAATAATAATGATAACTCTAGTTTTGATCATTCCTTTTCTAATTAGAAATGGATTTTCCATTCTAATCATTGGGTTTGCCCATTGAGATTGATTTGGAGTCATCACTCATGATCCCATAGGAGAAGTTGTAGGTGAACTCGATGAGCGGTAGAACTTTCACTAAATCATCTCACTGAAGTCAAGTCAACCTTCATAGTGGCAAGTTCTACCTCCTAGGTAGCACCTCGTGATAAGGGTAAACAAGTAATTGTTCTAGTGATCAAGAAGCCTCCACGTGATGCTCCACCCATGGATATGTGGAGGATCCCAAAGTTGACTACAATGTCCTCGCCATCTAAGAAAGTTGCCTAAATTAAGCATATATGATGCCCTTGTCTTTATCTAAAGAGATGAGGGAGTCATTGATCAAAGCTCTTCTTAATCCAGAAATATGCTTAGCTCAATTGACGAACAGAGAGAAGTGTTATTCAAGAGAAGCCGTGGAGTTACATTCATGATGAAGACATTCTTTTGGGGACAATCGAGCACAACCGTCTCCTCTACATTACAGTGGACATGGGAAGATTCAGGCTCTCCAGAGTATTAGTTGATCAAGGTGCATCAATGAACATTATGAGTATAAAAACCCTTGCCTACTTAAGGATCGATATCTCCAAACTCCGAGGAGATTGAATGATGTTGAGAGGATTCAACGAACAAGGAGATAAGGGCTTTAGGTTCTATAGTGTTACCACTAGAGATAAATGATTGGAAGATAGAAGCCAAGTTCTACATAATTGATTCAGATACATCTTTCACTACTTTGCTTGGCAAGCCTTGAATACAAGCAAACAATATGGTTCCATCTTCTTTTTAGTAGTGCATCAAATTCAGAAGAGGTGGAATTGAGTATTATGTCAAAGGAGACTTGAAGCCATTCTCAGTTAGAGAGGTCAAGATTTATGAAGAGGTCGAGATTTATGAAGATGCAGCCTACTATCTTCCTCTAAATCAAAAATTCTATTCACACGAGCTTGGTGAATGGTCAAAAATAAAAGAAAAATAAATAAAAGAAAGTCAAGAAAAAGAAAAAGAAAAGAAAAAAAAGGAAGAGAAAATGAAAATACAAGTGAGCGAGAATCAAACACCGAGGAAGAGGTAGAGCTAGATGTTACATTTCACCCACAGTTTATTCCTCCATATGAACACATGGGTAGGATGACTCGACCCCCACTAAGTAGATGAAGAGGTAAATTCTGAGGCTATTCTAGAGGTGGAAGACCTCATTGCTAGTGGCCAATCAATAAGAGCTATATTCTATTCACGAGTACCCCACTATCCACATAGTTAGAGTCCCCAGAGGATGAGTCTCACGCCAACCAACCCCTCTCAGTGGGTCCCTTTGAAGGTGGCATTCGAGTCAGACAATGATGAAGACCAAGCCTCCAAGCAAATCATGAATGTATCTGAATCACTATTATGTAGAACAATCAGGCAGCAATTGGGAACTTTAGCTCCAACCTCACTTTCTTCCCAAAAAGTTAAAGGTTTAGTAGTTAAGGAGGCCCCCAAGTCATCCACAGATGTCAATCCAAAGAGATTTTTGTTGGGAGCATCATCCTCAAGTCAGGAAGTCGATGTAAAACTTGAGGATGATTCATATAAAGACTTAATAAAATTTCCTTTTGATTGGTACTCACCTTGTGTTCTTAACTTAGCAAAAAAGGGATTAATCCCACATACTTGGTCAAAATATAGGTAAGACTACTTTGAAAGGCTATGGGATAACCAAACCAAACATCCTCAATCAAGACCAAGACTAGGATTCGACATAGTGGGTTCATTCAATGATGATAACCATTGCCTAGTCATCATAAATCATTTGGAGTTTGATAGTTCTTCTCAAATCATGCTAACTTATGTATGATGAAACTTTAGATGACCCAAGTGAGCAAGTTAGAGATGCAATGCTAGAGTTTGAAGAAGAGATCAGATCAACCATCGATGAGCTCAAATAAATCAACTTTGGAACTAAAGATAATCCACATCTGATATACATCAGCTCTTTGTTGAATGAAGGAGAAACTAATGACTTAGTTAGGCTACTAGTTGAGTTTAAGGACTGCTTCTCATGGAGTTATGAAGAAATGCCCAGTTTATCTCTAACATAGCAGTCCACAAACTAGCAATAGAACCTAATGCTAACCCTATAAAGCAAGCTCTTAGACGCATGCGATTATACATTGAATAGCATGTCACTTTTGAAATCAAGAAACTGATCAATGCTAGCTTTATCAGGGAAGAAAAATATCCTACATGGTAAGCCAGTGTCATCCTAATTAAGAAAAAGAATGGCCAAATTCGCATATGCGTCAATTTTAGGGATCTAAATAAGGCATGTCCTAAAGATGAATTTTCACTTCCTATATCAGAATTAATGGTGGACATTGCCTCATCTCATACAGCATTCTCCTTTATGGATGAGTTATCTGACTATAACAAAATCAAGATGGTCCCCGATGATGAAAAAAATACTACCTTTTGAACCCCGATCAGAATTTATTGTTATAAGGTCATGCTTTTAAAATGTCCACATACCGAGCCATGACTCAATTGATGAACTCATTCATCATTAAGTTGAATGCAACATCAATGATCTCATTATCAAAAGCAAAGAAAAGGAAGACCATCTCCAAGACTTGAGAGTAGTTTTTAAATGGTTAAGACAATACAACCTCAAAATAAACCCCCTGAAGTGTGCATTCAAAGTAACTTTTAGAAAATTCCTTGGGTTTGTTGTTTGATACCATGGAATAGAAATTGATCCAAAAAAGATCAAAGCTATCTTAGAAATGCCACCCCCTAAAAGCCTAACACAACTCAGGTTATTCCAAGGGCGGTTGGCATATCTAAGACACTTCATATCCAACTTATCAGGAAGATTCCAACCATTCTCAGCACTTATCAAAAAGGATGCCAAGTTCAATTGGGATGATAGTGCATGTTTTTGAAGACATCAAGAACTACCATGATGCATCCAAGCTTATCTGCAAGATGTTAATCCTCTACCTAGCTGTATTAGATGACTCCCTTAGCACTTTGTTGGCCCAAGCCAATGATAAAAGGAAAGAAAATGCTCTCTACTATCTCATTCTCATTCATCATCTAATCCCTACTGAGGTAAACTATCCACCTATTAAAAAGCACTACCTAGCTTTAATCGCATCTCAAAAGCTATGACACTATATGCTTTCATAAGGTAAATGATCTCCATCAAATCCACGCAATATCTCATGACACGGCCATGCTATCATGTTAACACGTCCATGATTTTTTTTGTATTTTGACATCACATTATACAAAGGAAGTACGTGCACTAGTAGATTTATAGCAAACCCACTTTCTGATTCTCGCTAGTGATGATCTCCCCGATGAACAAACCATGAATTTAGGGATACTAGTTCGCCATGGGAGATGTACTTTGATGGTGCAACTTTCTCAAAGAGGAGAAGAACCATAATTTACTATCCAAGAAAGGCGGGGTAGGAATAGTTCTCCTATGATTATGTGATGAGATTCTCATATCATCCAATCCATGCACCAACAATGGCATGA
This sequence comes from Cymbidium sinense, assembly GCA_021442155.1. NCBI lineage: Eukaryota > Viridiplantae > Streptophyta > Magnoliopsida > Asparagales > Orchidaceae > Cymbidium > Cymbidium sinense. The sequence goes on from CM038226.1 coordinate 5,423,729, forward strand.
GGCAATTGCCTGGAGTTAGTCATTACACTATGAATCCAGAGCATCAACATCTTTGGGATTCTCAGTCAACCAAATTGCTGGTCCTACTAGGTTCTAAAGCATAAGCTCCATCATTATCACAAGTACACTATGGAGTTGTTGGCCTAAATCCCAGAGGTTACCATTTACAACATTCCTCAAGGAGAAAACATAGTAGTAGATGCATTAGCCAAGCTTGCTAAAGTGTTGGCATGTCTGGAAGATGAGTCCATTCCAATAAGGGTGCAAAATAGATAAGTCTTATCCCTTATTGATGCTGACCTCATTGAGAGATTCTCTCTTGAAGGGGAGGTTTCCATTACCAAAATGGACGGGGAGTCAGATTGAAGGCAACTATTCATGGATTATTTCATGTTTGTCAACAACGAACAAAAATTATGAAGGAAATCAAAGGTGCCATCCACGAGAAAGGGCTCTCTAGTTTACCCGATGTACATGATTTCTGAGGTAGTATGCAAAAGTGGAGGGTTCGAGAATTAGTAAAATTTGTCAAAATAATCATGAATCCTTTAAATCATTGTGTACATGCTAGAGAAGTTATGTAAGATGGCTTGAATACAAAAAATGTGCTAGAGCCATCTACGCTTAAATAAGCAAGGGTTCCCACATTTTGGACTGACCAAAGAAGTTAGTCCATGAAACTAGAATTAGGTTAGATCTTGGAATATAGGTACTCACGGTAAATTAATGGAATTAATAGATATTATGGTTCATAGAAAGATAAATATTTTATGTGTTCAAGAAACTAAATGGGTTGGTGAGAAGGCCAAGGAGATTGATAGTTTAGGTTTTAAACTTTGGTATTCTAAAAGTCGAACTAGAAATGGTGTAGTGTGATTATAGATAAAAGTTTGAAGGATAATGTTATAAGTATTAATAGATGTGGAGATAGAATTATAGCTTTAAAGATTATTTGATACTAAGATTATCAATGTTATAAGTGTCTATGCTCTCATTTGGAGGTGTAAAAGAAAAATTTTGGAATGAATTAGAGGATTAATACAACAGATACCTCTTGAAGAAAAAAGTATTTATTGGAGGAGATTTAAATGGACATAGAGTAGTAGAAGATTTTAAAAGTATTCATGGTGGTTATGGTTTTGGAGTTACTAATGAAGAAGGTAAGACTATATTAGATTTTGCTTTAGCATGATTTTGTAGTTGCTAATACTTTTTTTTAAAAGAGATGAACATATTATTACTTATAAAATGGATCTAGTAAAACACAGATTGATTATTTTGATAAGAAAATAGATCGCTTAAATTGTAAAGATTGTAAGGTCATACTATGAAATTTTAAGTACAAAATATCATTATTTTTAGATTTTAAGATGAAAGGTTGTAAGAGAAAAATAAACTAAATTATTATCTAGATTAGATGACACTTAAAGAAACAAATAAAAATATTAAGAGCAAGCTACAAGATATTAGAATTTGGGGTGTTCATAAAGATGCTAAGCTATGGAAAAAATATCAAGTGAAATTAAGCAAGTTTTAAAGATGTGCTTGAGAATCAAAAGGAAAAGCTTCTTTTAATAAGAATAGTTGGTGGTGGAGTCGAGTGTGCAAGAAAAGATAAAAAATAAGAAGCATTGTTATAAAACTTGGTTTAGATGTAAAAATTGAGAATTGGGAAAGATATAAAGTTCTGTAGAGATTCTAAGAAAGCAATATATATGTTAAAAAATTTATTTAGTGATTTATACAATAGATTAGATACCAAAGAAGGTGAAAGATATGTATAAGTTAAACAAAGAGATAGGAGAAGTAAAGACATAGTTCATGCTGGTATTAAGGATGAAAATAAAGTTTTTTCTTAGAAAAGATATGAAAATAGTGGATGAGATATTTGATAAACTTTCAATGAAGGATCTAGTACAATTGATCAACCAATACTAAACAATAATAGAGAATTTCATTTATCATCGTATTAGTAATCAAGTTAGTGAAGCTTTAAAGAAAATGAAATGTGGAAAAGTCATAGACCATAATATTCCAATAGATGTGTAAATGTTTAGGAGATCAAGGAATTTCTTACAAATCTTTTAATATTATTTTAAAGACTAAAAGATGCATGAGTGGAGAAAGAGTCTATTGGTTCCTATATTTAAGAATAAAGGTGATGCACAAGAGTGTCAAATTATGAGGAATTAAGTTAATGTGCCATACATTAAAATTATGGGAGAGAGTAATGAGCATTTTACGATGTGATACGTAAGTTTCTAATAATCCTTGGTTTCATGCCGTAGATCTACATGGATGTTATACATTTGTTAAGAGGGTTGATAGAGAAGCAAGAGAAAGTAAGAATGATCTACATATGATATTTATTGATTTAGAGAAAATTTATGATAAAGTCTCAAGAGATGTTCTTTGGAGAGTTCTAGAACACAAAGAGTTAATATTGGTTATATTGAAGACAAGGATATGTATACCAGATGCATTTGTGTCCAAACACAAGGAGGATTGACAAAATATTTTCTATTTCAGCTTGGATTACATCAAGGATCAACATTAAGCCCTTATCTTTTTACTTAGTTATGGATGTTCTTAAGGCATTTACAAGAAGATGTACCTTGGTGTATTTCGACATTCTTCTTGTGATAAGACTAGAGATCCAACGTAACTTGAATTATGGAGGTCAATTTTAGAGTCTAAAGGTTTTGTTTACAGATCTAAAAATATATGAGTGTAATTTTAGTAGAAGTTTTAGTGATGTGTTGTGGCTTTTAGGTGATCAAGTCATTAATAAGAGATTCTATTTAGGCTCTATTGTCCAAAATGATGGTGAAATAGATGGAGATGTTATTAGTAGAATTCAAGTATGGTTGAAGGAGGAAAGGCAACCTATTATGTGATGAAAAGTTCCATAAACTTAAGAGAAAATTTTATAAGATGGTGGTAAGACGCAATGACTCTATGGTGCAATGTGGCCAATAAAGAGAAGCATAAGACTAAGTTAAGTGTTACAGATGATGCTTAGTGGATGAGTGGCTTTACTCTAAAGATAGAATGCAAAATGAGTATGTTGAAAAAGTTGGAGTCTCAAATAGATAAGATTAGAGTGCAGATGGTTCCCACACAAAATAACGGAGAGAGTAGATGCATTAGATTTGCCTTATGTTAAGAAAGGTAGAGGTAGACCTAAAAGACTTGGTTAAGATGTATAAATAATGATCAGTATACTTGAATTAGATGAAATTTGACACATAGACACAATGGAGAGAAGGATTCATGTAGCTACCCAAGGATTAAGGCTTGTTGTTGTTGTTGTTGTTGTTGTTGTTCAGACAAAACATGGCCCTAATTGTGACTGAGGTACACTCATTTTTATACTAAGTGCATCAACCCGGTCTAAAGATGAAATCCAAGATCAAGAGACTAGGATACTAGTTCTTGATGATCACAGTACATGGATAAGTACCACCAATGTCAAGTACACAGCATGGTCCTACATTAACCATCTAATATTCTACATCTAACATTGGCCTCATGGCCATTTGAGTGTTAGGGTACCAATATAGTGGATCTGATCGACCCTCCTTCTTCCAAGGGTCATCGGTTCATTCTAGATGCCACCGACTACTTTTCCAAGTGGGCGGAGGCAATCCAACTTAGAGAGGTCACAGCTTAGCATCTGCTTCAATTTTTTAGGAACTATATCATATGTAGGTTTGGGGTGCCTCAAAAAATTATATTTGATAATGGTACTACATTCAATAGCACTAAAATCATTAGCTTTGCCCGGAGATACAACATAGATTGGACATATTTCACCATCTACTATCCAAGGGAAAATATCTTAAGAGAAGCCTTTCACAAAACTCTTATTCAAATTTAAAAAAAAAATACTCGATGAAAATAAGAGACAGTGGCATGAGCAGTTATTTGAAGCCTTGTGGTCCTACAGTACCACATATAGAACTCCAATTCAATCTACCCCATTCTCCTTAGTGTATGGGTTTGAAGCCATTCTACCATTAGAGGTCCAACTCCCATCACTAAGGATAGCTGTGGGTAATAAGATCATGATAGAATTGAATGTCATGTTGCAGTTCAATGAGCTCGAAGGTTTGGAGGAGAGACGCCTCCGGGCATGCTAGAACCTTGAATTGTACAAAGCCAAAATGATTCAAGCTCACAACAAGTTAGTCCATCCTAGAGCATTTCAAGTAGGAGAGCTTATTTTAGTTCTAAGTAGACCAATTGTTGATCATCGAAAGATGGGAGGCAAGTTTAAACCCACTTGGGAAGGCCCTTATGCCATAAAGAAGGCCTACCAAAAAGGATCTTATCAACTCATAAATTATAAAGAAGAGCGCCCGATGCTTCCAATCAATGGGCTCCACTTAAAGAAATATTATCCATAAATCTTGTTTGAAAATAATTATTAATAAAACTTCTTTTCATATCAAATTCCATCTCTTATGTGTTTGAAGTATCTTTCTCTTGCAAATTTACCATGACGTGTTTAGGGTAGGTATAAGAGAACCCAAAAGGCATCCAATCCCTCCATAACACAAACACAAACTACAAATGATCCTCCACTGCTATTAGGATAGGTGTAAGAGAACCCAAGAGGCATCATATTTCAACTAGTATAACTAAGTTAGGTGTAAGAGAACCCATGCGGCATTCTTTCTTTATGGAGTCATAATTTCCCCTACGGCACCATTTCATCCATTCTTTGATGTGTTTAAGATAGGTGTAAGAGAACCCAAGTGAAATCCTATTCCCTCTTTCACAAACATAAATAAACATATATCTTTTGTCTCATACTATTTTGATGTAGGAGCAAGCCCCCTATGGCACTCACTTATTAGATCAGTTGGTAAATACTACCTTACTAGTATGTCACCCTAGTGTTAACTTGTCTAGTATATGCGAGTCTTCATGCTTTCTACTTGACTTTACCATTGCAAACTGATGAGCGTCTTGTTAGTTTGGTAGGCCTCACTGCACAGCCAGTAAGCTACCTCATGTTAACATTGTTTAAGAGGATGTAAGCCTACACGCTTTCTTCTTTAACTAGCCATCATGCACTGACTAGGTTGAGTATATTTAAGGTTTAAGATAAGTTCCCCAGTGGCTCCTTTCCTCCTGGCTACTTCAAGCCTGGGTTTGGTCCCTACACAAGACTCCCCTCTTAGTAGTCACCCTAGGTCAAATGGCCCTTGTCGAGCCAAAGACAGACTATCCCGGCGATCAATACCACTTTAGAGAGATCTAAGCCACACGCCTTCTTCTTAGACTGATTATCGCAAATCGACGGGCACCTTAGGTTAGTTGGTTATCTCCGTGCTGAGGATGACCCACCCGGTAGATACACCACTCTTGGCAGATGTGAATCCCCACACTTTCTCCTTGAGTTGGCCATCGAATACCTACAGGCTCTCTTTTACAGGGTTTTGGATAAAGCCCCTAGTGGCACCTCCCATGTGGGAACTCTATATGGATCACATCTTTAGCAACCCCATTTAGACACTATCCTGATTATTTTTGGATTGGACAGTCCCCCTTTCCTAGTAACCACTCATGTGATTGGAGAATTTGTTCAAGATGCATTCTCCTTGGTTCAAGAAGTCCGAGATGGACTAGCCGATATGTGCTCCTTCTGGTCCCTCATAAACCAGCAGGGTTCATGCAAATATAAAATAGACAAAATATATGTTTACTTGTGGATTATGAATTCATGCCCCCGGTGGACCCTTTCCCAAGAAAGCATCCTATCTTTAGGGTAGTATCAGCAAAACTCTCTATAGGAATTGCCTAACTACTTTGAGTTTAGATAAGTCCCTGGGTCGGCACTCTCTCAGTAGTTTCCATTAGGTCGGGTTCAACTTGTTGTGCCACCAAAGAGTTACCCCGGTGGTCATCTTTGCTTTGAAAGATATAAGTCTATTATGCATTCTTTCTAGCATGATTATTGTAAATCAATGGGCAGCCCTTGGTTGATCTTGATTTGTTATACAAGCGACTGATCACCCCAGTGGTTCCTTATTTAGGAAGATGTGAGTCTCCATGCTTTCTTTTTAATTTGACCATTACAAACTGAAAGGCACCCCTTAGGTTGGTTAGTTCTACCTAACAGCTGGTAGACTATTCCTTTGGATTTGTAAACCTAAGATAGTCAGTGATATTTTTTCTTAATGATCCATCACATTGACAAGTTTCATCTAAAATTAAATTAATCGACTATTCTTGAGTTGATATGAGTTCATGTAACATTCGCCAAATAGTCACCTAGTCGATTGATTTATTTATGCATGTGATCACCCCAATGGCTGATCTACTCTGGAAGATGTAAGTCTGCTATGATTTCTTCCTAATATATTGCACCTAAAAGGAAACCCTTAGGCCAGATAGTTCTACCTTGTGGCTGGCATACTACACCTTTGGACTTGTAAATCAGAGACAGGTCAAGGCCGACATAGCTCCTTCTCAATGGGTCCATCACACGCCAACAGGGTCCACAACATAACACACCAAATTAAATTAAATCAATTCAAATCAAGTCATTATAAATCAAATTAATCATCAGGACTACTCTTGAGTTGAGGTAAGACTCCCAGAGATGCTCACTCAGTAGTCGCTTTAGGTAGGGTTTGATTTGTTGTGCCATCGACAGATCACACCAATAGCTGATCCCTACTTTGGAAGATGTAAATCTTCTATGCTTTCTTCCTAGTCATGTGCACAATCAAAGGCAACCCTTATCGGATAGTCCTACCTTATGTGTAGACTACCCTTTGACGATAAATCTAAGAGGCCAAGGCCCTGTGGTTCCTTCTAGTGTGGTACATCGCACTGTGGTTCATAAATAAAATAAATTCAAAACAACCTCCGACAAGAAATTAAACATATTGGACAAACCAAACTTAAGATGTACATTGATATGCCTCAATCTAGAACCCTTCTCCCAATGGAGCCATAATAAATTAAACCAACCTCTAGGAGTCTAATCAAATAAATCAAATAAATCAATCAAATTATCCCAGATAGCTCAAACCTACTTCCCTAGTGGAAGGTTCATACCCAATAGTAGATTAACATATCCCTAGTGGATATGCCTCCACATCATTAAAAAAAAATAAATTAAAATCAATTCAATTTTCCCATTGGATTATAGATTTATCATGGATACACTCCCAAACTAATCATATTCATAATCAAACTCATATTCTTATCCTCAATGTAACTTGAACCTTCTAATAAGGTTCATGTACTCAATCCTAGATTTCTTCTTTATGCCCTGGCATAAAGAGAGCTAGATTTCATCTCGGGGGTATAGATCAATGTTAGTTCTGCAATTTTAGATGTTGTTGATCATCTCAACACCATCATTGTTGTTACACCACACCTATTGGGGTCCTTTTGTTGACCTCATTTTGGAGTGAGCTCTCAACCTCCTCTTCTTAAACTTAGGACTCTAGCCACTGAGTTCATAAGACACTTCTAGTGATTAGGTGAACACTTAACCTAAGCCTAGAGACTTAGAATGGTTAATCATAAGATTAGGCCATGCCTTAGGACTTAAGAAAATCACCTACCCTATAGCCTAAACTCAATCTATATGCACATTCTCAAATCAAACCCATATTCAAATCTCAAACCAAACCTCAAATTCAAATTCAAATTCCAAATCTAATTTCAAATTTGACTCCAAATGATTGAAACCCAAAATCAAATTCAAATCCTAAGGCCCTTCCTTAGCCATATGAACACATTCATAAGCTTAGCTAAAACTCCCTTTAGATCAAATCAAACTCAATTGATTTCTTTATAAATTAATTATTCCTTCATTTATATTCACAAATATAAATAAATCCAAATTTTAATGACCAAAACTATATCAAAAATAAAATCCAAACTTGATCTAAGCCCTTTAAGCAAATTCTTTTAACTTAGCTAAATTCTATCCAAATCAAGTCAAAACCAATGAATTTTCTCTCGAATCAATCATTTATCCAAATATAAATAAAACCTATAATCATCAAACCAAATCAAATTCAACCTAAGTCAAGCCCAACTTAGCCCTTCTTACTTAAAACTTTCAATTGAGCCAAAACCTATTAGACTCCAAATTGATTGTCGTTGAATTTATATTTCAATCCATAGATCATATATATGTTCAACTAAACTCAAATCAAACTAAAACCAAACCAATTGACCAACATAGGTCCACTGGACCAAAAGTGACATAAAGGATCCATTTGAGCTAACTTCCAATCCAACCCAAATTGGATTGAACCAAGCTCACCAAAACCTTCCACCATGATTGTTGATCACCCTAAGATGATCAATTACAGTCAATTGGGACAAACCAAGTCAACTTAGTTTTGACCAAGTCAATCCTTAGCCAAATGAACCAAAAAACTAGCCAAAACTCATCCTACATCAAATTAATTAAAACCAATGATTTGAATCAACCCAAAATCAACATTTAAATTAAATTGAGCAAACCAAGCCCAATTGGCCATTTGATCCAAGTTGACCAAATTAGCCTAAAGGACCAAATTGGGTCAAATCATGATCTAACCTAAATTGATTGCAACAACCTCAAGTTCATTCCAAATTGATTAACTTGACCAAAGCTATAATTAAACCCAATTTGATCAACTAGAGCCATTAAGTCCAAATTAGCCTAAAGGAAATTTGGCCTAAATCCAAATTAAATCCAAATTGATTTGAACTAAAGATTCATCTTCAATTATCCAATTGAAAATGAATCAACCCATAACCCAAGCCAACCAATTTTGGTCAAATTGGTTAATTGACATTTGACCCATTTGATTCCAAATGAGCCAAAATCAATTCTAAGCTAAATTAAATCAAATTGATCATACCAAAACTCTTCAAATTAACATTTGAACCTAACCTAATCCTTGGTTTGACCCAATTTGACCAATTGGCCAACCTAACCTGATATGACCTAATATGATCCATATGACCCAAATTAAGCCAAATCCCTTGAAACCAAGCCATGACCCATTGGGGGCTGATCAAACCTGACCCAAATTGAGATCATCCCAAAATCAACGTAACCTAATTAAATCCCTCATGAATCCTCCCCCACACAGGATTCCACCCAACCTCATTTAATTCTCCCCATCACATGCATTTAACTCCTCCCTAACATTTTCATTCAATGGTGATGGTCATATGATAGCAAGAGAGGACTTTAGAGCAAAAATCTAAAGTCCTCAATCAATCCATCATCCATCCCAAGCACCCCAAGAAAAATGACAACACTTTGGAGCCAAAAACTTTAAAAAAAGGGTTGATTTTTGGCCACTATTAAAGGAGGGGAAAATGAGATTTCATTACTCTTCCTTCTACCATTATTCTGCCCCCAAGAGCTCCCGAAAGTAACCAGCCACCACTTCCCCACCTCTCTTGAGCCAAAAACATCAAAACTGGGTGGATTCTAGCAAGGAAATGGCAACCACCAAAAAATACATCATTCCATAGGGAAGGCAAAGGCTATACTCATTCCAAAGCTTTCACACCTAGAGTTGGATCTTCACCGAAAAAACCATCCCGGTGAGGTAAATTTCTCCAAATCATAGCCGACCATAGGATCCTTCATTTATGACGATTGTTTTCACGATTTTAGGAATTATAATCCAATATTTTATATTTTATATCATCCCAATTAAAAATAAATTTTGGGTAAATCAATTAAAAAAATGAGTCCATTTGGATAAGTTTTCATCTAAAATTTCTCATTTTCCCAAAAATACCCTCAATTTTACTATGCATGCCAGACAAAGCTGATGTCGCCGTGGATTGGATGGTTTGATCGTATTGATCGATCCCGATAGGGTGCATGACCATCCGATCTCGCGATATCGGACCTCAAATCGCTTCGTGATAATGGATCAACGGATGATTTGACCATCGATGGATCGACGGTTCATAGCAAGGATCGTCACTGCGATTCATCTGAAACGCTTAACGCCGCATCACGCACAATCGCGATTGTGACAATCATGAAACCACGCTGCCACGACATGTCAATGCCGCGCGCGGTGTTAACTTTGCCAAATAGAAAACTCTGATTTTCTGATTTTAAAAATTATTTAAATCACTTAAAACTTCAAAACATTTATAAAAAAATAAAATACTGGACTAAAAATTACAAATAAAGGCTCGTTGGATTCATCTTATTGAGAGGAATTCAACAAACTCAAGATCCCCAAATTTTATTGAATGGTTTTAGGTTAATTTAAGTTTTAATAAAAATAAAGTTTCATTATTTACTATAAAAATATAAGTCAGATTAAGTTGAAATTTTCAGAGATTGAAATCAAAGTTAAACCACACCTATGATAAAAAATCTCAAGTTAAAAACACATCTAGATTGGGAGAAATTAAATTTTGAAGTTTAGATTATCTATTTTAATAAAGTAAATCAAATAAAAATTCAAAAATTTACAAAAATCTTCAAAATTGCTTAAATCACTTAAGTTAAAAGTTAAGATCCTAAAAATAATAATATAATAATAATAATAATAATATGATCTTCTGAAGCCTAATGAACCTACAATAAATATTTAGGGATAAAATTTAACAAATTAAGGAATTAATTAAAATGAAATTCATAATAATCTAAATAATAAATTAAAATTAGAAATGAAATAACACTTAGGGGTTGTTTGGTTGGAAGAATTTGGAGTGTAAAGCAAAGTAAATGCAGGAATTTTAACTTTTTTGATGTTTAGAAGTAAAGTACATTTTAATAATGTAATGTAAAATCATTACATAAAAATTATTAAAAATAATCAATAAAAAATCTTCAAAGTGTTAATCTCGTTCTTGCATCTATCTAAAAAAAATATAATTTCATTGAATGAAAACCTTCAAAATACTTTACATTACATTTTTTTTTAACCAAAAAAAGCAAAGTCATGAATTCATAAATTCAACCAAACAATCAAAAGTAATCCTTTACTATCAATTGCATTAAAATTAAACCAAACAACTCCTTAAGTAATCATTAATCAAACCTCAAATCAAAAATATCATATAATCCTCGAGAAAATTAAATTAAATATGATTAAACCTATTTAAGTTAATAAAACTCAATTAAATGATTAAATCTTAAATCAAACTTAAAATTAAACAAATCTAGGAAACTTTAGCAAGGGTCGAACTAGTATAACTAAACCTACACTAAGAATGGAATCTTAATCATATGAAACTTCTTAATGAATATAAATAAACTAAAACTAATTAATCATTAAGTGAAATAAAAAGTTAGATTAATTATAATACATCATAATCGTTTATATTAATCAAACCAAACCAAACCAACAAAGTTAAAGTAAACTTAATTAACATATGATTAAATCACATCCATTTGGAATAAGATAATTAATTAGCCATTAATACATAAACCTAACACTAAATCAAACATGAATGAATCTAATGAATAATAAATGAAGAAAATCAAACCTAACTATGATTATGAATAATCAAGTTTAACTAAAATAAAATAAATAAGTAAATCACTATCTAATCAAATGATAATAACAATGATAACCCTTTAATCAATAAAATTTAAAAAATGCTAATTAAAAATATCAAATCAAATAAGTCATATATGGGTAATTATTCATTAATCTCTAATTAAACAAACCTTTAATTAATCTAATGATTTAAAATTTTAATTACCTTTAATCGAACTTAATTAATCAAACATCTAATTAATGCAAACTTAATGAATTAATCCATCATCTTAATGAAACAAATCAATTTAAATAAATTACATTAAAGTTAACTCTTAAATTAAGCTTAAATCAAACCCCTAATTAAATTTAATAATTATCATCTTAAAATTAAACTAATTAATCAAATTAATCATATTAAACCTAAGCTTAATCAAACTTAAATGCAATTAAATACCAATCAAATCCTAAATTAAACATAAATCATTAAGTCATTAATTACATCATTAATCTAAATAAATATAAAACTAAATTAAAAATTAAATAAATTTTTATTAAATTTAATAATTAACCTAAACACACTTCTTAATTAAACTAATTACTCTTAAGCTAATCTAATTGAATAAATGCCTAATTAATGCAAACTTAATGAATTAATCCATCATCTTAATGAACCAAATTACCTTTTTAAATCAAATTCAAATCAAACACTTAACTAATCTACTAATTAATTTGATCACACATTTTAAATAAACTAATAAAGTTAATCAGACTAATCATATTAAACTTAAGCTTAATCAAACATTAAAATGCAATTAAATACTAATCAAAATATAAATTAAACCTAAATTATTAAGTCATTAATTACATCATTAATCAAAATAAATATGAAATCAAATTGAAAATTAAACAAATCTTTATAATTAACCTAAATACACTTCTTAATTAAACTAATAATCACATTGAACCTAAGCAAACCCATAGACTAATAAAGCTAATCAAATCAAATAAATCAAATTAAATTAAATTAAGAAAGACTCTCATCAATTTAATATGTAATCAAATCAAATCTCATTCAACCTACTTAAAAAAAGATAAACTAATTAACTATCCAATGCATGAAATCAAAATACAAACCAAACTTTGATAAACATGACAAATGGATGAGATTAAAAATAAAATCCTAATTAAAAAGAATCAAACTCAATTAAAAATTAAAATAAAATCTAAATTAATTTAATCCAATCAAACTACAAATAAATGAACCATAATCAAATCAAATAAACATAAAATTAAGTCACATAACCATAATCAAAGAAAATAATTAGATATTAATTTAAAAGGATATTGCATATTCAATTAAACCAAAACATCTAATCTAAAATTAATCAATCAAAAAACACAAAGATTTAAACAAACTTAAAACTTCATTAGAGATTATGGATATTGAATTATCAAGATTTAATTAAACCAAAACATCTAATATAAATTAATCAATCGAAAACACATGAATTTAAACAAACTTAAACTTCATTATATATTAAGAAAATTAAATTATCAAGATGTAATTAAACCAAAACATCTAATCCAAAATCAATCAATCAAATACTTAAAAAAAACTCAAATTCTAAATTCTAAATCAAATCAAATAATTCAAATCAAATGAATTACACAAATTCAAATGGGCTAATTAAGATACTTAAGGACTTAGTTAGATTCTTTATGAGTTAGGATGTAGAATAGGGTGAGTTCTTTCTACAAATGGAATTCATTCTACTCCTCATCTTGAAAACCTAAACATCATTTTAACTAAATAAAAGGGAAATAAAAATGGAAAATAAATCATTAAATTATTTAAATTGAAATCACCCAAAGGTAAAATTTAAACAAATTCAAACTCCAAATTGAAACTTAAACTAAAGAAGCCTAGTAAATTTTTGCCACACAAGCCTTAAGCACACACAATAGAATACTAAGTCACCACTTCTAGTGCTAAGTTAGGGTGTTGTATATATGATGTTGTGTTTTGTTTCGTGATGTAATATTTTAGACTGGAAGTTAGGGTGTATGCCTTGTAGACTGGATGGTAGGCTATGATTAGCCTAATCATATTTTCTGATGGGGTTGTGCTTAAGGGGCCACTATAATAAAATACAAATGTGTTTGCTGTGCAAGTTGCTTAGCCCCTAAGCATAACTCATGTTAGGACAGGTGGGCTTGATTACCCATGTGTGGGATGCTAAGTCCAAATTATCCATATAACGCTTGGTTGTATGGTGTTTAGCTACCATTTATTTGGTGTAGCTAGATTTATTTTTCTATTTTTAATATAATTTTGCATTAAGAATTAGGATTAGTGTTATGGGGGATTAGGATGAGCAGTGGCCAAAAGACGTAGTCCCTGGGATGCCTTGTGATGCCTTTGAAGCAATTCAAATCCAAAAGAAGAAAAGGAAGAAATGAAGAAACAAAGACCCCCATAGCATGTATTATTTTATAACTGGGTATAAGGTAAAGCTACCACCATCTTTTTTTATCTTCTGTGTATGATCGAACCCGACCAAGACTGTCTTTTATTCTCTTACGATAGTCTATAAAATTATTTGATGATGTGCGTAGATTACGCACTAGAATTGTATATTTTTCCTAGTTTATTCATGTTTGATGTTTGAATGTGTGGCCTAAATGCGGTAGGCACTTAGGATGAAATTAATTTTTCTACCCAAATTAACAACTCATAATTAAAATTTTAAAATAACTCATAACCTCACATAAAAGCCTAGGAATTAAATCAAGATAATAAAATTTTTAGCAACCCCTTAACTAGATGAATGAATGTATAATATCATGCATGTCATATTTTTTCCACTCTTATGAAGAGGGGGCTTCCATCTGTGCTAGAGAATAAAAGCTTAACATGTGAGAGCCTTTGATGGAAGAATACTCCTTTCTCTCTTGATTTGGCCCATAATCAAGTTCTCATGCATTTAGGCATACAAAATCCCATAGCACGTGTCGAAACAAAGATTCCAAAAGAATCAAATAAAATTGAAAAAAAAATTGGATTAGATTAAGTCATGAATTCACACCGCACATGCTCTAGTCTCGTTGCGAGTGAGTTTAAGGACTTAGTTTCCTCTCTAAATAAATAACAGCCTAGCCATCTTGCAATACATAAGACTTGCCTATATGGATTTAAAGCATAGAAGGAGTTAGCTGGCTTCCACTCTAGACGATAATAAGTCTAGCTGTCAGGTGATTTATTCTCTCTTGTGGAGGTAAACCATATACCCATTTTCTCCTTAGATTTAGGTCATATTTTGGCCCTCACCAAAGTTCCCTAGATTTAGAATCTGAGGTTGTTATTTCCTTTTGTGGGCTATAAGCATAAATCCTCATCTCTTAGGCATTTCTATAATCTTGTGTTGATGGATTATAAGCCCTAGCAATCTAATAAAATTTCAACTCAAATAAATAAATCTCTTCAGCTTTAAATATATAAATCCCAATTATATGGCAGATTAGAATGCTCACTAGGCTTCCTAGTATCATGAGAATTCCCTACTCATCTCCCTTTGACTTCCAGAATAAGTCTCTTCTTTTGATCTACCCCATTTGATTTTCCAACATAGTCAATCCTTTGATAGTCTTATCTTTGAAATCATTGGAGACTTTAATTCTAACTTTAATCGAGAGTATTCATAAGGGATTTCATTCCTTTGGATGTAATTAACTATGGGGGCTTGCCTCCATAAGGAACTTAACGAACCCGGTTTAAAATAAACCCTACTTTACTTTTTCATGTAAAGAAGGGGAAAGATTTCAGGTACATTCGAACACCCATCATATCATAGGAGTTTTTATTAAGTGATTAGGTTCATTATAGGGTGGTGATTTCTATCTTTTGAGATGGTACATCATTCCTTAATGTCGTACCCAATCACTTCAATAAGTAGCCCCTAAGATCTATGTGGGGTGTCCCACATCTTCAAAAATAAACACCACAGAGGCGTAAGGTACAAGACCTACTTATGGCTACTTAAATCTCCATAGCCCCAGGATGTCCAGACTAATATACCACTTTTCTCAAATACATATGAATGTATAAAAAGAATCAAATGGATAGGGAATCATGCAAGAAATTATGTTTGATTTGGTTGTACATGTATAATATGAAATTCTTTCTAAGTCTTAACATAGAGATGCATAGGAATAAATTTAGGCGAGTGTTATGTTCTTTTGAAATGAACTATACACTTATAAATCCTATGTGAATCCATGTTAAGGTAGGGAGAGACACTTCATATTACACATCTTATGCTATTATCACATGCAAAGTTATAAATAATTGTAATTAGCATTACTTCATTTATAATAATTGATTTATAGGTTTTGAAAATAGTTTTTGATTTAATAGTGATAATAGTCATTCATATTCTTAATTTAAGTCAACCATGAAATTTGAAATCATTTTATTTAATTAATTTTCAAAAGAAATGAACGCATGATTTCATATGGCAAACAATATTTAGCATGATTGGAAAGAAATAAAGGAATGTAAAAGCATGATTTCATTCATTTTAATTAATTCCTAAGGAAGATCAAATTAAATAAAGCTATTTAAAATAAGCCAAAATTCTTTAAAGATGCTTTTATCTTTGAATTTGATTTGATTTAGGAAATATGAGAGAGGTTTGCTAATCTTAACCCATTTCCCCATGTGTGAATTGATTTGGTTTAATGAAGAATATTTAAGTTCATTTTATGTTTTAATTAGGTTAAGGTATGAATTAAATGAATTAATTATCCTTACCTATGCTTCTTTAATTTGATTAACTACATAATTATAAGCCATAAATGATGTGAACTTGTGAGGAAATAAGATTGCAATGTTCCTAAAAAATCTAATTTTGTACTTTTATGATTCTCCCGTACTTATGGGTTAATCATAATTTTCTTAAAAGGTCTTATGTTGTTAAACACATAAAGAGGAGCCCTTAATTTATTTGTTTGTATTTAAGGTTTTATTTGATTTGATTTATTTGAATGATTTAGTTGAATTGATTTGATTTGATTAGTGTTTAATACATTTGTTTTCTATTGGTTTACCTTCATGTAATTTGACTGATTAATTTTTAATTAGATGTTTTGATTCAATTAAATCTTGATAATTCAATATTCTTTTAAATTAATATCTAATTCATTTCTTTGATTATAATTATGTGATTTAATTTTGTGTTTATTTGATTTGATTATGGTTCATTTATTTGTAGTTTGATTGGATAAAATGAATTAAAATTTCTTTGATTTAATTGAGTTTGATTATTTATGGTTAAAATTTCGTTTCAATTTTATTCATTTATCATGTTTATTATAATTTAGTTTATGTTTTGATTTTACACATTTTAATATTTAATTAGTTTAACTTATTCAGGTAGGTTGCATGAGATTTAATTTGATCATATGTTAAATTGATGAGAGACTTTCTTTATTTGGTATAATTTGATTTGATTAGCTTTATTAATCTATAGGTTTGCTTAGGTTAAATGTGATTATATAATTACTTTAATTAAGAAGTGTGTTTAAGTTAATTATTAGATTAAATAAGGATTTGTTTAATTTTTAATTTGGTTTCATATTTGTTTAGGTTGATGATGTAATTAATGACTTAATGATTTAGGTTTAATTTAGGATTTGATTTGCATTTAATTACATTTTAATTATGTTCAAATTTATGTTTGATTAAGCTTAAGTATAATAAGGTTAATTTGATCAACTTAATTAGCTTATTTAAGAGGTGTGATCAATTGTTAAATTAAATAAAGATTTGTTTAATTTTTAATTTGATTTCATATTTATTTAGGTTAATGATGTAATTAATGACTTAATGATTTAAGTTTAAATTAGGATTTCATTGACATTTAATTGCATTTATGTTTAATTAAGCTTAAGTTTAATATGATTAATTTGATTAACTTAATTAGTTTATTTAAGAGGTGTGATCAAATTAATTAGTAGATTAACTAAGTGTTTGATTTAAATTAATTTTAATGTGATCTATAAAGTTAATTTGGTTCATTAAGATGATGGATTAATTCATTAAGTTTTCATTAATTAAATATTTAATTAATTAAGTTTGATTAAGGGTAATTAAATTTTTAAATCATTAGATTAATTAAAGGTTTGTTTAATTAGAGATTAATGACTTAATTACCCATATATGACTTATTTGATTTGATAGTAATTAAGCATTTACTAAATTTTTGATTAAATGGTTATCATTGTTATTATCATTTGATTAGATTAAGTGATTTAATTATTTATTTTTATTTCAATTAAACTTGATTATTCATAATCATAGTTAGGTCTGATTATTTATTTATTTATTTATTTTATTCATTAGATTTCATTCATGTTTGATTTGGTTGTTAGGTTTATGTATTAATGGCTAATTAATCATCTTTTTCCAAATTGATTGATTTTAAATGTGATTAAATCATATCTTAATTAAGTTTACTTTAGCTTTATTTGGTTCAATTTGATTAATATCAAATGATTATGTTGAATTGGTTAATTAATCAATTTGATTTTTAGTTTATTTAATGATTAATTAATATTTAATTTATTTTAATTTATTAAGTAATTTAATATGATTAAGATTCAATGCTTGGTGTAAGTTTGACAAGATTAGTTTGGTTTTATATCAAAGTTTCATTGATTTATTCAATTATAAGTTTGATTTAAAGATATCATCATTTAACTAAATTTCATTAACTCAGTTAGGTTTACTTAATTTTAATTTCATTTGAGTGATATATGATAATTTTCTGATTTAAAGTTTGATTACCAATCATTTGGATATTATATCATTTCAACTTTGATTTGATATTTAAATTATTTTTTAGGTTATGTTTTAATTAATTCCTTAATTGTTAAAGTTTAATCCTAAGTGTTTGTTTTGGGTTAATTAGACTTTAAAAAATCACATTATTTTCTTAAGGATCCTAGATGTTAACTGAAGTGATTTAAGTTATTTTGAAGATTTTTCTCTAATTTTTTGGATTTTTATTTGGTTTGTTTTATTAAAATGATTAATCTGAACTTCAAAATTTAATTTCTCTCAATCCAAAAATCCTTTTCACTTGAGATTTTTATGGTAGTTGTGTTTTAGCTTTTATTTCAATCTCTAAAAATTTTAATTCAATCAAACCTATATTTTTTGAGTAATTAATGAAATTTGATTTTCACTAAAACTTAAATTAAACTAAAACCATTCATGGAATTTAGAGATTTTTGGTTTGTTGCATTCCTCTCAGAAAAATGGATCCAACGAGCCCTTATTTATAATTTTTTGTTAAGTATTTTATTTTTGTATGAATTTTCAAAATTTCAAGAAACATAAATAATTTTTAAAATAAAAAATAGGTGATTTTCCACTTAACCCAGTAAGCGCCATGTGGGCTCTGACGGGGCAACGTGGTACTACGTGGCACATCATGATTTAGCACCGCTGTTATGTGTGGTGTGGGGCACCACGCAGGACACATGATGTTGCGTCATTTGATTTAATAGGAAAGGGATAAGGATGCGTTGATCGAATTCGACCATCCAATCATAGATATCGATCCACGTGATCTAGACCGTGAGATCCATGGATCCAAACCGCATGATCCGTGGATCCGAACCACGATCGCCTGATCTAAGCTGTCTGATCCTCGAATGGTAGGATCGGATGGCTTGCGAGAAATCTAGCAAACAAAATAGTGATTTCTAGCTATTTTCATGATTTTGAACCAAATTTTGTCTAATTTGTTTTTTTGGCTAATTTGACCTTTTAGGTCAATTTGGGCTAGGTTGGGTCAAGTTGACCAATTGGCCAAATTAGGCTCAATTATGGCTTTAGTCAAGTTCAATATTTAATTTAGAATGAACTTGAGCAATTGGTTGCAATCAATTTGGATTAGATCATAATTTGACCCAATTTGGTCCTTTAGGCCAATTTGGGTCAACTTAGATTGAATGATCGATTGCGCTTGGTTTGACTCAATTGGTGGTCAAGTTATATTTAAATATTGATTTGGGGTTGATTCAAATCATTGGTTTCAATCAATTTGATGTATGATAAGTTTTGGCTAGTTTTGGTTCATTTGGGCTAAAGGTTGACTTGGTTTGACCCAATTGATTGTAATTAATCATCCTCGGGTGATCAATAATCATGGTGGAAGGTTTTGGTGAGCTTAGTTCAATCTAATTTATGCTAGATTAGAAGTTGGCTCAAAAGAGTCCTTTAGGTCACTTTCGATCAAGTGGACCTAAGTGGATCAATTGGTTTGGTTTTGGTTTGATTGAGTTTTTGAACTTATATATGAGTGGGAAATATAAATTTATGGGATCACTGAGTCTAAGGGATTTTGGCTCAATTGAAATTTTCAAGTCAAAAGGGCTAAGTTAGGCTTGACTTGGGTTGACTTGAATTTGGTTTGATTATTATAGGTTTCATTTATATTTGGATAGATGATTGAAGGAATGATTGATTCAAGAGAAAATCCATTGGTTTTGACTTCAACTGGATAGAATTTGGCTAACCAAGGCTTTAAGGGCTTAATTGGGTTTGGATTTGATTTTGGATATAGTTTTGGTCATTTGATTTAGTTTCATTTATATTTGTGAATATAAATGAAGGAATAAGTTATAAGAAAATCGATTGAGTTTGTATTGTTAAAGGCTAATTTGGTACATACATGGAGGTGGGTCCATAGTTTTAAAAGGGTTTTAGTTGATTTGATTTAATTTGATTTAGTTTTGATCATTTGGATATGGATTTCACTTATATTTCTAAATATAATTGAAGGAATAATTGATTTATAAGTAAATCATTTGAATTTGATTTGATTTAAAGGGGGTTTTGGCTAAGCTTTTGAAGGTGGTTCATATGGCTTTGGAAGGGTCTTAGGATTTGAATTTGATTTGGGTTTCAATCATTTGGAGACAAATTTGGGATTTGGATTTGGAATTTGGATTTGAATTTGAGGTTTGGTTTTAGATTTAAATTTGGGTTTGATTTAAGAAGGTGTATGTGGATTAAGTTTAAGCTATAGGGTATGTGATTTCCTTAAGTCCTAAGCATGACCTAATCCTATGATTAACCATTCTAAGTCTCTAGGCATAAGTTAAGTGTTCACCTAATCACTAGAAGGGTCTTATGATTAAGGAACTCTTGGTGTATAGAAGAGTCCTAAGTCTAAGAGGAGAAGGTTGAGAGCTCACTCCAAAAGAGAGGTCAACGATAGCCTACTATCTTACTCCAAATCAAAATGTCTATTCTCATGAACTTGGTGAAAGTTCAAAAACAAAATAAAAAGAAATAAAAGAAAAAGAATAAAAACAAAAAAAAGAAAAGAAAAATAAAATACAAGTGGCGAGACATGGAAAGTAGAGCGGATATTGGATTCCACCCATAGTTCATTCCTCCGGATGAACACATGGATAGTTGACTCAACCAAGTAGAGGTAGAGATCTGAGGTAGTTCAGTGGAAGAACTCTTGTCCACCCAATAGGAGTTTTGTTGACTCACAAGAGTACTGCTATCCACATAGACTGATCCGGTTTGGAGAATGAGTCTCATGATCTTGACAACCCTATCCCTTTGGAGGTGACATTAGGAGATGAAGACTAGGCCTCCAAGAAAAGCATGAATGTATCTAAATCACTATTATGTAGAACAATCAGACAATAGTTGGGAACCTCAGCTCTAACCTCACTCTCTTCCCAAAAAGTTGAAAGTTTAGTAGCTAAGAGGCCCCAAGTCATCGATGTCAAAGAGAGATTTTTTATTTGGGAGCATCATCCTCAAGTCAAGAAGTTGATGTAGAACCTAAGGATGATCCATATAAACATTTAATACAATTGCCTTTTGATTGATATTCGCCTTGTGTTCTTAACTTAGCAAAGAAGGGATTAATCCCACATACTTGGTCTAAATACAGGTCAGATTACTTTGAAAGGTTATGAGACAACCAAAGCGAATTCAAAGACCGAATAGGATTGACATAGTGTTTGGATGACAACCATTGCTTAGTCATCACCACTCATTTGGGGTATGATAGGTTCATCTCAAATCATACTAACTCTTATGAGGAGGTATGTTTAGAAATGTCAGATGACCTAAATGAGCTTGAAGTCATAAATGCACCTCCAGAGTTTGAAGAATAAATCAGATCAATCATTAGTGAACTCAAAGAGATCACTTAGGAATCGAAGATAATCCACGTCTGACATACATCAGTTTATTTTTGAATGAAGAAGAAACCAATGACTTAGTTATGCTATTGGGTTTAAGGACAGACCATGAGTTATGAAGAAATGTTCATTTATCTCATGTAATAGTCACAAACTATAGAACTTAATGCTAACCCTATCAAAACAAGCTCCTAGGCAGTGATTATGCATTGAACAGTGGTCAAAAATAGAAAAATTGATTAATGTTGGCTTTAAAATAAAAATATCCTAAGGTAACATTAAGAAAAAGAATGACCAAATTTATATATAAGTCAATTTTAGGGATCTAAATAAGGCACATCCTAAGAATGGCCAAATTCTTAGCACTTGTCAAAAAGGAAGCCAAGTTTAAGTGGGATGACAAGTGTCAACATGCCTTTGAAGACATCAAGCACTAGTGGCCATAATTCTAGCGTCTATCCCAGAAAGTCATTGATCCTCTAGCATTAGATGACTCTCTTGGCAATTTATTAGCTCAAACCAATGAAGGAAAGAAAATGCTCTACTACTCGGTCATCATCTAATCCTGAGGCAAACTATATTGAAAAGCACTGCCTAGCTTTAATCTTTACATTCCAAAAGCTACGGTACTACATGCTTTCTTATAAGGTGAATATAATCTCTAGGATCAATCCACTGTAATATCTCATGACATGGTTGACGCTATCCGAATGATTGGTGCATGATGATTCTCGTGTTTTACATCATATTCCTCAGTCATGAAAGGACAAGCACTAGCAGATTTCTTCACAGCACACCCACTTTCTGCTGATTTCCCATTTAATGATGACCTCCCTGATGAACAAATCATGAACTTAGGAGACACTAGCATTCTCCGTTAGGAGATGTATTTTGATGGTGTGGTTTTCTTTAAAAAAGGAGAAGAACCATGATCTACTCTTCCAAGAAAGGCAGGGGTAGGAATAGTTCTTCTAACTCTGGACAGTAATGTGATGAGATTCTCATATCATCTGTCTAATCTATGCACCAATAATGAAGCCGAATATGAGGCTCTGATTGTCGGTCTAGTGTTATCCATTATACTATGCATCTAGAGCATCAACATCTTTGGGAATTCTCAACTCATCATCAACCAAATTGCTGGGTCTTACAAAGTTCTAAAGCCTAAGCTTCATCATTACCATAAGTACACTATGGAGTTGTTGGCCCAAATCTCAGAGGTTACTGTCTACAAGATTTGTCAAGGAGAGAATGCAATAGTGGATGCATTGGCCAAGCTTGCCAAAGAGTTGCCATGTCTAGAAGATGAGTCCATTCCAATAAATTCTAAAATAAGCAAGTCTTATCCCTTATTTATGTTAAACTCATTGAGAGACTCTCTCTTAAAGGGGACGTTGCCATTGCCAAAAAGGACGAGGAGTTAGATTAGAGGAAACCATTCATGGATTATCAAAATATAGGCAAACTACCTCAAGAGAAGTCACTAGCACATCAAGTGAAGCAGAGAGTCCTTTCCTACACTCTTATGGATGGCACTTTATACTAGCAGTCTTTCAATCATATGTGGCTACGTTGTTTAGACAAACATGAAGCATGTAGGATTATGATTGAGGTACACTCAGGTTTGTGTGGATCTCATCAATCCGATCCAAAGATGAAAGTCAAGATCAAAAGACTATGATACTACTACCCTTCAATAATCACAGATAGCATGGAGGTAGCTAGGAGATGCCACCAATGTCAGGTGCACGGTGTGGTCCTACATTAACCACCTAAGATTCTACACCTTACATTGACCTCATGGCCATTTGAGTGTTGTGGTATCCACATAGTGGGTCTGATCAATCCTCCTTCTTCCTACGATCACTGGTTCATTCTAGCTGTCACCGACTACTTTTCCAAGTGGGTGGAGGCAATCCCACTTAGAGAGGTCACAGCTCAGCATGTGCTCTAATTTTTCAGGAATCAAATCATATATAAGTTCGGGGTGCTTCAATAAACTATATCCGATAATGGTACTACATTCAAGATCACTAAAATCAATAGATTTGCTCAAAGACATAGCATAGATTGGAGATACTCTACTATCTACTATCTGAGAGAAAATGGTCTAGCAAAAGTATTTAACAAAACTCTCATCCATATATTTAAAAAAACACTCGATAATAACAAGCAATAGAGGCATGAGCAGCTAGTTGAAGCCTTGTGGGCCTACTACACCACATACAGAACTCCAACTCAATCTACCCCTTTCTCCTTAGTGTATGGGTCTGAAGTTGTTCTACTATTAGAGATCCAACTTTCATCACTAAGGATAGCTATGGGTAGCAAGATTACTACAGAGCCGAAGGCCAAGTTATGGTTAGAAGAGCTCAAAGGTTTAGAGAAGAGACTCCTTTGAGCATGCTAGAACCTCGAGTTATACAAAGCCAAAATGATTCAAGCTCACAACAAGTTGTTTCGCCCTAGATTTTTTCAAGTTGGAGAGCTTATTTTAGTTCTAAGGAGACTGATTGTTGCCCATCGAAAGATGGGAGGCAAGTTTGAACCCACTTGCGAAGGCTCTTTTGCCATAGAGAAGGCCTACCAAGAAGGATCTTATCAACTTATAAATTATAAGGGAGAGTGCCCGATGCTTCCAATCAATGGGCTTTACTTAAAGAAATATTATCCATAAATCTTGTTTGAAAATAATCATCAATAAACTTCTTTTCATATCAAATTCCATTCTCTTATGTGTTAGAAATTTTTTTCACTTGTGAATCCGCCATGACATGTTTATGGTTGGTGTAAGAGAACCCAAGCGACATCCTATCCCAATACAAACACAAACTACACATGATCCTCTAGTGCTACTAGATTATGTGTGAGAGAACCCAAGAGGCATCCTAGTTTGATTAGTACAATTAAGTTAGGTG
This sequence comes from Cymbidium sinense, assembly GCA_021442155.1. NCBI lineage: Eukaryota > Viridiplantae > Streptophyta > Magnoliopsida > Asparagales > Orchidaceae > Cymbidium > Cymbidium sinense. The sequence goes on from CM038226.1 coordinate 5,448,375, forward strand.
TAAGAGAACAAGCGACATCCTTTCTTGGTGGAGTCACATTTACCTCTACAACACTATTTCATCCAATTCTATGTGTTTGGGGTAGGTGTAAGAGAACCCAAGTGGCATCTTTCTCCTCTTTCACAACACAAATGAACACATATCTTTTGTCTCAAGCTATTTTTATATGGGGACAAACCCCATGGCACTCACTCATTAGCTGCTCTAGGTCGGACCGATATGCTACCTTGTTAGTGTGTCATCCCAGTAGTCATTTTTAAATATGAGTCCCCGTGCTTTCTTCCTGACTTGACCATTGCAAACCAATGAGGTCTTTATTAGTTTGGTAGGCCTTACTGTGCAGCCGGTAAGCTACTCCATGTTGACTTTGTTTAAGAGGACGTAAGCTACATACTTTCTTCTTGGATTAGCCATCATGCACTGACTAGGTCAAGTATGTTTGAGGTTTAGGGTATGTCCCCTAGGCTCCTTTCCTCTATTGACTACTTCAAGTTTGGCTCTAGTCCTTACATAAGACTCCTTGCTTAGTAGTCTTCCTAGGTCGGATAGCCCATGTCAAGCTGAAGACAAACTATCCCAGTGATCAGTTCCATTTTAAAGAGATGTAAGCCTACATGTTTTCTTTCTAGATATCACAAACTAGGGCAAGTTGGTTGGCATCATGTCGACGGTGACCCACCCGGTGGATACACCACTCTTGACAGATGTGAGTCCCCGCGCTTTCTCCTTGAGTTGGCCACCGAATACCTATAAGCATTCTTTTATAGTGTTTTGGATAATGCCCCTAGTGGCACCTCCACTGTGGGCACTCTATTTAGATCATGTCCTTAGTGACCTCATTTAGGCACTACCCCAGTTACTCTCGGATTGGACAATTCATCTTTCCTAGTAGCTACCCCTATGATTGGAGAATTTGTCCTGCGGATATGCAGATTCTCCCTTGGCCCAGTAATCCTGAGATAGATTAGGCTGATATGAACTCCTTCTTAGTGTGGTCCCTCACAAACCAATAGGGTCCATGATAATAAACAAGCAAAAAATATCTTCACTTATGGATTAGGAATTCAAACCCCAAGTGGTCCCTTTCCCAAGTAAGCATCCTATCTTTAGGGCAATGTCAGCAAAACTCCTAATAGGAATTTCTTGAATACTTTTGAGTTGAGATAAGTCCCCGAGTCAGCACACTCTCAGTAGTCTCCCTAGGTTTTGTTTGATTTATTAAGCAAGAAATCGATCACCCCAATGGTTCCTTGTGTAAGAAGATGTGAGTCCCTATGCTTTCTTCCTAGCTTAACCATTGTACACTGAAAGGAACCCCTAGGTTGGTTAGCTCTATCCCACAGCCGGTAAACTATCCCTTTGAATTTGTAAACCTAAGATAGATTTAGATTGATTTTAACCCCTTCTTTGTGGATCCATCATACACTTACGGGATCCATCAAATTAAAACAAATGAAGTTAAAATAAATGCAATTCAATCAAGTGATATTATCTTGACTACTTTCGAGCTAATATAAGTCCCCCAGTAGCATTCACTCCGTATTCGCCTTAGGTCAAGTTCAATTTATTGCGCAAGCAATCAATCATCCTAGTGGTTCCTTATGTAAAAGGATGTGAGTCCCCGCACTTTCTTCTTAACTTGGCCATTGTACACCAAAAGGCACCCCTTAGGTTGGTTAGCTCTACCCCACAGTCGATAGACTATCCCTTTGGATTTGTAAACCTAAGATAGATCTAGGATGATTTTAGCCCCTTCTTAATGGATCCAACATACACCGACAGGGTCCATCTCATCAAATTTATTTCACTCTCTCCAGTGGAGTTCAAATTAAAACTATCCTATTACCATCCTACCCGAGCTCACATCTCCAGCAGTTGCATGCTCAAAGCCAAATTCTCATCCTTCCCAAGGATAGTCTAAATTTGCTTCCCTGGTGGAAGGTTCATTCACCTTATCCCCATAGATCTAAGTTCATATCTCCAGTAGATGGGTGCTCAAAACCAAATCATTCTCTCCCAATGGAGCTTCAAATCATAAATCAACAACTCAAATCAAATTTCTCCCCTGAGATGCAAACAAATCAAATCACAATCCCCGATGGGTTATACATTCTAATCCCTCTGAATACTCTACCTAAATCATATCTTGCATTCAAATCTGAACCCCTTATCCCTACTAGACAACCTGAACCTGCTTCCCCAATGGAAGGTTCACATGCTTGATCCCTTAGTAGATCATTTTTCTCTCTTATGCCCTTGGCATAAGTTGATTTGCATTGCACTAAGATCTTGATTCCTTCAACACCTCAAGTTTTGGAGTTGATTATTTCTGTTAGTGTTCGCAATCCTTCAGACGTCGTTGATCATCTCAATCAACACTAATACGTTGGTGTGCCTTGTTAATAGCACCACACCTATTGGGTGCCCTTTGTTGACCTCACTTTTAGAGTGAGCTCTCAACTTCCTTGCCATAGATCTAGGACTCTTATAGACACTAAAAGTTTCTTAGTCTTCAGATACCTCTAGTGATTAGGTGAACACTTAACCTAACCCTAGAGACTTAGAAGAGTTAGCCATAGCAATAGGTTGTGCCTTAGGGGTTTAGGAGTGCATATCTTATAGCCTAAACCCAATCCTTGCTTCCTTCTTTCAAATCAAATCTCAAATTCAAATCAATTCCAAAATCAAATCTAACTATCAAATGATTGAAATTCATAATCAAATTAAAACTCTAAATCCCTTCCTAAGCCCTTTGATTTTATCTTATGGACTTAGCCTTAATCAAGTTCAAATCAACCTCAATCCAATTGATTTTCTTAATTGTAAAATTTAATCTCCAATCAAATTCCCAAATCATAAATCAATTCAAAACTCCAAATGATTGAAACCCAAATCAATTTAATTCCCAATTTTAGCCCTTTTATCCAAATTCTTGAACTTGGCTAAATGATACCCAAATTAATTCAAAACTCATGAATTTCTTCATGATTCAATCATTCCTTCAATCATTGACCCAAATACAAACATAAACCATCATTGTCAAACCAAATCAAACTAACCCAAACCAAACCCAAGTTAGCCCTTTTGACTTGAAATTATCATATGAACCAAAATATATTTGGCTCCAAACCACTTCAAATTGGATTTTATTTCAATCCTAGGCTCATGTGTGAGTTCAACTAAACTTGAATCGAGGAATGATCAAGCCATTAACCCATTTAGGCTCACTTGACCCAAAATGATCTAAAAGTCCTTTTTTAGCCAAGTTCTAATTCAATCCAAATTGGATTGAACTAAGCTCATCTAAACCTCACAACATGATCAACAATCATCCTATCTTAATCAAATTGTCTTGAATTGGGTCAAACCAAGTCAATCTACCCATTGACCAAGTCAACACTTAGCCTAAATGAAACCCAAACTAGCCAAAATCCACCATAAGCCAAATTGATTGAAACCATTGATTCAAAACAAACTCATAATCAATGATTGAACATGACCAAACCTTCACTTGAGCCAAACCAAGCCTAATTGGTCGTTTGACCCAAGTTGACCCAAATCAGCCTTAAAAGCCAAAATGGGTCAAATCATGATTTAATTGAACTTGACCAAAGCCATAATTGAGCCCAAGTTGACCAATTGGTCAACTTGACCTAACCTAGCCCAAATTGACCTAAAGGGTTAGATTAGCCAAAATCCAAATTGAATCCAAATTAAACCAAATCAAAACCTACAATCATTTTAAATTAGACAATTGAACTTGACTCAACAACTAACCCAACCCAATTTGGTCAAATTGATCAACTTGACCCATTTGACTTATATGAACCCAAATGAACCATAATCAATTCCAAAGCAAATTGAACCAAACCAATGACACCAATACACTCCAATTGGTCATCTGAACTTGACCCAACCCTTGGTTTGACCTAATTTTGACCAATTGGTCAACTTGACTTAACTCAATTTGATCTAAATAGGTCAAATCAAGCCAAATCAAATCAAATAAACTTCAAACTATTTGAAATTTGGGCTAACCCACTTTTAACTCATTTGAAATCTGTCCAAATCAAACCCAAGGCCAAATGACCATTTTCCCTTGATTTAGGGCATCCTAAGAGATAAAACACATTCCATTATGTCATTTTCTCCTCCTAGCCACTTGGCACTCAATCATAAGTCCACTCAGGCACCTTAGACCATGGCTGACCTGAGTCAACAATGGTTTGGTCAGCCATAATCCATGGGGAAGTGAAATCACCTCCCCATCCCCATCATAGCTTGCCAAACCGCTAAGGACAAGCACCTCCTCCTTGGTAGCCACTCTCACACCCTCCTTCACTTGAGGGAAGTCAACTCACATGATTCCCCCAAACCAAGCTCCCATGGTGACCCCTTGATCAAAAATTCCCAAACCAATCATGGTCATTAGATCCAAGGAATGAGGGGGTATACCCCCCTCATTCTCACTCAAACTCACAGACACACACTAGATTGAACACTAGCAGCCAGAGAGAGGAATCCCATTTCCAAGCTTCCCCAAGTTCTTCAAAATCTCCATTTTTGATTTTGTGTGAAACCAAAATAAGGAACAAACCAGTGAATCCCATTTCCCCATTTTGAAATGAAAGTGCAATTAACTTTGGACACACCTTCCTTGGAGCAAGTCGAGCAAGAATGAATCCTTTCCCAAGCTTCTCAACATTGAGGGTGGAGTTTGATCGAGCCCGATCACCTTCATCGAACACCTTGGTCTTCTGAGAAAACCATTTCAAATCAAAGCTCATGAGGCTCAACAGGCTTTATTTCTACCAAATGAAGCTTCCTCAATCATTGGAACTGTCAATCACAAGCTCCAGTGATGTATGCCATTGAAATTGATTTTGAATGAAAATAGGTTGGTCTTTGTGAAAGAAATTTTCATGGCATGTGTTTTTCACCATTAGATTTGATTATCTTGCTTCCCAAAGATGTGGGATAGTTTTCATCTTCATCCGAGCTCGTGAGCTCGGATCGAGCATCCATTGATGGACATATCCATCCTTCATCACTTGGGAAGAGATAGATCATGGACCATCCATCTCGCATGATTTGATGAACGGTCCTAATCAAATCATGCTTAGCGCCTCTATATTAATCCTTTAAAATTGCGGGTTTGATCATGGCCATCTAATCTAAGATCGGAAGGTCCATAGAGATATCGTGAGCACCGCCATTCGAGTCAACACTCAGATGTGATAACTTAAATAATGAACCCATCCATGAAAAGCGCGTGACCCGAGATTAAGGCTTTAAATAGGATTAATTAATTAATTTTTAATCCTCAAACTTCCTAAATTCATAACTAATTCAAAAATAATCCAAAAAATACAAACTCAAGTTCATATTAAAGATATTTTAGAGTAGAATCTAGAAAAAGTATTATTAATTAATTTTTGAATAGTAAATTTGGCTTAATTAAAGTTTATTTGGAAATTTAATTAGCCTAATTACTTTCTAATTAACCATACAATTAATCTCAAACTTCCAATGTATATTTAGGGGATGACTTATGCCTCCCCTATTTTTTTAGGATTTTATTGGTTACTTAATTAAGAAAATTAATGGATTAAGCCTTAATCACCTTCTTAATATAATTAGTGATAATTAAGAAAATGAACAGTAAATTAATCAATCAATCAAGCTTGTTAACCTTTGTTAATGATGATGAAGTCTAGGGAAATGGATTGGGACTCCCTCTTCCAATCTTTTATTTAAGTCTTCTAATCCATCTTAAGTAATTAATTAATTAGTATCTTTTAATTAATTAATCAACAAAATTAATCAAAATTTAGATCATACATGAATCAATCAAATTTAGACTTTAGCTCTTGCTCTCTTTCCTCTTTCACTTTCATTTTAGTTGGTTAAGATTAATTAAGATTTAATTAACTAATTAACTTAATTAATCCAATTGAATCCATTTCTCTAACCTAATATTGGGTAGCCCTTTGGGTGTTCAACAACCCAAAGGGGGAGATAATAAAATTATGTTTGGCTCACATCTGTGAGAAAATCATAAAAGTAGTTAACTGAGATCCCTTAAGCTTAATTAACTATTAATCATGAGCCAACTGCATTAGGCCCCTTTCATTTCTTAGGAGCATTGCAATTTTATTTTTTATGTGGTTACATATCATGTTGGCTCATTATTATTAGTTAATTAACTTAAAGTGATGTAGGTAAGGGTTAATTAATTCATTTAATTCATACCCTAACATAATTAAATCATAAAATCAACTTAATTACTTCTTCCGTAAACCAAAATTAACTCACACATGGGGAATGGTATTAGGACCAGCAAACTTCTTTCACTTCCCTTAACTCAAATCAAACTCAAAAATGAAATGACATTAAAGAAACTTTGATTTATTTTAAGTGGCTTTATTTAGTATGATTGTCCTTAGGACTTAATTGGATTTAAATGAAATCACATGCTTGTGTTGTTTTATTTCTTTCCACTCATGTTAAATGTTGTTTTCATATGTAATCATGCATTCATTTCTTTAAAATTAATCAAATGAAATAGTTTCTTTTATTCCAAATTTCATGTTGATTTGAATTAAATAGGAGTGGCTATTATCACTACTAAATCAAATGTTATTTTTGAAAGCCTATAAATCAATTATTATAAATGAAGTGATGTTAATTACAAATAGCTATAAGCTTGCATGTGTTGATAATATAAGATGTGTAATAAGAAGTTCTCTTTCCTTATCTTACATGGATTCATATAGGATTCACAAATGTATAGTTCATTTGAAAAGAAAACAACATTTGCCTAAATCTACTCCTATGCATTCCCATGTTAAGACTTAGGAAGAATTTCATATCACACATGTGAATCACATAACCAAATCAAATAATTTCTTGCATGATTTCTTATTCTTGTGGTTCTTTTTGTACATCTACATGTATCTAAGAAAGTGGTATATTAGTTTGGATATCTTGGGGCTATGAGGCTTTAAGTAGCCCTAAGTAGGTCTTGTATCTTATGGCACTAGTGTAAAAAATAATGGTGTCATACTCACTTATACATGTGTATGTGTGATGTGGCTAATGAATAAGAATCACAAATTAAGTAAAATCAAACACAACTTTTGCATGGGTTTTCCTATCCTTATAGTTGCTTATACATCTAAATGTATGCAAGAAAGTGGTATATTAGTCTGGACATCCCGGAGATGCAAAGTTTAAGTATCCCTAAGTAGGTCTTGTGCCTTTATGCCCCTGGTGTAGAAAATAATGGTGACGTACTCACTTAAAACTTTTATACATGTGAATATGTGTTTAGCTAATGGATGAAAAATTCCTCTTTTCTATTAAAAAGACATGCATTCATAATCCAATCAATTAAATGAAATAATTAAATTTCAAACATACTTCTTTGCATTCATCATTAGAGTGTGCTAAGATTTACACTATATGTGTAGGTATGCTTAGATTATCTTTATGCATGATATACATGATGGAAAGAAATAAACAAACATGTGTTATGTGATAGTAATTCATTCTAATTAATCTTAAGATATCTTTCTAGTGAATAGGGTCATTTAGAGTGAACCTAAACTTAGGATTTATTAAAACATATAATAATCCATTCACTAAAGGAAATTAATTAATTAAATTTCTTTAGAAATGACTTAAGGTAGGGATGAAAGAGAGATTCCCTCTCTTTGTTCTCTTTATAACACTTAGATGTTATGTGTAGGCCATATGAAACAAAGCATTAAATAAAATTTTCAAATCACTTAAGACACTTAAATAGAAATCAACCCTTTATAAATTAAATCCCTTATACTTAGCAAATTATAACTATAAAACCTAGTTAGGACATACCACACAAGATTTAATGCACACACATTAGACTAAGTCATCATTTTCACCTTTATGTTTGGGGGTGTATGGTTTGGTATATGCTTATTTTGTGATGTATTATTTTAGACTGGATGTTAGGGTGTATGTGAATAATCTAGATGTTAGATCGATATTAACCTAATTATGCTTTCTGAAGGGGGTTGTGCTTAAGGGGCTATTAAATAAAAATATAAATGCTTTTGTTGTGCAGGTTACTTAGCTCCTAAGCATAATCCAAGTTAGGACAGGTGGACATGGTTACCCATGTGTAGGGTGCTAAGTCCAAATTATTCATATAACTGCTTGTATAATGTGTTTATCTAACATTTATTTTGTAGGGGTAGCAAGATTTATTTTGCTCCTTTTAATGTAATTTTGCAATAGGACTAGGATGATTGTTGTGAGGATTAGGATGAGCATTGGTTATAAGACCAAGTCTTATGTACCATGTGATGCCTTTGGAGCAAACCATATTCCAATTAAGCCAAAAGGAAGAAAGAAAAGAAGCAAATCAAAATGGAGAAATGAAAGTGAAGAAATGAAGAATGAAGATGAAGAATGAAGACCATCATAACATTCATCATTTGTAATTATTATTTTGTAATATGGGTTATATAAAGGTAGGGCTCGGCTACCCACATTTTTTTTTTGTATGCAGATCTCAATTTTCATTAATCTTTACTCTTTAGTGATAGCTTTATAAAAATTGTTTGATGTTCTATTTAGATTGTGCATTAGAAAAAGTATGCCTTTTTATAGTTTATTTATGATTAATGATTTTTGCATAGCCTGGATGTGATTAGGCTCTTAGGATAAAAATAAATTTTCTATCCTACTAACCAACTCATAACTAAACTTTTAAAATAACTCATAACCTCACTTAAAGCTTAGATTTTAAATCAAGATAATAAAATATTTAGCAACCCCTTAGCTGGATGTTGTATGTTTAAACAGTATGCATATTATATTATTTCACTCATGATTAGAGAGAGCTTCCATCTGTGCCAGATAGAATGGGCTTAACCTTTTAGAGCCTATGATAGAAGAACACCTTTTCTCTCTTAATTTGGCCCATAATTAACTTCTCATACATTTAAGCATACAAAATATCATAGCCTCGTCAAAATAAAATGTCCAAAATCAAATAAAACTCAACAAAATTTGCATTATATTTAAGTCATTATTCATACCCTCAGGCTCTAATCTCTTAGGGAGTGGGTTTAAAGACTTAGTTTCTTTTCTAAATAATAACAACCTAGCCATCTTGCAAAAGCATAAGACTTACCTTTATGGATTTAAAGCATAGGAGGAATTACCTTGCTGCCACTCCAGGAAGCTATAAGTCTAGCAGTTGGGTGGTTTATCCTCTCTTATGGAGGTAAATCATATGCCCAATTTTTTCTTAGATTTAGGTCATGCTTTAGCCCCACCAAAGCTCGCTAGATTTAGGATCTGAGATTGTTGTTTCCATTTGGGCCCATGCCAAATCTTGTATTATTATGGAATTATAAGTACTAGATTTCTAATAAAATTGCAACTCAAATAAATAAATTCCCTCAACTTTAAAAATGTAAAGCCCAACCATAGGATAGATTAGAGTGCTCACTAAGCTTTCTAGTATCATGAGCACTCCCTACTCATCTCCTTTTATTTCGATAATAACTCTTCCCTTTTGATCTCTCCCACTTAATTTTCCAAAATACAACCAATTTGTTGATAGAATCTTTGAATTCTTTGAAGACAATAAATTGCCTACTTTACTCAAGAGTATTCTCAAGGTATTCATTTTTCTTAAGATGTAATTAACTATGGTGACTTGCCCTCATAAGGAACTTTAGAATCTGATTTAAATAAACTTACTTTATTCATCAATGTAAAGTAGGGAAAAATCTCTAGTATATTTGAAGACCCATCATGCCTTAAGAGTCCTTATTACATGATTAGGTCCATTGTAGGGCAGTGACTTCTTTTTTTTGAGATAGTACACTATTCCTCAATGTCATACCCATTCATCTCAATAAGTACACTCTCAGATCTGCATGGTGTCCCCCCTCAATGAAATGAACTCTAAAAATAAACACCATAATAGATTATGGGCTAAATCAGAGAAAGAGGTGTTTTCCATCATAGAGGAGACCATCAAAGGTCAAGTTTTCCCCTATCGCAAGGATGAAAACCCTCTCTTAGCAAGAGTGAAATAATATGCATGCATGATGTGAGACATACCACCATACAGCTAAGGGGTTGCTAAATCTTTTAATTATCTTGATTTAATGTCTAGGCTTTATGTGAGGTAACAAATTATTTAAAACTTTAGTTATGAGTTGTAGTTGGATAAAAGATTTATTTTTTCTTGATAGCCTAATCATATCTAGGCCACACATTAAAGCATCATTCATAAAGAAACTACAAAAGGTCATGTTGTTTATATTATGCATTTTAAACATAACATCAATCAATTTTATAAATCTAACATAAAAGAAAAAGAGGTCGACACGGTCAGGTACCACCATACAACCCGAAAAGTGAAAATGGGTAGTTGAGCTCTACCCTTATACATCCCAAAATATGAGAGAATAATTATAATTTACAAATGAAGAAATGTTATGGGGGATCTTCAAGTCATCTTGTCTCCATGTTTCCTTCATCTCTTCATGTCTTTGCTTCCTTTGATTTGGTAGGCTTCAAGGCATCACATGGCACCCCAAGATTAATCCTTCTAGTGAATGCTCATCCTAATGCCCCATAACATTAATCATAATTCCTAATACAGAATTACATTAAAAATAAGAAAAGTAAATCTAACTACACCTGCAAAATAAGTGTTAGCTAAACACACATACAATCCCAAGCAATTATATATATAATTTAGACTTAGTACCCTGCACATGGGTAACTAAGCCCACCTGTCCTAACTTGAATTATGTTGAGGGGTTTAAGAAACCTATAAAGAGAGCATTTACATTTATTTTAAGCACCCCCTTAAGCACAATCCCCTGTAGAAAACATGATTAGGCTAATATTGGCCTAACATCCAGTCTACGAAATATACACCCCAACATCCAATCTAAAATAATACATAATGAAATGAAACATACATCATACCATACACTACCCTAACATAAGGCTAAAAGTGATAACTTAGTTCTAATGTGTTTATTAAGGCTTATGTGGTATGTCTTAACTAGTCATTAAGGTTATGATTTTCTAAATGTGGAAGGATGTTTAATCCTAAGAGGTTGATTTCATTTTAAGTGGTTTAAATGATTTGAGAATTTTACTTAGTGGTTTTTTTTCTTTGACTTACACTTGGAAACTAAGAGTTATAAGAAGAAGAAAAGATAGGATTACTCTCTTTCATCCCTAACTTAAGTCATTCCTAAAGCATGTTAATTTGATTTAGTTCACTTTAGTGAATGGCTTATTACACATTTTAAATTAATCCTAAGTTTAGGTCCACTTTAAATAATCATATTCAATATGAAAGGCATCTTAAGGTTAATCTAATTGAATTAGTATCACATGACACATGTTAAATCATTCCTTTCCATCACATGTAACATGCATATGATTAAGTCCTAAGTATACCTACACATATAATATGTTTTAGCACACTTGAATGGTGGATGTAAGTATGTATATTTAAAGTTTATACTTTCTTATTTGATTGAATTATTTTATCATATTAATTTAAAGCTCTATCTAAATTCTTATACAAAAATACATATAGGTGAAATTAAATAGGTACGTGCCATTATTAACGAGGGAAGTGAGGTAATCAAATGACCTCCTTAGGGCAAGCTAAAGCCTCATATTCTTGGGATGTCCAAACTATATACCATTTACATTCAAACCATATATAAATTTGCATACATGAACATAAGAAAGAGAGCTCCAAATCACATGATCAATTAATTCAATCACTTGAACAATTGCAAATACATGTATTTTTAATAAAAAAGGATTACCATTTTCTAATTAAATACACACATGCATGTATAAAAGACATAAGCAAGTATGTGCCTTTATTAAACCAGGGAAGTGAGGTAATCAAATGACCTTCTTGGAAGCTAAAGCCTCGTATTCCGAGAACGTCCAAACTATATACCCACTTTTCTTAACTACATACACATGTATTCATAATTAGGAGAATGAAAACCATGCAAAAAATGACATTTAATTTAATTGAATCATTTATGTATATGAATTAAAGCTTTATCCAAATTCTAGCATTGAAATACATAAGAGTGAAATCAAATGGAGTATGTACCATTGTTTAACCAGGGAAGTGAGGTAATCAAATGACCTCCTTGGGGCTAGATAAGTCTTGTATTCCTGGGATGTCCAAACTATATACCCATTAACATTCATGCTTACATAAATCGATTCATGAATAAAAGGAAGGAAGCTTCTCTTCATACACTTAAGCAACAATCACATACATCTCATATGTATTTATAATTAGCATTCATAGCATATGTAATCATTCATTTATAAGCTTTGGATAATACATTTGGATTTAATATTGATAATAGCCACACATATATTAAATTAAATCAACACATGCAAGCTTGACATAGAGGAAACCATTTGATTTAATTAATTTTACAAAAGGTGAATGCATGAATCAAATGATATACAACATTTAATATGATTGGAGAGGGATAAATAAACATAAATATATGATTTCATTCAATCAAATTAATTCCTAAGGACAATCATATCAAATAAAATCATTTAAAGCAAACCAAAGCTTTTTTAATGTCATTTTTAATTTCAAGTTTAATTTGATTTAAGGAATGTGAGAAGAAGTTTGCTAATTCTAGTCCCATCTCATGTTTGTAAGTTAATTTGATTTAATGAGAGGTAATTAGGTTGATTTTATGGATTAATTAAGTTAAGATATGAATTAAATCAATTACTTAACCCTTACTTATGTTACCTTAAAGTAATTAAATAAATAATTATGAGTCAATATGATATGCAAATGAATTGAAAAGTAAATTAGCAATGGTCCTAGGAAATGAATAGGCCTAATTCAATAGGCTCATAATTAATAATTAATTAAGCATAAGGAACTTAATTAAGTAAATTTATGATTTTCTCACATATGAGCTAATCATAATTTCCTTAAATGTCTTTAAGCTATTGAACACCTAAAGATCTACCCCTCAATTGATTAATTAGGTTCAGATGTATATTAATTTTTAATTAAACTAATTAAGTAATCAATTAATCATTAATCAATTAATCCTTAATTAATTTCTTCTTGAAAAAGTGGAGAAAATCTTAAGGAAAAGATTAGGAGAGAGGCCCCAATCCAATTCCCTAAGTCTCCTCATTATTAAACAGTAATAAATGACCCAATAAAATAATTAAGTTACTGTTCATATGGTTAATTAATAATTAATTAAGTTAAGAAGGTAATTAGAGCTTAATCAATCAATTTCCCTAATTAATTAGCTGATAAATCCTAAGAAAAATAGAGGAGATAGAGGTCATCCTCTTAAACAATCTCAAAAAGTTTGAGATTAGTTAATTAATTAGGGAGTAATTAGGATAATTAATTTTTTAATTAAATCCTAATTTAGCTCTGATTACTATTCAGAATCAATTAAGAATAATTTAAATGGATTCCTCTCTAAAATATCTTTAAAATGAGCCTTTATTTATATTTTTTAAATTTCTCTATGATTTGTTATGAATTTATGAAGTTTCAACCTTAAAAGAGATTATTTAGCCTTTTAAGCTCTTTAATCCCATCGGGCGTGTGTTGATGCGCGCTTTGCGGTGGCAGGAGATTGGCTATTTAAGTTGTCACATCTCGTAGTTGAGTCAGTTGGCGGCGGGATGCGCTTTTGATCTCCACCATCCGATCTCGATCATATGGCATAGATCAATCCCATGGTTAATAACGACTCGAATCAGATGGATCTAACGTGACCTAATCATGGCTATCCATTCCAATCATGTGAAATGGATGACACATGATCTATCAGCTCCCGACCGATGAAAGACGGAGGTCGTCTTCCATCGCTCGTTCTATCTGAGCTCATAAGAGCTCGGATTGGCTCCAATGGAACCCACACCATCGCACGAGGGATCTAAGAAGATCCAATGGCTAAGATCAGCCCACATGCACATTTTTTTCATAAAAGACCAACACATTTTAAGCAAGAGATCAGTTTTCATGGAATTACCTCACCAAAGCTAAGATCGAAACTTGCACGCCTGAGGTAGCTTCGAGTATAGACGAGGCCCTGTTGAGCGATAATTGAGTTGATTCCATGTGGATTTCTTGGGAGGCCAAGATCCTTGCTTTGGAGCTTCATCTTTGATCAAAATTGGATTTATAGGAGTATGATAGGTTCACTTTTATACCTTACTGCTAGTAGGCCTAATATTATGTTTGTTATTTGTTTGTGTGCTCATTTTCGGGCCAACCCTAAAGTCGTTGTCAAAATGAAGTGTCAAAATTGAAATAAAATTTGAAAATATTTTGCATTAAATTAAGTCATTATTCATACCACTCATGCTTTAGTCTCTTAGGGAGTAGGTTTAAGGACTTTAATCTCTTCTAAATTAATAATAGCTTAACTATCTTGTAATTTCATATGACTGGACCATATGGTTTTAAAATCGGAGGAGTTAGCTGGCGGCCACTCCAGGCAATTATAAGTCCAACAGTTAGATGGTTTATCCTCTCTTATGGAGGTAAACCTTATGCCCATCTTCGCTTAGATTTAGGTCATGCTTTAGCTCACTAAAGCTCTCAAGATTTAGGATTTGAGATAGTTGTTTTCTTGGTTACAAGTAAAAATTCTCACCTCTTAGGTATTTTCACAACCTAGTGTTGATGGATTATAAGCCTTAGTAATTTAATAAAATCTCAACTCAAACAAAATAATTCTCTTCAAATATATAAAGCCCAATCATAGGATAGATTAGAATGCTCACTAAGTTTCCTAGTATCATGAGCATTCCCTACTCATCTCTTTTGGCTTTCAAAATAAGTCTCCATTTGAACTTTTCCAATTGATTTTCTAAACATAACCAATTATTTGATAGTTTAACCTTGAAATCTTTGGAGACCAAAATTGTCTACTTTAATTGAGAGTATTCCTAAGGAATTCACCTTCCTTAGAATGTAATTAACTGTGGAGGCTTGGCTCCATAGGGAACTTTTAAACTCGATTTAATATAAACCTTGCTTTATTCATCCATGCAACGTAGGGGAAAAATCTCTAGTACATTCGAAGACCCATCATGTCGTAGGAGTCTTTATTAGGTGATTAGGTCCATTAAGAGAGATGCCTCTATCTTTTGAGATAGTACATCAAATCTCGATGTCGTACCTGATCACTTTAATAAGTACCCCATGATCTGTGGTGTATACACATCCAAAATAAATACCACATGGAGCTCAAAATCAATAATTTTATGGCAATTCACCATCATTAATCAAGTGCTAGGTATTTATAAAATCAATAAGCTTAAATTAGCTCACTATCACAAGCAAGCCCTTAAGCTTATGGCATAAATTCCAAATATTATTATAATTCAGGTCTCTTGAGCCAGAAATAGTAAAGTTGATTGCCTGGTTAAGCTAACTAAAGAAATGGTAAGTATGGATGATGATGATTATGTGCTAATTAGTGTTTACACTCATCGGGTCCTAGAGCCGCTAAACCTAAAATTCCTATTGAAAGAGGGTTTGTCAAATGCAAGCCAACAAGATGCAACTCATGTTGCTCCTCATACTCCCTTACAATTGCTTATCCAAAATAACAAGATGAGACTCGACTATTCAAGAGGCAAGACCTCAATCTAAAGAAACTCCAACACCACAAAGTGAAATCCTCACGGTGGAAGAGAAGGAAGATTAGAGAGAACCCTTCATCAACTATTTTAAAGAAGACAAACTGTCAAGAAATAAGTCGATGGATGTACATCTCAAGAAAAGACTTTGACTATATGCTTATGTTGGCAATACCTTCTATCGTAAGTCCTTTGAGTAAATGTGGCTACGATGCTTGGGAATAGAAGAAGCCAATAAAGTGATTGCTGAGATCCACTTAAGGCTCTATGGCGCACACCAATCAGGTGTTAAAATAGCTTTTAAAATTAAAAGAATGGGATACTACTGGCCATCTATGGTAAAAGATTGTATCAATCATGCCAAGAGATGTCATGAATGTCAAGTCCATGGAAACATCATTCATCAACCTCCAAATACATTGCACCCAATGATAGAATCTTAGCGATTTGAGTGATGGGGAATATATTTTATTAGACTATTTGATCTCTTCATCAGCTAGCTATCGCTTTCTTCCAAGAAGTCACTGATTATTTCTCCAAGTGGGCTGAAGCCGCACATTCAAGGAAGTCACAGTGCAGCATGTGACCAACTTCTTCACCCATAATATTGTCTATAGATTTGGTGAATTGCATCAAATTATCTCAAACAATGGTCTAGCCTTCAAGAGTACTAAAATTTATAGATTTGTTGGCCAACATAAGATTGATTGGCAATACTCATTGATTTATAATATGAGAGAAAATGGCTTGGCCGAGGCTTTCAACAAAACACTAGTCAAGCTACTTGAAAAGATCCTCACAAAAAATAAATGGGAGTAGCATACCAAGCATGTGGAAGCTTTATAAACTTACCACACTACCTACAAAACTCTCACAAAATTCACTCCTTATGCACTAGTATTTGGGGTTGAAGTAGTTCTACCACCGAAGTTAAACTACCTTCGCTCTGAGTAGCCATTCAACACGATCTTACCCAAGATGAGAATGTCCATTTATGGATGGAAGACCTTGATGTGCTTAACAAAGTTAGGCTCCAAGCTCAGCAAAGTTTAGAAGTCTACCAAGCGAGGATGTCCAAAGCATTTGATTATACAACATGTCCTCAAGCATTTCAAGAAGGGGAATTGGTCATTGTGCTGAGAATACCAATTATTCCTTACCATCATTACATGTGTAAGTTTTTCTTGGATATTCTCTTGTAACACAAGAATGCTTGCTGAAATAAAGCAAATATCCCCCTGTCAAACAACAGATATTTTTAAAATTTTATAGAAAAATGTTAGGTTTTCCCCTATAAGGTAGGGGCCTCTTTTTGTATTTGGGTTGACATCGTCTAAGGACGAGATCCCCATATACATTTTCAAATTATGTATTCAAATTCACAAGTTTCAAATTCTTACTAACCAAAAGAGAAATTTTCAAGTCTATAAACTTTAACAAAATAAGTTGGAGACACATCTTCCATCCATACATCAAATCTAGGGCTCGAGTTTGTGCATAAGGTCGAACTCAACAAGCCCAAATATGGCCAAGACGTTGACAAGTATGCTTACCCAACACATCACAAAGGTCACAGTAAGAGATCCCCCACCTCATTAGCTTAATGATAAAATCCTTCATCAATTGCTCATGTCCAAGACTCAAGTGGGTGCATAAGGCCGGACTCAACACGCCCAAATATGGTTGAGTCGCTGACAGGTTTGCTTACTCAACATGTCATAAAGGTCATAGTAAGATATCATCCTACTTTGTTAGTTCAAAGATAAGAGCATATAAATCTCCAAATCCCTCCAACTTGGTGAGTTCAAGTGGCCCAAACTGGAGATCATCTCATGATCATAAGGTCATTTTCAAAATCTAACAAACAAAATATTCTCACTCAAGAAGGAACTAAGTCGAGTTTGGTATCAATATCAAATATGAAATTTTAACTCCTTCAATAAGTCTGTTAACCAGAAAGCAAAGACCAAAGAAAACTCTTCTTTAGTAAGTCCAATCAAGCAAAAAGAAAGGGATTGAAGAAGTTATCTTAATGTTCATACAAAGCCAAAGGATGAACTAAGAGAGTTATGTCATCAACATGTCCATTACATGTAAAGTGTAGAACTGCTAACTTTTCCATTGACCCATCACAGGCTTTAAGGGCCAAGTTGTCTGCTGGCATCCTTCTATAAGCCCACGAAAGCAGAAATCTAGGCCAGAAGGTAAGTTCACATCATCTGACAAGTCTTTAAAATAATTTAGAGAATTCTTCGCTAAATCCATCAAGGCATAAAGCCAGGATAGAAGAAAATATGAATCATAAAATCTTGAGATTGAATCTTCAATTAGTCGGTCAAAGCATAAAGAATAGGACCGTAGATGCTCTCATCTCACCAACAAGTCATCAACTTATCAAGTCCACTAAGGCATGAAGCTAGGACAGGAAGAAAATCTAAATTTTAATTTTGAGATTGAATCTTCAACAAGTCCTTCCAGCACTAATCATTGGACCGAAGATATTCTCATCTCGCCAACAAATCATCAACTCTATTAAGTCCACCAAGGCATAAAGCTAGGAGAGGAGAAAAATACAAATTTCAAACTCTCAAGAGAAAACTTCAATAAGTCCAAAAGCACAAAGCATATGACCAAAGACATTCCAAATTCTCTCAACAGTTACTATGAAAGCCCCCCTATTAGACAGGAAGCATTTTTATATATTTATCTAAGTCAACATCATGCTTTAAGCCAAAATCCTTATATAAATACATATTAAGATTGAAAAACATATTATGTTTATTTTGTAGTAAAGAAAATCAAACCTCATAATATATTTCTAAACTAATCTGTAATCCATCTATTAGACAGGAGCATTTTATGGTCAAAAGTGTTCAATCCTCTCTTGTGAAGCAGGAGGTCCTCTTGTCTATACATTCAGGTAGACATCGAGCTTTATATTGAGATCCTTGAATATATCTATAACTATTATTGTTAAAGTTGCAGGCTCTTGCAAGAACAAAAAGAATCTATTTCTATACATAAAAAGACAACCCTAAATATCAAAAATTTCTCTCAAAGATTTGTCAAATTTTGAAGATCAAGTTAGAAGAACTCCTAATTTTGGAAGCTTCAATCAACTAAATTGGAAAAACATCAGCCTCTACATCTTCAAGTCTAGGACACAGATGGATTCTAAAGGTCAAACTCAACAGGCTCATAAATGGCTGAGTTACTGATACTCTTCTCACTCAATAAGCCGCAAGAAAAAGCTATAGTTAAAGTGCCCTCATTCGTTAGTCTGATAAACAAATCATCAATCTATCACAACTTAAGTCAAAGACTCGAGTAAGTTCTAAAGGTCGAACACACAAGCCCACAAATGGTGATGCTCTCCTCACTCAATAAGTCATAAGAAAGGTCATAGTGAAATAGCTCCTGCTTAGTCCAATGATGATAGCTGTTCAATCTTATGTGAAATTTAGCTTAGAGATTACAAGCAACTAGAATCCAAGAGATTTTTCTACTTGATCGATAGACTAAGACAATCTCAGGAAATAACTCATAACCCAAAGCTACCTCAAATCAATCTCAGTATTTCCTGCAAGGTGATATCTCAATCTATTTTTAAATAGCCTAATCAAGCAACAAGCGTAGATCAAAGTCAATTTCCTCATCAAGCCTATCAAAGCAAAAAGCATAGAACGAGGAAGCAATTCCATAGTTTATACAAAGCTGATGGCCAAACTAAAGAAATTATGTGATTATTCAATCTATTAAAGCACACATTGCTAGACTGATAACTCAACATTATAGATTTAATATAAGATGGAAGGATGGGTCATTTGTATGCACCCTTTAACAAGTCAGTCAAAGCAGTAAGTACAGGACTGAAGATATACTTGAACTTCCTAACAAGTCAATATGGACAAATTAGGTCAATCCTTCATCAAGTCCATCAAGCTTAAAGCTAGGACAGAAAGAATTTTAAATGTCAAAATAAACAAACAAATTCCTCCATCAAACTCGATCAAGCATAAAGCTAGGGTCGGGGGAAATTCAAATCTACAATAACACAAAAGAAAGAGGGATCTTTAGCAAACCCAATGAAGTAGAGAGTAGATGGAAGAAGCTCTTATCCATCTAAGAAGTCAATTAGAACAAATAAGTCAATCATGTCATTTAGCTCATCCAAACACAAGGCATTTTACTAATGACATTCTGTCAAAGCTCCGTAAGCTATTGAAGTTGAAGCTGAAGTGATCTAAGATCAATGGACAACCCAAAGGGTCAATCAATTTTTAATAAACATGACTCGCTCCATGCATGAATCACATTTATTAGGAGGCATTTGTTGACCTTCCATGCATGCTGCATCAGTCGTGTTAAGCTCATAAGATAAAATCAATAGACTTCGAATGCAACAATACATAAATCGAAGCTAAAATACACTGAATATCACTAAAATCAATAGAAATGACCTCTGATTGATGGGCAGACTTTGTCATCATGTCCATAACATCAAAATTGATCAGAATATATATATTGAATAATCTAACGGTCGTCCGATCAAGAGATAGAGTCGTCAATGCGCCTATGCGCATATCAGAGTCGGGAGATTATGATGATGTCCAAATGATCTCTGTTCATGAAATTGATCATATTGTTAGCTTTGAAATATTGAAATCTATCAAATAAGACTTTTCATGCTCGATTCGATGAGTCTACATGAACGACGAGCAGTCAGAAGCGATAATATGCATTTTTTAACCAAAATTGATCTAATTCATCATCGAATGGAACCAAACATCTCTGATCGTAAAATAAACCATGTCATTGCATCCAGAACATTGAAACTACCTAGAATAGACATTCAATTTGATTAGTATTATCGCATTTAAAATTTTATCAAAATTAACCCATATTTAGAGATAAATCTACTTAATTATCCCTTAATTATATCCAACCAACACTTCGAAACTCGTAGTCGCCCATCCCCATGTCTCCACCTCTCATTCAACCAATAAGGAGCTACCACATCACCTTTCCCATACTCTTCCCTATTTTCTAAAACTCTCCTCACAGAGGCAAGTGAACGGATGATCCCCTCTCTTGGGCTCTCATTTTCCGTTAGATGAGAAACCAAGGAAGCCTTCTCATGTATGCTCTCCCTCTCCCAATCGAGAGCTAGCCAAGCCATAAGCCCAACAAGCAAGCTCCTATAGCCCTCCTTCACTTGCTTGCTACCACCAAGATCCCCCCCCCTCCTTCTCTCGGATTACATCTTCATCCATCCAAACAAAGAATCAACTCCATCAAAATCATGCTCCATGCTTCAATTACCTTCTCGTCATCTACATGTTATCAAGTTGAGGTCGAGCATTCCGATCGAGAACCAAGCCTCTCTCTCCCTCCAACTCTCATTTTCTCTTGGACGAAAAACCCAAGTCAGTCGAAAACCTTTGGCTGAACGAAACCATCTCTCTAACTCCTCTTCATCCTCAACCCCGTGAAAAGGTTGCTACTTTGAAAGCTGAAATCTTAGCTACGGGCTCCAAGGTGCATTCCTTGCACTTAGCTGATAAAATCAGGTAGCTTTGCTTAGAATCGGAATAAAAAAAGGAGCTTGAGGTGTTGAAACTGATTGAACTATGGGAGGGAAATGAAGATATGTTATCTATCTTGCTATTGCATCCCATTAAAGATTGTAGTTTGTTCTCTAAAAGCTTGTTAAGTTATGTCTTATGTCCTATGGCCCTTCTACTAACTTTGCAAAGCCTAGCTCCTCGAGATCTACTTTCAAGCACCAGTTGGTTTTTAGGTAGTACCAGATTGTGCAACAAAAGCTCTCATTTTTTTGCTTGTACTTCGCAAAAAAGGGATCAATGATGTGTTTTATGATGCACTTATGAGGATAATTGAAGAATGTTTGCAGCCATCTCATGTTTCATTTTTTTACGACTACTTTGTGAAGGTGGAAACTACT
Organism: Cymbidium sinense; assembly: GCA_021442155.1. Taxonomy (NCBI): domain Eukaryota; kingdom Viridiplantae; phylum Streptophyta; class Magnoliopsida; order Asparagales; family Orchidaceae; genus Cymbidium; species Cymbidium sinense. The sequence goes on from CM038226.1 coordinate 5,470,054, forward strand.
TTGTGAAGGTGGAAATTGCACGAGACATGTATTATTATCTTATCACCAGAGCTTAATATCAAAGCAAGTGATGTTGACTGAGTCATCATTCAATCTCTTTTAGAATCTCATGAATCTAGATGTTTACTTCAATCTATACACAAATGATCAACTTGTTTGTGTTATTGTTGAGATGGCTAATAAGTTTTCAAGGCACTAAAGTTTGGGAACTTCTTGTTTTGTGATAATACGACTATGTTCTAACCTTTATAAGGTTCAACTAAGAGAGGCAGAAGACAAGTACTATGGTGATTAAATCAATTCTGTCCAAATCGAATGCTCAGCATGAACACTTTAACCATCTTTTTCATATGTGTTTGAAGATCTCGTTATGCTCAGTATAGCTTATGAGTTTGAAGACCTTATTATGCTCAGTAGAGCTAACGGACAGAAGACCATGGCCATAGTGTCGTAAGACACTCACCATTATGCTCATTAGAGCTGACAGGAAAGTCGAATAGCCTCTAATGCAGCCCCTGATGTGGAGAAGACGTCGGGAGGCTACCAAAATTTAGATTGATGGATGACTTAATTAATTTAAAGTAAAATGAACTATAAGCTCAAAATTAAAAATTTGAATTGAAATTGTGTTTGAAGACGCATGTTCAAGAGAAAGAAAAGACATAGTCATGTCGCAAGACACATCATGCTTAAGAGCTAACGGGAAGGTCGAATATCCCCCAATACAGCCCCTTATGCATGGATGACGTCAGGAGGCTGTTAAATTTTGGACTGATGGGAGACTTAAACAAAAATAAATAAAAGTGTTGATGAACTTAAAGTGAAATTATTTGAGAATGATAAATTAAAGAATAAATTTACATATAAAATTTTCAAACTTTTTAAATAAGAAAGATCTTACAGGACTCGACGACTTGTTGATGATCATAAATAAGACATTTAATGAACTTGAGGGTTTATCTCCTAACAAGCATAAAATTCAAGTAAAGTCTCTGATCTTGATAGTTACCTACGAGCTTCTCAGTGATCATGAGTTAAGTTTCATTGAATGTTAAAGAACTCAATGAGTTATGAACTAAATGAAAACAAATGAATATTAATCTAAATAATTAAATAAGATCTAAAACACCTTACACCACCAGATTCACAATATATTATACAGACGAATAGAAGGCATTAATTAAGGCTTCAATTGAGCTCTTGCATGCATTATGAAATATTATAATCAAATTCAATACCTCAAAAGTGTGCAAGCATTCTTAAATACACCTGCATGGGCCCCAGTATTATGTTGAATGCTTAAACTTAGTTCATGGATGCTTATGTGGGTTGATTCTGTTGGGTCTTTAGACTAGCCCAAAGCACAAAACAAAATCTAAAAAATCCAATATTATTATAAGAATTTCAACTTAGTAAAATATCTGAGAATCTAATTCTGTAATATGATAGTAGATCTAATCTTCTATTATTAAATTAATAGAGTCGATAAGATCTAGAATAATAAACTAAATGATCAAGTTGACTATAAAACTCCAGTGATGGCTGAGTTGATTAAATATATCAACCAGAGGGGTCATCATTATAAAAATATCTAAGATATTTATATTCAATAATTTTAAATTTCAAATTCTCAAAATATAAATATATATCTGATCCATTTTAAATTAATAGAGTCGACGGGATCTAGAATAATAAAATAAATTATCAATATCCCGATGATGACTGTGTTGAATGGAGATTTCAACCAGAGGGGATATTTGCCATCAAAATATGCTTACAAGCTCAAATCAGATTAATTTAAATTAATTATCAATATAAATATAAGATCAAATAAATCACTAAGTTCTAAATGACTAAATGAAATTCAATATCTAAAACTTAAAGCAAAATCTAATTCATCCACCTTCGCAATTGTTTATCGGATGCGATAAATTAAGAAAACTCTAGCTCATAAAAGAGCCAAAGTCAAATCAAGTATATTTCTATATTCACTCTCAATCAATTTTATGCAAGTAAGGACATGGTCCGTGTCCTCTGATCACGTGATTTGGCCAGTATGTTCCACATATAATGTGGTTATGACTAGAGTCCTCTAATCGGGTGATTGTCGCCAAATGACACTATTATATTACGACCACGATGTAGCCCATACTCTCCAATGGCTATGCCCTTTGAGATTTGAACCAAAGGGTACACGTGATAGGAGAAAAAGTCATCTGCTAGCTAAGGTGGACTTAAACTTGTCTCCTTTGATAAACACCACCCTAAGTCTACAAAGTTTTCTTAGTCGGCGCAACCCATAGCTGCTGGTAAGGATCCTTCGATCAGGTTGGGTCAACTACCTCCTTTGACTAAATAGACTAAAGACCACGATAACCTGGGATGATAGAACTATGAGATCTTGATCTGGCGCGTCATCATTCTCCCAACCATTCGCTTCAAGTTAAAGGATGATAAATTTCATAAATATAAGATGAACTTAAACTTGTCTCTTTAAACAAACACCACCCTAGATCTACAAAATTTTCTTGACGACGCATCCATGGCTGCTGACAAGGATCCTTCGGTCAGGTTGGGTCAACTATCTCATCTGACTAAGTAGACTAAGGACCACGACAACCCAAGATGATGGATTCATGGGATCTTTAGCGCTTCATCATTCCCCCAACCATCATCTTCAAGTTAAAGGATGATGAATTTCATAAATCTAAATTCTAAAACTCCACATATTGCTGTTATATGCTACACATTTAGCGATTTAATGACTAGCCTTAATCGAAAGTTCTCTCTCAGTATTGGGAGGGGTAATAAACTATAAGTGCTTGCACCGATAGAAACTTAGAACTAGATCTAAAGTCCTCACAAAAAGAGTACGATATCTTTGGGTAGTGTCTTAACTATTATTCCATCTCGTCTGAAAATTTAACCAACATTTAATCTACTCTCTTAATAGGGAGGTCAGTGGCAAATTTTTGGAGCCCACATCATACTTATAATCCAATCAAGTAGCTCAAGGAGGAATTTAATGAACTCAAAAATTACTCAAATCAGATGTCATTAAGGCACTCAAGTTCTCAAAAAATTATCTATAATCAAGAGAATTAATATGAATCATTCGATGAAGATTTTGAGATTATAACAAAAAATTTTAAAATACTCTCACAAAAATCTACAAATTGAACTTTATTTTCACCATAATGAGGGGAGTAAAAGCAGACTTGAAAAGAAGAATAAAGAGCTAAATTAAAAGGCTTAAAACTAATCATCATCACCATCTACTATCATCGGAGATCATCACCAAGAATTGTAGCCAATCTTTAGAGGCTATCAAAGTCTAATTATCATCATATAATCGCTATATAATATTATTTAAAGATATTGTTGCTTAATATTAGTATAGTCTTTAACTTGTGACCTCCTTTCCTTCATCCTAAATAAAAATAAAAAATTTTATAACTCAAAATATATAAGAAATATTTTAAACTGGACGAGACCCCGTGACTTTTTACTCTTTTTCTAGGATTCTTTTTTCATGTTAAGATTATGATATTCCTCAAATTCTGTCTTATTATTTATGTTTGCTGAATTTTATAAAAAATTAAGATTTAAAATTTTTCACTTTACTATTATGAATATTTTTAGCACGTAATAATTCTCCTGAAAAAAAATAAGAAAAAAAAAAAAAGGAAGCAACAAAGATTAAGCTCGAAAGCTATTGTTCTCTCTTTTAACTTTGTTCTGTCGTCCTTCTTATAACTCTTATCTAATAGTCCCCTAAAGCTGCTAGCTTTATATACGGCCTTTTGGCCTCAAAAGTTTTTTTTTTTTTAGACGGCTTCAGAGTTTTATTCATGTTTAATTAATTGTTTTAGAGAACGTAAACTACCTCTATGAGACTTTGATATATCATGTTTAAACTATCACCCCTGTGGAGTGTTATAGTTTTTGGCGAGTTGTGAAAATTAGACGGACATAAATAGATACGAAATAGAGAATTCAAGATTAAAAAATTTCACTAGAGTTAACTCGTAATTAAATCAGATTATTTAATTAATATTAAAATTATTAAATATTAATTTAATTAATAAATAATAATATAAATATAAAATAATAATAATAATAATAAATATATAAATAATATTTTTAATAATTATTAATTTTAAAATTGATATAAAATTTAATACAATATAATTATATCTATATTATAAATCTAACTATGTATATATAAAATATATTAAAATTTTAAACAATGATAATATGAATTTATAAATATAAATATAATTTATCATAAGTATAATTTATTAAAATTATAATTTATAATAAAAATATAAAATTTAGAATACAAAATTATTTTAAAAGCCTTGTTAAATAATATAAAAATATAATATATAAAATATTTAAACATATTATTATAAATCACGACATATCTACATTAAAAAGATTTAAAATTTAAAAATTTTGATAATAAGTTTATGAATATAAATATAATTTATAATATAAAAATATAAGATTATAATATAAAAAATATATATTAAAAATTTTATAAAATATTTATAAAATAATATTATAAATTTATATTCTTTAACAAAATATATTATAAATTATAATTTAAAATGAAATTATAAAATTAATAATTAAAATATTATTTTTTTATTCTTATTTTAAAATTCATTTTTATTCTTATCAAAAATTTCTTTATATTCAACTATTTTAATCCCATATTATTAAAAAAATGATATTATATTATTTATATTAAAAAATAAAACTTCTAAAATTAAACTTATAATATAATTAAAATAATTTGACAGATTTATTATTTATTAATTCAGACTCATTTATAATTATAAAATTATATAATTTCATCTAAAAATATTTTAAAAATATATTTCATTAAATTTAATATTTAAATATATTATTTATATAATTTAATTAAACTGATCGAATTTTAAAATTGCTAACCGTTGAACCGATCGATCCGATTTTTAAAACACAGGTTTTTGGGCACATTTTATTTATTTTTAATTTGATATATCATAATTTTAAATTGCACGGAAGAAAACTGTGACGACACAATAATGCAAGTGCACCTATATAATCTCTTCTTTGTATTTTTGACAAAATTATTCAAAGTGCAAGAAAATCAATTTGACAAAATGTTATTTACTTCACATTCCCTTAGAACCGAACTGCCCCTTCCCTCACATTTTGTCGTGTCGAGTTAAAATATACTCTGAAATCTTAGGAAGGCAGAGTGAACCGTTGCGTATAGGAGAAGACACATTGAACCGTTGCGTATAGATGAAACAAAACTTACGAAAACAGAGAACCGTTGTGTATAGATGAAACGCTGAGTATATGAAGACTGAACCGTTCCGCAAAGATGAATCGCTCCGGAGCCGACAGGCTTGCCTAAACGTCAAAATATGCTGTAATTATAATTATACTAGATGCATTTTAACCTTCTCATTTATATCGATTTATTATTTATAATTATTAGTAGCCATTTTTTCCACCACCCTTGAATCATCAAATAAATAATCTAAATCATCAAAACTTCCATCCGATCTAAAACTAGGGAATCTCATACTACTCAGGTTAAAAACATGGAAGCTTAAGCATAGAAGAAAATAATTTACACACTACAGATCGCAGATCTAATACCATGAGAAGGGGAGAGACTGGGAAGCCTCATCAGAAGTCCCTTCGCCCTCAGTATGGAACATCCCTTGGCAATGCAGGTCAGCTTCAACGGCATCTGAAACTAGAACAGTGCCCACATGCTCCTCAACTCCAGGGTTAGATGTTGCTTGAAAGTGAGAACACAGACCCACCCCAATTCCACGTTCTAGGCTAGAAAACATAGGCTGACCCCTCGCCGGAATCCTATCGACTGGCATTTCATGGCCTAAACTGCTACTAGGCATATGTGTGGAGGATGACAGAAGAGAGAGAGCACGACCAGAGCCAAGGTGCTGCTGAGGTAATCCATTTGTGAAGATCGTCTTTCTGCTACTGCTCTCTGCTGCAGATGAGATGGCCGTAAGTGGTGGCTGGATGGTGGCAGCAGGTTCCAGTGGTGTCCTGCTGCTGAGGGTCATTTCATCGTCTTGGAGGAAGGCGAGTTGCTTGCCTTCTTTGAAGCTCCAAGTGAAGGAGCTGCCGAAATGCTGCTGTGGTGGCGGTACCCTATTGATGAAATGCAGAGGAGAAGGCTGGTGGCTGTTGAGTGCATCTTCCTCACTTTTGACCATAGTACTCCAGGTTGAGCCTGTTGTAGCAGTTTGAAATGCTTGAGGGTAGTTTGAAAACCGCGTTCCTGTAGTGCATAGTCAATGATTTCTTACAAAGTATGCTACGATAGCACAGTTATATATATATATATATATATATATATATATATATATATATATATATATATATATATATATATATATATATATATATATATATATATATATTTCATGATACCAAAATGTTGATGGCATGCTGCCCGTATGTTATGTTGTAGTTAAATAAATGTGGAGTATTAACTGTTTTCATCAATCTCTGATCGCTATAGTCATACTTCTTGTTCTATAATTACTATTGTTGTGAGTAAAAATCTTTGTGGGCTCTGAAAATTCAACCCCGACCTCTCCATGAAAGAAAGTGTAAATTTGTGCGAGTGAAATTTTTGAAAATTCAGATGAATTTATTTTTATATATGAATGAGGCACTACCTAGAGATTTCACTCTCATTTTGTAAAGACTTTAGATATAATTTCAGATTTTTTATAAGCGCAATTACTTACCGTTAATTACCTCACCCAAAATAAGAGAAAACTTTCGATTAAAACTAATTATTAGTTCACTAATAGTTTAGCATAAAGTACCAGTATGTAGAGTTCACTAACTTGAAATTATTTCAAGTTTGAATATAATGACTTTTTTGCATGACGATCATTATTTTGAGACAACACAGTCGAGTCTTTCATGACTCACTACGCCATCTTAAGTGCAACGAGATCTTTATACTTACACAGCTTAATTTATATTTTTAATTTCAATTTTAAATTTGAACTTCATTTGAGCAATTTTGTTTTTAGTTCTATGTCACTGTAAGTTTTGACGAAATTTTGAGAAATTCGATGTCATCTCCACGAATGCTTTGGTTAAAAAGTCACCTATCACTCGAGCGATGACAATTGATGTTAAAGACCACATCGCCTTCAATCTCACTATGCCCTATTAAGCATAATAGAGTCTTCAATCCCACCACGTCCTGATGAACATAGCAGTTTTCAATCGTCTACATGAATAGCAACGAATTTCCTCCTCAAGGTCGAGCCCCGACACAAACAAGTACTTAAATTTTACGGTTTTTCTTACGAAGCTGAATCCCGGCACACGCTAGGTCTTAAAATATGTTGTTTTTTCTTGTGAGTTCAACCTCTAGCACATGCGAATATTTAAATAGAAAGTTTTCCTGTCACATTAGAACAACGTGTGCGGGTGCTTAAAATTTAGACAATAACTTTTCCTCTCTCTCTCTCTCTCTCTCTCTCTCTCTCTCTCTCTCTCTCTATATATATATATATATATATATATATATATATATATATATATAATCTTTTCTTTTGTTTCTTAATTTTTAGACAGAGAAAGTGTAAAGTGTATAGAGCCAGTAATGTTTCCAAGGATTAAAGGTAGAGATTGTGAGGTGGAGCTTGGTTAAGACAGAAAAGGGAGATGGGGAGTGTTGGCCTGAGTAGATTCGATAGAAGAGATCAGCTATTGAGGAGAGGTGATTGGAATTTGGCTCTGGAGAGAATCGGATTTTCTTCGAACTTTTGTTGTTGGGTTCTTTCGGTCAACCTGGACAAGAGATGAGGAGCAACGGAAATCGGGTTGCGAGTGGGAGATGTTTGCTTTGGTCGGGTCTTGTGCGATTAGGTAGAGGCGAACAAGAGGGCGTCAGGATTTGACACAGTGGAGACGAGATGATGCGATTGCAATTTGAAGCAGACGGGTGCGTGCAAAGCCAACGAAGAGGAGGATGTGGGTCGCAGCTGGTGATTGGATGTGTCGGCGTGTGAAGAGAGGCAAGGAGATGGGTCAGCCCTACTCTGTGCAACGAACAGAGGGCAGCGAAGGTTGGGTTGTTTGGCCTGTAGCAAGAGAGGAGATGGAGTGAGGGTAGAAGAGGATTCGGCTGTGCGGTGTTCAAGAGTAGATCGAGCAGGGATGGAGTGGACTACAGTGAGAGGTGTAGTCGAATATTAAGTAGGAAAAGAATCGAGATTGGAGACATTACGAATTCTTACGAGGAATATGAGGAGAATTTGAAATTCAAATATAATTAAGAGATGTTTAGGAAGAATCTCAGCTCAATTATGAATTTAACTTAGGGTCTATTTGGTATTGTGTTTCGTCCGCGGCGTTGTTGAAATCGCACCGCAGCTCCGTTTGTTTCCGCCAAATTTGGAGAAGGTATCACGAAGCTTCAACGCGATCCTTCGGGAGCGGCCTGCTGCGGGTGAAGGATTGTTATCTAAATTACCCTTCCGCTTAGCCTCATGCCAAAAGATTATTCTGCTCGTGACAAAAACTACTTTTCTTCTCGCCGCAGTCAATCTCTTCCTCTCTATCAGCACAATACTGTGTACATCTCGTCTGCTTCTGGCTTCCGTTTCACACCTGCCTATTGTCGACTTCATTCGTCATCCGTAAACCTCATTGTGCAGGTAAACCTTGTCTTCTATTTGGCTTCTGAATCGGTTATACACGGGGATATGGGGGTATGACTTACGTAAAGCTGGTTGGTTTCTGTTCTTTGTTTTTCTATCGGTTTTTGGATTGCTAGTTGTGCTGGTTTTGCTGTTATTGGGTTAATTTGGCTATTTGCTGGTCTTTCATTCCTTGAGTTTCTCTCGATGTGGCTCTGCTGTATTAGTTCCAATTTGGCTTGGCTGTTGGCTGGTGACCGCAACTGGTTTAAGCTCTTTAGATTTGTTTGCTTTTTCTTACTGGAGGTGGTTGTGCTTTTGCTGTTGGATCGTTCTGATTGGAGATTTTTTTTATATCTTTGCTCTTTTGGTTAGATGGAGGTTTTGGTGGTTGATTCATATTTCGATGTCCTTCTTTGATAGTTGTGTTCTCTGTGTGAGAAGCTATTTTTGGTATTTGGTTGGGAGTGTGGAGTTGTCTTGGCTTTCCTATCTTGATTGACTGCCTAAAGAAAGTTAAGGTTGAGAGTGTGGAATTATTTTACTGGTTGGTTTGGCTTGTGCTTAATAGGCCCTTGGTCTTTTTCTTCTAACTACTGTTGGCTTATTTTGTGGTGGATCTCAGCACTCATGTTTCTTCAAGAATATTTTTACTCTTCAATAAGAAAAGTACGAATCATTCTTTTCAACCTTTCTGATTTCCAGAACTCTATATTTCATTGCAAGTATTAATATATTTATAGGCCATTTTGACAATAGAGCAAATCATATTCAGTTATATAGCTCATCAAGGTGACATTCAATTGGATTGAGTTGTGGCTGAGGGCTATAAAACAGGTAAATGGGCTATGATGGCTAAGATGTTCCCCCTTACTTTTACTTGACTGGTAGCTTCATAGGTGATTATAACCCTTCTTTGAAAGTTTGGATGCTCACTTATATAATTGCCCTTTGTGAAAGAGTTTTTTTTTTTTTTTGACTGAGCCCGGAGCCTTTTTTAACTCTTGTTACTTTTTCTATTTACTTTGGTAGATTTTTCTGCTTATTATGACTATTTGTTCATGCTTCAATAATTAAATGCAATTCATTCTTCTTCTTTCTTGTGTGAAGATCATATTTTGTTTAGGGAATTGCAAGAGATTTCATGCTTGTTTCTCTATTTTTTATGTTATATGTTTAGCATCTAACCAAATTAAAAAATTGCAATCCTCTATTGTTTGATTCATCTGGGTTTCATCGTTTGAGTGATAATAATAGGAGCTTAAAATGGGAAACCCAAGGGAAGGTGGAGCAGGTGATACTTGGGAGAGATTTACATTAAACGAGGTTGCTTGAAGATGCAAACAAGTAAGAGATCTTCGTTGCTATGGCACCTGAACGGAGAGTTTATTTTCTACGCTATTATTTTGAAACACGTGATGTTTAGCTAGGTTGTCTTTGGTATATGATATTTTTAATACCTATCATGTCTTAAACTTCTTCTACTTTGTGATCTAGTTGTAGCTGGTTTGCTCTTTGGACTTGATGTATTTATTTCTATTATATGCTGAACTTCTTTAGACACTATATGATAACAGAACATTGGTTGATTTTGATATATGGTACTAGCTGATTTGCTCTTTGTACTTGATGTATTTGCATCTAGCATGCAAATTTTGTTTAGTAGCTTAATCTCTAATGACTAATATAATGAACTATGTATTTTTGTCATTGGTTGCAATTATGAAAAGTGATGATGACGAGCAACCTATGATTGTTATTGCTACTGCAATATGCTAAATAAATGAGTATTACGTCTTATATTTGCAAGACTCCATGTTTGACTTCCAAATTTATTGGTGAAAAATAGATCACTAAGTTAATAACATATCACCCTGGAAGATTTCATACCATGTTGCATATGTCACAGATAATTTTCACTGACCTGTTACTAGAGTTAGAAAATTTTCATGGACTTTGTGGATCTTCTAGAACTACTACAGAAGTCCTAGCTCTAACACTATATAGATTATCGCATAATGAATCTATCAGGGCGATTAGCAAGCGATTTCAGCACTCCTCTGAAACCATAAGCAGATACTTCTCTATTGTCCTCGATGCATTAGTAAGTTTATTAGCAAAAATTATAAAGCCGATAGATCCAACTTTTCAGAATAAACAAGATGAGATTCTGCATGATTGTCGATAAATGTCATATTTCAAGGTATACTTCATTTCTAAATTAATTTTGAAAGTCATTTATGATTATCACCTAAGTCTGAACTAAATTCTATTATAGGATTACATAAGTGCAATTGACGGGACACATGTCGATGCCCGTATGCCTTCAAGTGAAAATGTGACTTATATTGGTCACTGTGACTCACCTACATAGAATATAATGGCAATATGTGATTTCAATATGTGCTTCACTTTTCTGATGGCTGAATGGGAAGAAAATGCACATGATAGTCGCATATTTAATAATGTTGTACGGCATAGAAAAATTAATGATTATTACAGCTTTTTATTGCCTCATCCAGGTATTACTATATGGAATCATTTATTTATTTCAAAGTAATGATTATTACAGCTTCTAATTACAAATTTAAATAGAAAATATTACCTAGTTGATGTTGGTTATCCAATGCAACAAGAGTTCTTGAAGTCTTTTTCGGGAACAAAATATCATATTCTTGATTTTGAAAGAAGTAACCAAGTCATCATAGGAAGAAAAGAATTATTTAATAAATGACACTCATCGTTGTGTGGTGTAATTAAGAGACATTTTAGAGTATGGAAGAAGAAATGGGTTATTCTACACGATGACTGCATACTCCTTCAAAAAGCAGATTAAAATAGTTGCAGCTATAATGACTTTATATAATTATATATGTTGTCATCCATCACACCATGACATTGAGTTCAACATTGTAGACAATGACCAATCATTTTTTCCACCTGAAATATTTGAATATATATGTCGTCATCCATCGTTGCGTGGTGTAATTAAGAGACATTTTAGAGTATGGAAGAAAAAATGGGTTATTCTACGCGATGACTGCATACTCCTTCAAAAAGCAGATTAAAATAGTTGCTTATATATGTCGTCATCCATCACACCATGACATTGAGTTCAACATTGTAGACAATGACCAATCATTTTTTCCACCTGAAACATTTGAATATCGATTGAGTCAATCAATGATAAAAACTACTCAACAAACAACAGAATTTGAGACAATATGGAAAAAGGGCTGAGGAGATAAAAGAGTTACATGAGCAAAATACAAATGTCTTAGATATTAATTAGAGCTTAGATAACTCTTATTTCGAATTATAGTTTAAACGCTACATGTTCACATCTACAAACCTACTGGAATAAGTAATCAATCATTGTACTATTTATTTCATAATTTTTTTTAAATATCCGTTTAATTATCTTTGTCAAGTTATATTAGAATGTCACAACTCACATATTAATATTTTTTATTACTAATACAAATTTATCTCAGAAAATATGAATTCGAAGATCTCTACTGATTCCAGAATTGTATATTACAACTGTGATTTGCAATGTTATATATTTACTTCACGTAGAGAATGAAATTATGGTAAGATTTTGTGTCAGAAATCAAACAAGAGATGATGCAATTATTTCGATGAGTCAATCACGATACACTCAAACGAATTATGCTTGGAGGATATCGGAGAAAAAAAATTTTGAAGAAATTTGATCAATAGGATATGAGGCTTAATATTGATTATTATTATACTTTTATTTTTCATATTAGTGTTACTTATCAAGTAATGTCTAACCTCTTACTATAATATAGTTGACTGACTATATATGAGTATCAATTATCCTATTTTTCTTCATTCTGTTTAATATTATTCATTCTGTTTAAAATAATTCAACTCATATAACGGCCACATGGACATTTTAGTATTTCTATAAACAATGAAAGACTAGATTCTAATTGAGTTTTCCAAACGAATCATAAAAAGAATGCTAGCTTCTACACATATAGTACATGGATATTTTAATCATTTCTACACATTGCATAAAGACAATATTCTCGAATCGAAGTTTTCCAAACAAAATCATAACAAAGAATACGCTCGCTACCGCTTTCTCGCAGTTAGCCTTCATAAACAACTACAAGCCTAAATGACCCTTAATTAAAATTCAACTTAATTATTAAATTAACTTCAACCATATTTAAAATGTCAAGTTTTTTAATGGCCCGATCGCATCGAAATTCATGCGAATTTTTGATTGGAGGTCATTTGAACAACATCGAAATTGATCGATACAAATTTAAGCTCAATTTCTACATCGTTGCATTCCGAAGCTTGTCATTTGTTACACAATCGACCAAAATAACCGTGAATGGTCTCATTAGATAGGTTTTTCCGTTTCAACGACAATGACACAATTTGTTTCATGAAAGAAGCTCGTTTGAATAGCGTCGAGGTCTTCTGACTCCGATATACACAAAACTACATATGCGGCTTATTTTCCATCATTGGAAGATAAATAAATGGTGCGAGAGTCATTTTAGTCAAATTTAATGTTCTAAACACATTGATGAATCATTTTCGCAATCAGAGAACACCTCGATTGATTTCGATAATAATCGAGGTGTTTCAGCTCCAATTTGCATGCCGTCGCATTCGATTTCCATTGATTTTGCACATGGATGCACGATTATGCTTATGGAATCTATTTATAGGTCAACAAATACATATTACTTCTAGCTATTATGCAAATGGTTAAGCAGACAATTGAGTTTTCAGCTTGTATTTCCTTGAAATATATTGGTGACTATTTCGATGCATTACTTGGTAGTTTTAATTAAGGGGAAGTTGAATTCTTCTAAGACTGGCGAATTCTACTGGAAGTTATCATGACTGTAATAGAAAGAAAATGATGAAAAGGCTTAGGGGCATACCATGGTTGTTCGAGAACAAGTTCCTAGAAATCAAGTCGGGCTGTGGCTTCCTCCGACGCCGATTATGCCCATCAAGACGTTTCCTGCAACTCCGCTTAACCTCATCAAACTCCACAAGCAAGTGAAACCTTGCCATGAAAAACACGTGCAAAGACACATCAGTTTCTCCTTAAATAAACAGAAATAGTTGGATAAGAAATAAGAAACACATTCGTAAAAAGCAACCACATATCCCACAAAATCTTATCTCAAGCAGAAAAAATAATATATCCATAAAACATGAGAAGTAAGCCTTTCAAAAGCATGGAATCCACTGACTAAATGGAGTATTTTCAGAATTAATAAGCAAAACTCCTAATCTAGAAGCGATGGTTTTCTTTAATGTCTCTGAAGAAGAGATTTGACAAAGTAATATTAAAATTGTATGGTGATTTTCCTGGGCTGGTTCAATCCAGAGTGCACATTTCCTTTGTTGCAAACTTGAATCTAGTTAAACAAGTATTATAGCACACTTAGTAACTGTGCAGTTAAAGGCGAGTCAAGCACTCTAGGAAGAAGTGCGAGCCTATAACTCTTTGTACACCTCCTAGAGAGTATTTATTAGGACAAGCTTGTTGAGTTGATTGGAGAAAGAGGAGCCACCAAGACAATACTTTTAAAACAGAAGATGAGTCTGTTTTTTATGATAACAAATTGGCACAAATAATGTGGAGCATTAGGTGTTAGAGAAACAATAATGCACACTAGATAAAAGTCAACTAAAATGTAGGTTTCAAAGCATTAAGTTTTAGGATTATAGTCTTTAAGTTTGGAAAGGACTACTCAGTTAATAGAAAAAGATTAACGGACTACATTTTGAGTTAAGGGTAGAAAGCAAAAAATGATGATTAAAATGCAATAGATAGACATAATGATGATATTGAACCAAAGCTATACATACTAATAAATAAGTGGTTAAACATTGCAATCAATTTTAACATGCCTATTGGGTTCTGGTTTGGAATAATAAGTTTTACAAGATGAACTAGAAAGCCAATGAAATTTTAAAATTTATGAATATGCCTATATAATTTAATATGATGACCATCATTTCATATCCTTCAAAGCATTCCTCATAACTAAGATAAACTAAAATAAATTAATTCAAACAAGGTAACTCTTAGTTTAGTACCTCACTTCGGTTTAAAGTACCTTATGTTTTTGATAACATTGCCATAGAGTTATCAAGTAAATATTCCTTAAAAGCTACAAATCATATCATAAGGATGAGAATAAATCTACAAAAAACCCAAGGCCAAGAATAAGATGGAAAGTGATGGTCCAAAAGCAATTCACTAAAAAGAAAGAAAAAGTCATGCATTATGGGAAAAAAGTTGGTTTCAATATATCATTCTTTATAAATTATATGAAACTGCTAAAATAAGGTCTAATTTTGTACTGCATTAACAAACAAGATCTGGATTGATAGATATGCAATAATACCTAAATTTCCCATCCTAAACAAGGAACTACAAGCAGGAATCAAAACTTGCTATTCAGAACTAGTTTTGTCAATTGAGAGACTAATGCCCATGAAAACTTATAATGATAACACGTAATAAAGTGATTGTGGTTTAACAAAGTTTGTTGTCAAACAATTCACATTAAAGAAAATGAAAATAAAAGCATTGGCAGCATAAAGAGAGCATAAATGCACAATTTCTTCAAAGATAAAATGTGACTGGTGCGGAGCATCATAAACAGATTGGTAATCGATTCATCAGGCAATAAGTCAAATATAAAGAATAAGAACCTGGAAAATGGATATTCAAACCAAAACGGGAGTTTGTAGTATGCAATTTAATTTAATCTTTACAGAACAACAACCGTAGGTTTTGCCAGGGCAATTTAAATTTAAGTATCAATGTACTAATTCTTCATTAAACCATAGGACTCCTTTGTGTTTTTTTATTTTTTATTTTTATTTTATTTTACTATAAGGCTATGAATCTTGGTCCTCCACTTAAGAGATGAAAAGCAATAGCACTCAACCCAATCAAAAAAATGATTAGGTCCTTAAACTGCAGATCTCCCTTTCTATATACAATATCCTATATTAGAAGCCTAGACAATCAGCCAATGATGGAGTTTTGAATGTCAAACAAAAAAAAACAAAAAATGGCATGGGATTATCAAAATCTTGTTGTAAAACTCTGATACATGTCAAAATATTTACCCCTAAAATATAAAAGGATAGGTAACTTGTTTTTTCGTTTTTACTACTATTTTCCCCTAAGACAACTGGTTGCATATTACAAAATTCTGCAGAACGGACTCAAGCTAGTAAGGCTGCCTTAGTAATGACAACCACATGTGCAAAGGACATGGAAACAGGGAGCAAAGTAGCATTCGAGGTATGTTAAAGGATTTTGGAGTTTGTTTCTATTGAAAATTAACTCTCTACTAGTGATTCATAACTTGTTCGCATGTATACAAGGAAATTTTGACAGTGCATTTTGTTTCAAAATATTTTGTAAATATAATAACATATCTTTTTGACTTCATGCTAAGTATGGAGTCAAATTGTCATTAATTATCTTGGATAAGATTTAGTTTTATTTTTCAACAGCAGTGGCTACCAATTTAAGATTCATTCACACTTGATTTTCAAAGATGATATTTAACATAACTCAATATTAATTCATTCTGCTTAATTTTCAAAGATAAATGCTACCAAACTCTAAAGTTTCATTAAATTCAAACTGGCTGCCTATCATGCTTAAACACTATATAAAATGATGGCTGTATTGTGTTGATATAGTTTATAACCAAGAATAACAAAAAGAGGAAAGCAAGAGGGAAGAGAGAAGAAGACTGTCATCTGAGGAAAAAATATGTTATTTCTGGATATTTGTAAGGAGAGTTCTTCATCTTCTTAAAGAAGAAAGAAGTGTTAATTATTTTGGTTCTAGCTCTTTTGGTCATAGCAGAGAATAATTCTCATTTAGACTCATGTAATAGATGGGAAAAGAGTGTAAGTGGAGCAACAATCGTATCTCATTCTCCACATTTAGCCCTCATCGACATAGCAAATAATTGCATTCCCTCCACCTAGACAAATTGGCATCTTTGTCCATATCTCCAAATATGTATGAAGTATAATTTTTTGTGTAACCTTTTTAAAACTTAGTAGACTATTCTATCTCTATCCAGTTAAGAACGTAGAGTTATTTAATCCTAAATTTTAATATCTTTTGCAATTATTTTGTGATTTATTGTATTTGTCCTTAGGTTAAAGTAACTTTTCAAATACTCTATAGTCCGTTACTACTTTTTTTAGTCTGGTACTACTTGAAATAAGTCATCTCCTATAATTATAGCAAGAGCAAAAATATGAAATGCATAAGATCTTAAATGTAAGATGATCAATATAAGAAGTTGCCTAAAATCTATGTTCTTTATGTAATCTTCTTGTGATTATCTTTCATTTCGATTCATAAAAAGGATATATAAAGTTATTTTCATTACTCAACTTTGTGAAGCAATCGGAGGACTGTAGAGATTTCAAATACCCAAGCAATTAGACATCTAAGAACATGATAACAGATTGAAATCATAAAGAAGGGAACAATGATAAACAGAGAACGCTAATCAAGCTTGCAAATGTAAATAACTGGAGACACTAATCCCAGATGTCTGTAACACACGCACAAGGAATGAACACAAAAGGGAAGGAAAAAAAGAATACTTCTATCGTAGAACAAAAAATTAAAAGATGGACAACTCCCAAGGCAAATAAACAATCTTGAGCAAAAGCAAAGGAAAATGGAACTGTAGGAGATTTAGAAGAAAGATATTGTCCCATAAAGTACAAGATGGAATTCAATAAGAGATTAAAGTAAACGACCAGCAACTAGCAAAAGCAAAAGGAAGACTGAAAGCTAGGCACATCTAGATGCTCAGTTATCTTAGTATATATTGGAAGTTACTAACAAGTTCTAGATGGAATTCGCTCGCCTCAAATTTGTGCTTGGAAACTTAACTTTTCAAAAAAAGAAAAAAAAAAGAAAAGAAAGAAGATGGGCACCGAAAGAACAGTCAATTATTCAGACCATCAATGGAATCCACTTCACTTTTCTTTTAGAAGAAAAAAATAGTGATTAGGACATCGTTAATAAATTTCGGCGGAAAAGTTAAATAGAAAATTCTGCGTCATTCTCCACACTCAAATGGAAAACAACATTTTTCGATTTTTTTTTTCCCTTTAAAACAAGCCCAATTACAAGTACCAGATAAAACGTTAGGAATCTGTTTGGGACAGCTGAAGTTTTTAGCTGCTATTGCTGATGTATAAAAAAACTGTCAGTATATAAATTTTTTTAATTTTATAAAAATCAAATCACAGTTTTTGCAGCCACTCAATTTGAAAAATATAATTTTTTTTTATCACATATTTTTTAAAATACAGTGAGAATATAATTCCCAAATAACACAGTAATATATTTTCACATCACAGCACTGCCATACGGTCCCCTAAACACAATTAAATCATCATCCTCAACAGAGACAGAGACAGAGAAAGAGAGAACACCTCACAAAACAACAATGATCATCTTGTGATAGAAATGACCAAAATATTTTAGATTTTGTCGAATATCAACTTCCATAAGCTAACCATCAAATACTGATACCAGAGCATATTAATTATTGCTAACAAATACTGGACAAGAAAATTCAACATCTGCTGGAACTGAAATGCCTTTTTTGAAGATAAAGAAAATAGGGGTAAATAAAAATAGAGTTTCCAATTAGTGAGCAAACCATTTATTGAAGTTTTGAACAAGAAGCAATCGAAAGCTTCTCTTTTCCTACTGAGTTTAGTAGGCAATAATAAGTCACTTGAAAGAGCAGTAGGTTTTCTTATTTATGATATCTAAACGGTATGTATATATATCCAGTTCTAAATGAATCAAAATTAACAAAGAAATTAACAAAACCAGACCAAATCGTCCTTTTACATTACCTGCTGCATTGCTGGCAGAATCTCTGCTCCTGGCCGCCAACCAGCACTATAGGAGACTTAGAGTGCACCTCACAGACCTTATGCCGCCTGTGATACTCCCTGCAGTAGCTGAGATCATTTCTGCACCCATCAACAAGGCATGAAACGTTCTGGCTGCCGCCACTCGGAACCCGAGGCCTCTTCAACTGCCCACCAGCCGCCGCTGTCAGAGGCATCTCCATGGGCATTTCAAAAGCTCTACTCTGCGCCAACTTATCAGCCATTCCAAAATCCCCCAAACCCCCAAGTTTGAGATCAACTGAGCAGTCAAGGCCTCCTGTTCTGCTTCCAGTTGAACCTACCACTGAGCTTAAGTTAGGCTCACCAGTATTTTGCTCCAGTTCTGTTAAATCCCATGGAGACATCTTGAATTCCCACTCCATAGAAGCAACCCTTTTTTAATTATATTCCTACTTTGCCTTCTCCCCTTTTATTTCTCTTTCCTGTTACTTGTTCTTCTTCCACCTTTTCCTTTGTTTTATTTATGTTTGGCAATTACAAGCCTCTTTTATTTTGTCCTTGTCTCCTCTTTCAACCAAACCTATTTTACTCTCTACCCTGCCTTCTTCACAGTATCCATGTACATAGAACAACCTAACATCCGACGCCGTAAATTTCTAGACATTTGTAGCAATAGAGGACGAATGAGAACATTAAGGAAACCAACAAGTTGGAGGAAAGACGCAGTCTTATGATAATTAGAAACAGACTCGTTGGAACAGCAAGTTTATAACTGTACTCGCAAGATGAGCAGACAAGAATGGAAGAATGAAAGAGGACAGCAGTACCAACAAACTAATTTTGAGAAAATAAAACAATGGTGGTAAAACCAAACATAACTAAGAGAGGAGGATTAAAAAGAAGGTATCGTAGGACTCGCAGAGTTTCAGGTATTGCACTGCCAAGAAAAGGAAATTTGTAAAAAGATGAGAGATCGAGATCGAGATCGAGAGAGAGAGAGTGAATATGTGTGCGTGTGTAAGAGAGAGAGAGAGAGAGAGAGAGAGAGAGAGAGAGAGAGAGAGAGAGGAGAGAGACAAGCAGCGAACACCAGTCCCCGAAGAATAAATGGAGAAGCATAGAATAGTGAATACAAAGAAACGGAAGAGGAGCCGGTCTAAAATGCAGGAACGAAGATCAATCAGTATTATATATATATATATATATATATATATATATATATATATATATATATATATATATATATATATATATATATATATATATATATATATATATATATATATATATATACATATATATATATATATATTTTATTGATAAAAAATTTTGTATTAATTGACTGATAATTTTTATCTTAATATTCTATAATTGCACATATTAATAAAAAACAAAGGATGTAAACAATTTTATATGAAAATGTTAGTTTGTGGAAGGCAATAATAATTATGTGATGTTTATTAGGAAATTATAGTAATTATCAATGTCGATCAACTAGCATAGATTTAAGATTCTTCAAATATATGATATTTTAGTTCACTTTAAATTTAATTAATGCCTATTTATAAATCTTTTATGAGATTTTTTTTTGCCAAATCTCATATGCTTTATCAAATGGCTTAAATGATTTGCTTTGATCATTTGTTTTTTTTAATATTTAATTTAAGAAAAATTTACATACATATCATATAATTCTTATGTATTTTCATTTCTAACACAAAGTTAAATATTTGCTTATATAACAATTTACTATGCTTAAAAAGATGTATTTTATTTTTAAAAGTGAGCTATGGTAGTATTTTTAATATGATTTAGAAAATTGGGATGTTATATATGAAAAAATTAAAACTTAGATGTTAGATATATAAATATATAATAATTGTGTGGTATGTATGTAAATCCTCCTTAATTCTATTAATAATCACAAAGTTAAGAGATTTTAAATTCGTTAAATATATTTAGCTCATCGAGATGAATGCTTAAACTATAAATTTAATGAAAAATGTAATTTAGATCATCATAATTTTGATACTTAAATTTTTAAATTTAAATAATACGCCAAGATTTGTGCTTGATACTTAAACTTAGACAATTTTAACTCATTTGCTTAATAAGCTATGTTAACATTCATGCTCACTTAAATTTACTTTATTCACACATTTAAATTTTAGAGATCGAATATATATATATATATATATATATATATATATATATATATATATATATATATCACATAATTTTTATTACATATATACTACACTATTATTATATATTTATAAATTTAATACTTAAATTTTAATATATATATTTCTAATATTTTATCTACACAAAAAGTTATATTCATTATTAAATATATAATAATAATAATATTTTTATATGATATTAAAATTTTAAATATTATATTTTTAAATATTAAAATTTGAATATTATATATATATATATATGAATTATAGATAGGCAGATGTAAATGCCCCAAAATTTTATCATCCTACGCATGTTAAGCTTATCGTACAGATGTGATGGTCCATAGTACTCATCACACTAAGGACAACCAAATTAGTCGGTCAATTAAGGAACATGTCTTGCTGCACAATATTCTCAAATGTTTTTTTTTTTTTTAAATTTGATTTATATGCAAATATATAAAAAGTTAAGATTGAGACTTGAGATAAAGGATATGAAAGCAAGGGAAGGCGGATTATGTTTATCATTATATTGTACATTTTTAACTACGTATTATAGCTATAATTAAATATATCTTTTAATAATAATTACAATACACAGTTAAGCTATATCGTTTAAAAAAATTCCCTTCACTCTTCTTCATATATAATTAAATTTATTAATATTTCAGATTTTGGCTCATTTTGAGAATTTTGAAGGACTAAGAAAATTTCAGTTGAGTTTTTTTTTTTTAAATATTTTGCTGGCGTTTAGACAAAAAATTATGTAGACATGATAAAATTTAGCTAAAGTTTTAAGATATTCATCAAAATTCTGTTAATAATATATCACTAAGATCTCATTGAATTACTTTTACATTAAACAAACTTAATCAATTTTATTTCATATCATAGATTCATTTTAATAACATCGAATAATAAAACATTAAATGAAGCTGTGTGTCGAAACTCGAAACAGATAAATCACTCGAAAAGTATTGAAACTGAAGATGAAACCAAGTTAAATTCACACTTTTATTTTTGAGAAATAATCCACATAATTACAAAATCATAATAATTAAAGAGTGAAGCCTATGGATATGTTTAATGCTCTCTTAGGGCTGATTCGGCTGAATGCAACATTATGAGATAAAGGAAAGTTAAGCCGGAGAGAAACCATATCAGGATTCAGGATAAAGGAACATAAATAGAGAAGAATGTAGGGAAGAGAGAGAAGAGAGTTAGCACTGCTGCAGTAGGAAAGAAAGCGACAGGGCATTGCTGCGTTCAGACTTTACGAGCAAGGATCTCTTAGCTCGGTTTACGTATTCTGGGAAACTTCTGGATCGAGTTAATTTTCAAGGCAACATCGTAATAGTGAAGAAGAAATTGTAGACCGATATATGAATGATGAATACGACAATATAACAATGATATCTCAATTTATAAGATAGATGAGTTATTGAGCGGATACCTATTTAAAAAAAAAAAAAAAAAAAAGTACGACATAGTGGAGAGGCAGGAAGCGACGTGGGGATGGCGATAAAGGTGGTGAGACCGACGTGGGATGCTTTCGAGAGGCGTAGGCGTTTTGACAGGAGCAGCGTTGGCAATTATTGGGGTTACGAATTTTTTTTTTTTTTTTTCGGGAAGTTTTTTAGAGAAATTCAATAGATAAGCAAATTGAAGATAGACATGCATTAGATATTTATAGGTTTGATATAAAATTTTTATTTAAGCAACGTGACGGTAAATGCTATAACACTTCACATCATAGATTCATAGTGTGATTTGATAATTATATTTAAATTATATTTTAAAAATTTTAGAATAAAAAAGATGTATTTTTTAATCTCATCTAATACCTAGTAATGACAGTCAAAAAATTATCATTCAATTTTTATAAAATAAATAAAATTATATATACATCATAACTTCAAATAATAACTTCCTCAACATAATCACCATCACTATCTTTTCATATAATTACAACTGCTTCAAATAAATCCTTAATCAAAATGAAAATAAACATTTGGATGTACATTAAATCAAAAAAGTTTACATGCATAAAATTTTATGTTAAATCATTTTACATAAGCATTTCATCATTTCAACATTTTGTGTTAGTTTATATTAACCTACTAGTCAATCTTGGTTATACTATATATCATTATTTTAGAGATATCTTCGTGAAGTAATTATATGATCCTCATCTATTTTTCAATTTTACTTAGCTCCTATATTCTATATTACTATATTCATTGATCTAAATAATGATTAAATAACTTATCTCATATTAACAATTATTCTTTTGCTATTATCGCTATTAATATAAGTAGCATTTTAAACATCCCATGTGAAGACTATGACATCTGTAATGTATATATGAAATTTGATTGGAAGAAGATGATCAAATTTTATAAAATTTTCAATCATTGAACACCAATTATGCATATGAAATATTTATATATATATATATATTTTATATTCTATACATCCTTTGATGCATAATCATCCAAAAACTAAAAAGCTTGAGATTTTTCAAAGTTGGCCCATCTATTTCCAAAACTACTCACATTTTGGCCAACAAAAGAATTGATATTATAGGTAAATTTTTTCAATTATGTATTTGCTTAAGTTGAAAACCCATCTTACCAATGATCATGCATTCTTAGTTTTGGTCACATCATTTCATTTAACCTTATGCTAAGGGATTTTAATTCAGACCTTTTTGTATTTGCCTCTTAATAACATCAATTTTTTTATTTATTTATTGATTTTTATCACTTGACTTAATATAAGGCATTTACTTCATCTTCATATTTATCTCTATATTTTTCTCATGGTTAATCCATAATTTTTGAAAAGACTGATTAGACACCCAAGATTTTGCACAAATATACCAGCTAGTTGGTTCAGCATCTCCTTGCAAAAAGGAGTTATCCTAATCAAATTTTGATGAGGATAATGATAATGAATTTGTGGAAGGCATTGAGAATGAATAAAACTCCCCTTGCATCTAGGTTATTTAGAGTTGCAATTTTGATTATTATGTTTTATTTCAACATATGTTAATCAAACTTCATTTTAAAATTTATTTTATAATCTTGAGATTATTTCTATTTTGTTGGTAAGAAGAAGAAAAATTTTTAGTTTGTAATAGGTGATAGAATTATGTGATGATGTCATATGATCAATTATTATCTTACTTAGCATATTATGAAAATTTTAAATTGAAATGTGATATCTCAAATGAAAGATACTCTAACTCTAATTCTATAAGTATGCTTTTAATATAAATTTGTCATAAAAAAGTTATAAATTATTAACCTGATATGTCCGCTTAATTAATGAACTCAAGTTTGATAATCATAAACATACATTAGAATAGTCTAATGATGTATAAGAGCTCGATATAGGTTTGAGTGCACCTATTTTAAAGCACAAAGTTATGAAGATTAATTGATATATGCATGCTTGTCTAGACTAGACTAGTACTTTTTACATTTACATAAAAATAAATCAAAAAAATTATTTTTTTAACAACACCAAGCTATGAAGATTAATTGATATGTGCATGCTTATAATAACGTACATAAATAGCACTTTTATATATATATATATATATATATATATATATATATATATATACACACACCAAAACTTGCGGTTTATGAAGTAGAGGGACAATATTGTCCAAATGCTATTAAATTCAGCATACACCTTGTCGGTCCATAAATATTTTCAATGCAAAACTATCAGTAATTAGATGTAGCCGAATAAAGTAGAAAGAATTATGTAATATAAACGTGTCATAAAAAAAATTTTATCATAAAATTAGCACTCAAACTTATAAACAAACTAATAAATTATACATTTGCATGACATACATCGACTTAAGAATTTGACAAATATAAATGCATGTTGATATAACTAGAATAAAATAAAATGTAATAAAAATAATTGAAAGGAATTAATATACATAACACAAAATTTGTATGAGAGAGATATATATATATATATATATATATATATATATCATAAAATTCTTAATATTTATATTTTTATATCTAAATTTAGATATTTACGTACATAATTTTTAAATCTTTAGATCAAATCAAAAATATCATTGATATTAATTTAGTTAATGCAAAATATAAATATTATACATACACTATATATCTACTAAAATAATATATAAATAAATTTAAATATTAAATATATAAATATATAAAAAAATTTATAATATATATATAAATAGTCATTAATTAATTGGTCCTACCTGAGCTTGAATCCCGGCTATCTCTGTAGCTAAGTCTTCTCAAGCCTTTAAAAGCAAGGGAACAATTCACACAGGCGTGAAGTCAAAGAACACAAATGCATGACTCAAAGTGTTTAGTGTGGCATTCAAATCCTGAAAAGTTTGACAGCGAACTGACAACAAAACTATGGCTGTATGTTTTGATGATGATAGGCCCCAGCTGACATATACCATACCCTACATATCACTATTTATCAAATCTTATTTATTTCAGATTCAGAAATGCTGGACTAGAAGTATAGATGATTCGAGTCTAATTTAATTCCAATTATTTATGATTTTTTTTTTTTTTTAAATTTGAGGGCGAGAGCCCAATTTGATTTAAAAGAGAAGAATAAGTACAGAAAAAAAAATAGGAAATCCAAAAATAAAGGCCAACAAACTTTCATGGCCTTTAGCATGGCCTAATTAGAGCGGAGCCATTAAGACTTCCCTTGAACTCAGAAAGAGAAAGGCCAACAAACTTTCAAGGCCTAATTAGCATAATACTCACTGCTGCCTAAACCCAATAAAACAAAACACGACTCTTCAATGACTCTTTAATGGTGACCTACATTGCATCCAAATCCAAAAATAAAGGCTACAAAAGACTCAAGATTCGTCAGAAAAGCAAAACTTGGGCCAAAAGAGGAAAACAAGGTTGCAGAAGAGGTCGTCAGGATGAAGAATTCGCCAGGAAGGAGAAAACATCCGGAAGCAGCAAGGATCAACCTCAATTAAAGCCAAAAATCATCATCGTCCAGGAAATCCAAAAAACCACAACGAAAATTCACACGAAAATACCAGAAAAACATCCAACAATAGAAGCAAGGAGATTAGGATTCAAAATTCTTCCACTACTCCAGAAGTAAACGGACAGAAGCCGACCAACAAGGTTTAAACTTCCACCTCCTCAGCTTGAAAGCCACCTGGGATTTGATTTGGGAAATCAAACTAGAAATGGGAAGGGCATTACAAAGAGGATACCTTTGATTCTGTTCCTTCCAAATATGATAGGCAATCGTAGAAATGATTAGATAATTTAACCTCTTCAGGGATTTATGATCCAAGTTTGATGAGGAGTTAAGCACTTGTTGCAGGGTTCATAAGGAAAAATGAACCATTGGGCAGCCTGATCAAGTTCATAGAAACGGGGCATTAAAAAAAAAAAAGATGAGCGTGTGTATCATTTGTTGTGCTGAAGAATTAGAACTCAAACCCCTGGCAGAAAAAACATCTGAGGTCTTAAAACCTCCCAGGAAAGCCATCCAACAAAATATGGCTTGATTAATAGCCATTCCTTTAAACCATATTTCCTCATACTAGTTGACTCTAGGTAAGCTCTCATAAATAGAGAATTTAATTGCACTAGCTGAGATTTTGTTATATCCATTCCAAAGTATGGAGTCTCCCTCCAAAAAGATAGGAACTCTCCAAATTTTGTCAAAACATAAAGGAGATTTAGTTCTCAACTCATCTGGGAGATTCCAAATCCCATTTTGGAGGATGGCCCTCAAAAATAAAGCAGGAGGAAAATTGAATATTGAGAAAAAATCGGGTCCTATAATCTCCAGTAGCGAATGACCTTCACGCCATGGATAAAAATAGAGTGAAAACCTAGAGTCACAGCCCACACAGAAGTCTAATTTATCTTGAAACCTTGCTACATGAGACTTCAAATCCTTCCATAGAGGAGAGAATCGAATGGGATATTTATTCCAAAAAAAATCATATTTATTAAACAGCCAAGAAGCCAAAACTGAAGAACTGTTAAGAAGTTTCCAAAGAAATTTGACCTTACATATTGAGTATAAGGTGGAACTAAAGGTGAGGTCAGTTCCACCCCTATCCCTATGTAAAGTGATCTTAGCCCATGAAATAGTATGCAATTTCTTAATTTCTCCACTATGATAAAAAAAAAATTGATGTAAGGGAATTAATCTTACTAATAACACTCTTTGGGCATGCAACAAATATGAACCAATATGAAAGGAGACTGCTGATGGAGGACCTGATAAGTTGGAGCCGACTACCAAAGGAAAGAAATTTGCTCTTCCAACCAGCCATCCAATTAAAGAGCTTATCTAATAAAGAATTGAAATAAATAATCTTTAAAGGATCAGATGCCATAGGAAGCCCTAAATATTTAAAGGAAAATTTGCCAAATGAAAATTAAGATCTTTACATAATTGATTTGCCAATCGAACATCCCTCGAAAAATAGATTAGAGATTTATCACCATTAACTGAAAGACCCATGAATGAATCTAGAAATTCAAGAGCAAATTTAAGAGATTCAACAGTCGAGACATTAGCCCTCCC
The DNA here is from genome assembly GCA_021442155.1 of Cymbidium sinense. Taxonomy (NCBI): domain Eukaryota; kingdom Viridiplantae; phylum Streptophyta; class Magnoliopsida; order Asparagales; family Orchidaceae; genus Cymbidium; species Cymbidium sinense. The sequence continues at coordinate 5,497,478 of CM038226.1, forward strand.
CACAGCCAATAAGTCATCCGTAAATAATAGGTGAGATACTCCACAGTCCATAGAGTAGAGAGGGTTATACCTGAGGAGATTAACTTCTCTATCCAGAAAATAGGAGAAGAAATCCATAGCCACGGTAAATAGAAAAAGGAGACAAGGGACACTCCTATCTTAAACCATTTAAAGATTGGTAACCTTTAATCTCACCGTTAAAGATAATAGAAAAAGGGACCTCAGTAATGTAGGCTTTAATCATCTATAAGAAAGAGAACATAAATTCTTTTAGCCTATGCCTATGCAAAAGGGATTTCCAATTAAGCATATCAAAAGCTTTCTTCATGTCGAATTTAGCAAAAAACCTCTCCTCGGAGTTAGAGGAGTTAAAGTCATTACAGATTTCATGACCAAGAATAATATTTTCTGCTATATCTTCATTCTTGATAAATGCAGATTGGGACTTATGAACTATAGAAGGAAGCACCTTGCTTAACCTATTGGCCAACACCTTAGCAATAATTTTGTAGAAAGTATTACACAAAGAGATTGGTCTATAGTCCGCAATCACATTAGAATGCTTGATCTTAGGAATAAGAGTAATTAGGCTATGTTTGAATAGACTCGAAAACTTTCTTGTGCGAAAGAAAAATTGAGCTGCTTTAAGGAATTGGCTACCAACAATGTTCCAGCAAGAAGTGAAAAATTTAACATTGAAGCCATCAGGCCTAGGGGCTTTATTCTCATTAATACTATGAAGAGCGAAAATAATTTCAGCATCAGTAATCTCAGAATCCAATTCTGTGATTTGATCCGGTGAAAAAGGAACCCCAATAGGGATGTCGAGAGAATCAAGAGAAGAGACATGTCTAGAATTAAACAGAGAAGAATATAAGTAACTTATCTCTTCAACAATTTTATGGGGATCCGATAGAATACCATTGGAAGACTGAAGATAGCGAATGAAATTGGATTTTTTTTTCTAACTTTGATGAAATAATAAAGAAGCTTCAGGTCGTCATCCAAGTTAGTTAACCAATGGGCCTTAGCCATCTGCCTCACCCACATGTGTTCTTTTGTTAGAAGATCGATTTACTTATCTTTCATGTCTGTGACAGCATTAACTAGGACAGTGTTTACAGGATTGTTGACCTCACTTTTGGAGTGAGTTCTCAATCTATTCATCATAAATCTAAGACTCTTATAGACACTTGTTGACCTCACTTTTGGAGTGAGTTCTCAACTTCCTCTTCATAGATCTAGGACTCTTATAGACCCTAAGAGTTCCTTAGTCTTAAAATACTTCTAGTGATTAGGTAAATAATTAACCTAAGCTTAGAGACTTAAAAGAGTTAGCCATAGGAATAGGTTATGTTTTAGGGATTTAGGAAAACTTGCCTATCCTATAGCCTAAATCCAATTCATGCTTTTGTTTTCAAACTAAACCTCAAATCCAACTCAAATACCAAATTTCAAATCAATTCCAAATCAAATGATTGAAACCCATTATCAAATTCAAATTCTAAAACCCTTCTTAAGCCCTTTGATTTTATCTTATGGACTTAGCCTTAATCAAATTCAAATCAACCCCAATACAATTGACTCTCAAATATCCATTCAATGTCAAATCAAATCCCAAACCAAATCCAACTCCAAGTGATTGAAAACCAAACTCAAATCAAATTCCAAAACCCCCTTTGAAACAAATCAAACTTAATTGATTTATTTTTAAATCAACCATTATTTCATTTATATTCACAAATATAAATGAGATCCAAGTTCAATTAGCCAAAATCAAATCAAACTAAATCAAACCAAATCAAGACCTTTCTTAAGCCATATAGACCTACTTCCATAAGCTTAATCAAATCTCAACCCAAACTCAATTGATTTCTTTATAAATCAGTTATTCCTTCATTTATATTCACAAATGTAATGAAACCTACCTTCCAATGACCAAAAATAAATCAAACTAAATCAATTTCTTATTTAAGCCCTTTTGACCTACATCCTTAAACATGATCAAATTTGCTTCCAAATCACTCCAAACTCAAGTGATTTTCTCATGAATCATTTATACGTTCATTTATATTTATAAATATAAATGAAATATAAATCCAAGCAGCCAAATTAAATCCAAATCAAATCAAATTTCTAATTTTAGCCTTTTTTAACCAATTTCTTGAACTTGGCTAAATGATGCCCAAATCAATTCAAACTACATGAATTTCTTCATGATTCAATCATTCCTTCAATCATTGTTACAAATATAAACATAAACTATAATTATCAAACCAAATCCAAGTCAACTCAAGTCAAGTCCATGTTGACCCCTATTGACTTAAAATTGTCATATGAGCCAAAATCTATCATAACCCAAATTGAATTTATATTTTCATCCTAGGCTCATATATGAGTCCAACTAAACTTGAATCACCTCATGATCAAACCAATTGACCCATTTAGGTCCACTTAACCCAAAGTGACCTAAAGGATCTTTTTAAGCCAAGTTCTAATCCAACCCAAATTGGATTGAACTAAGCTTATCCAAATCTCATATCATGATTAACAATCATCCGAGGGTGATCAACTACCTTGAATTGGGTCAAACCAAGTCAATTTGATCCTTTGACCAAGTCAACCTTTAACCCAAATGAAACCTAAACTAGCCAAAACCCACGATATACCAAATTGATTGAAACCATTGATTCAAACTAATTCATAACCAATAATTGAACATAACTAAACCCTTAATTGAGTCAAACCAAGTCCAATTGACCATATTACCTAAGTTGACCCAAATTGGCCTAAATTGCCAAAATGGATCAAATCATGATTTAACCCAAATTGATTGCAACCAATGGCTCAAGTTCATTCCAAATCACTTATTGAACTTGACCAAAGCCATGATTGAGCTCAATTTGACCAATTGGTAAACTTAACCCAACCTAGCCCAAATTGACCTAAAAGGCCAAATTAGCCAAACTCCAAATTAAACCCAAATCAAATCAAACCAAAGCATACAATCATTTTTAACTAACCAATTGAACATGAACCAACACCTAATCTAACCAAATTTGGTCAAATTGGTCAACTTAGGCCATTTGACCTATTTGAATTCAAATCAGTCAAAATCAAACCTAAGCCAAATTAATCAAAATCACTTGAATCAAAACACTCAAAATCATCATTTAAACCTAACCCCAACCTTGGTTTGACCCAATTTGACCAATTGGTCAACCCAACCCAACCCAACATGAACCTAAATGAACCCATTTGACCAAATGAAGCCAAACCACCCCAAACCAATCCATGGGACCCTAGGAGTTGGCCAAACCCGACCCAAACCAGCCTTAGATCATTCCCAAACTATCCCAAATCCAAGTGGGACCTAATCCAAGGGATTTAGCCATTGGACAAACCTCCCCATGTTGGATTCTTTCCATAATAAGCCAAGTCCACTCTCCCATCACTTGGGCAGCCATCTAAGTGCCAAATGGGGTGCACCTAAGCTTCCTAGCCTACCCTAGAATAGCTAGGATCAGTCATGGACCAAGGGGAGTTCACCTCCTCCCCTCTCAAGCCAAACCGAGCACCCAAAGAACCAAGCCAACATAATATTTCCATATCTTACCTTAAGCTCCCTGCCACCACTTCCTCCAACCCTGGCATGCTGTATGGAGCTGACGATAACCCCTCCAACGCCTCGACAATGGCAAATCAATAAAATTTCAAGGACGGATCCCATCTGTCCATCACACATGATTGAGGGGTATACTCCCTCAATTCGAGCGTCAATTATCATGATTCGCACTCACTGAGTTCAGTGAGTGATTTTTAAATCTCTCTGAGCTTCTTAGAGCACCCTAAGCCTCCCTCGAACACCCATTGTTCTCTACGTGTGGACCCAAAGTAGGGGAGACCTCTCTTGATTCAAACCCACCCATTTCTCAACCAAACTCCAATTAAACTTGCACACACCTTCACCACACCTAATCGAAGCCAAGCAAATCATCCCTTGAGTTTCAAAGCTACCAGAAGTCATACTTTGATCAAGATCGAATGCCAAATAAAGGAGCTTAGCCTTGGGAGCAATCTACCTCAAATTAAAGCTAGTGTAGCTCAATAGAGCTTCATTTCTATCAATCGAAGCTACCTCAATCGTTAGAACCACTGGTCATAAGCTCCGGTGAGATAATCCATTAAAATCGATCCTTAAATGAAAATAGTTTGGAGCTTTATAAAGGAAAATTGCATTTGAACCAATCCTAGCTGTTGGATCCTTGTGGATCCTTTACACGAAGGTGTGGGTTGAGTTTGGAGTGGATTCGTGCTCGGGTGAGCTCAGATCGAGTGATCCATGGCGGACGGGCCCTATCGTTCATCGCTCATTGAAAGATGGATCATGGGCCGTCTGTTCTGCTTGATTAGAATGGACGGGCGTGATCAAATCATGCTTAGATCCCTTTATTAATTCTTCGTAACCACATCTAATGCGTAATCATCATGATCGGGGGTCCACAAGAAAGCGTGCACCGTAAGTCGATCTCAATTTGACATCTTAAATATCCTATCCGTCGTTGCAGCCAATAAGATTAGGGGTTTAATTAGATTAATTAATTCTATTTTTAAGGCTGAAACTTCTAAAATTCATAACTAATTTTAGAAAATTCCAAAAAAATGAAAATGAGGGCTCATTTTAAAGGCATTCTAGAGGAAAATCCAAGAAAATTATTATTAATTAATTTTGAACAATAAATTTTACTTAACTAAGGTTTAATTAAAAATTTAATTAGCCTAATTACTCTCTGATTAATTATCTAATTAATCTCAAACTTTTTAAAGATATTTAAGGGGATGACGTCTGCCTCCCCTATTTTTCTTGGGATTTATTAGATAGTTAATTAGGGAAATTAATGGATTAAACCTTAATACTCTCGTGCCTTAATTAATGATAATTAAGCAAATGAATAGTGGATTAATTAATTAATTAAGCTTATTGTCCTCTGTTAATAGTAGGAAGTTATAGGAAAGTGGTTTGGGTTCACTCCTTATAGCCATTTCATTAAGCCTCTTCATCTGTTTCAAATTAATTAAAGCTTAAGTGATTAATTAGCCACTTGATTAATCAATTAAAATAAGAGGGAATCTAATTATTTCAAAGCCTAATTGAGTATTTGAAATAACTTAGGGATTGATATTGAGGTCTCTTCTTTAATCTCTTTCCTTAAATTAATTTCATCATTCTAATTAAAGCATAATCAAAGGATTTAATTAACCAATTAAGGGTTTAATCAAATTAATTTATAATCCATTCATTCCTAACCTTAATTAATCAACATTGGGTAGTTCTTTAGATGTTTAATAGTCTAAAGAAGTTTAATGAAATTATGATTAGCTTATATGTGTAAGAAAATCATAAAAGTAATTAATTAAATCCCTTAAGCCTAATTAACTATTAATCATGAGCCAATTGCATTAGGCCCCTTTAATTCATTAGGAGAATTGCTAATTTACCTTTCATGTGATTGCACATCATGTTGGCTCATCATTAATTAGTTAACTAACTTAAGGTGATATATGTAAGGGTTTAATTAATTGAATTAATTCATACCTCAACCTAATTAAGTCATAAAATTAATTTAATTGCTCTTCATTAAATCAAATTAACTCATACATATCAGATTAATTTTAGGATTAGCAAACCTCGTTCACATCCCTCAAATCAAATCAAACATGAAATTAAAAATGGCTTTAAGAAATTTTGGTTTATTTTAAATAAGCTTATTTAATGTGATTGTCCTTTGGAATTAGTTGGATTGAATGAAATCATATGCTTGTGTTGCTTTATTTCTTTCCAGTCATGTTAAAATGTAATATGTCATTTGATTCATGTATTCATCTCTTTCAAAAATTAATTAAATAAAATTATTTTCTTTATGTCAAATTTACATGTGTTGACTTAATTAAAAATATGTGTGGCTATTATCACTATTAAATCTCAAATATATTTTCAAAAACTTATTAATGAATGATAAAATATATTATGACTTTATTTATATATACATAGGAGGTGCATGTGAATATAAGCTTAGTGTATGAAGTGAACTCTCTTTCTTACATTCATATGTTGATTTGCATAAATTTGAATGTTAATGGGTATTTTAGTCTGGACATCTCGGGGATGCACGGCTTTAAGTAGCCCTAAGGAGGTTCCTACCTCACTCCCCTAGTGCGAAACAATGGCAATGTACCTTTTTGATTTCATACTTATGCATTTTGACATTAGAATTGGGATAAACCTTTAATTCATTCACACAAATAAATCAATTGTATTAAATTCAACTCTTGCATTGTTTTCCATGCCTATGGTTGTTTGTAGATTCATATATATATATATATATATATAAGAGTATCTAGTATATTAATCAAGACATTCCGGGGACGCATGACTTTAAGTAGCCCCAAGGAGGTTCCTACCTCACTCCCCTGGTGCAAAATAATAGTGTCATACATACTCAAAACTTTATATATATATATATATGTGTATATGTGATATAACTAGTGAATGGAAACCATAATTTAATCAAATCAAATTCTACTTTTGCATGGTTTTCCCATTCTTATAGTTGCATATATATCCATATATATTTAAGAATAACAGGTATATTAGTCTGGACATTCTGAAGAAGCTCAACTTTATGTAGTCCCAAGGAGGTTTCTACCTCACTCCCCTGGTGCAGATCAATGGTGACGTACTTGCTTAAAACTTTCATACATTTGAATGTGTATTTAGCTAATGAATGAAAACCCACTTTTTCCATTAAAAAGACATGCATTCATGTTTTGTTCAAGTGGTTGGATTAATTAGCCATATGATTCGGAGTTCTACTCTTATGCTTTGTATAAGAATTTAGATAGAACTTTAAATTAATATGATAAAATAATTCAACCAAATGGAATATTAATTCTAAGTATATGTGCTCACATTCATCATTTAAGTGTGTTAAGATGTGAATTGCATGTATAATTATGTTTAGGACTTAATCATATGCATGCTATATATGATGGAAAGAAATGAACAAACATGTGTTATATGATAGTAATTAATTCTAATTAATCTTAAGATGTCTTTCTTATTGAATGAGTTTATTTAAAGTAAACCTAAACCTAGGACTAATTAAAATATGTAATAAGCCATTCACTAAGGAGAAGTGGTTAATTAATTTGCTTTAGACGTGACTTAAGGTAGGGATGAAAGAGAGTGATCCTCTCTTTTCTTCTCAGTATAACACTTAGTTGTTAAGTGTAAATCAAATGAAACAAAAGAAGGTACTAAGTAAAAAACTTACAAAATAATTAAACCATTTAAAGTGAAATCAATCTATGGTGTTTATTTTTGGTTTATGCATTTTATGTGAGTGTATATGTGAGGGGACACCATGCAGATCTGAAGATATACTTATTGAGGTGATCGGGTACTATCTCAAGAGATAGAAGTCATTACCGTATAATGGACCTAATCACCCCTAAGGCATGATGGGTCTTCGAATATACCAAAGATTTTTTCCTTACTTTACATGAAAAAGTAAAGCAAAGTTTATTTAAACTGGGTTCATTAAGTTTTCTATGGAGACAAGCCCCCATAGTTAATTATATCTTAAGAAAAGTGAATCCCTTAAGAATACTCTCGATTAAAGTAGGCAATTATTATCTCCAAAGAATTCAAAGATAGAATGATCAAAGGATTGGTTGTATTTTAGAAAATCAAATGGGAGAGATCAAAAGGGGAGAGTTATTATCAAAATTAAAGGAGATGAGTAAGGAATGCTCATGATACTAGGAAAGCTAATGAGCACTCCAATCTATGCTATGGTTGGGCTTTATGTATTTAAATTTTGAGGAGATTTCTTTGTTTGAATTGAATTTTTATTAGAAATCTAGGACATATAATTTCATAATACAAGATTATGGAAGTGCCTAAGAGGTGAGGATTTATGCTTGTAGCCCGTAAAGGAAAACAACAACCTCAGATCCTAAATCAAGGGGGCTTTGGCAAGGGTCAAAATATAACTTAAATTGAAAGCGATAATGGGTATATGGCTTACCTCCATAAGAGAGAGTAAACTGTCTGACTGTTGGGCTTATTATCTCATAGAGTGGCAGCCATCTGACTCCTCCTATGCTTTAAATCCATGTAAGCAAGTCATATGATTTGCAAGATGGTTAAGCTGTTATTTATTTAGAAGAGAAACTAAGTCCTTAAACCCACTCCCTAAGAGACTAGATCATGAAGGGCATGAATCATGACTTAAATATAATGCAAATTTTGTCATGTTTTACTTAAGTTTTGGACTTTTTATTTTGATATAGGTTATAGGATTTTGTATGCCTAAATGCATGAGAAATTGATTATGGGTTAAATCAAAATAGAAAGTGATATTTTTCCATCAAAGGCTCTTACAGGTTAAGCCTTTATTCTCTGGCATATATAGAAACCCTCTCTTAACAAGAGTGAAAGAATATGACATGCATGATATTATACATACAATCATCCAGCTAAGGGGCTTGCTAAATATTTTATTATCTTGATTTAACACCTAAGCCTTTTTATGTGAGGTTGTGAATTATTTTAAAATTTTAGTTATGAGTTGTTAGTGGGGTAGAAAATTTATTTTTCATCCTAAGAGCCTAATGGCATCCAGGCCACACATCCATCACTAATAATAAAAAAAGCTATGAAAAGATATGTTATTTATAATGCACAAGCTAAATAGAATATCAAATAATTCTATAAAGATATCACAAAAGAATAAGAGACCGGTGCGGTCGGGTACCACCGTACAACCCAAAAAGAAATGTGGGTAACCGATCTCTACCCTTATATATCCCGGTATAATGAAAGAATAATTACATTTATAAAATAATAAGTGTTATGGGGGGGTCTTCATTCTTCATCCTCCATTCTTCTCTCTTCATCTTTTATTTTTTTATTTTGATTTATTTCATTTCTTTCTTTCTCTTGGTTTGATTGGGATGTTATTTGCTCTGAAGGCATCACGTGGTGTATAAGCCTTGATATTATAACCAATGTTCATTCTAATCTCTCATAACACTTATCCTAATCCTAATGCAAAAATTACATTAAAAGAGAAGGAAAGTAAATCTTGCTACACCTGCAAAATAAGTGTTAGCTAAACACACCATATAACTCAAGAAGTTATATAAATAATTTGGACTTAGACCCCACACATGCAAGTCCACTCCTTGGCTATGCTTAGGGGCTAAGCAACCTGCACAATAAAAAATATTTATATTTTTATTACATCGGCCCCTTAAGCACGACCCCCTGTATAAAATATGATTAGGCTAATGTCGGCCTAACATCTAGACTACACACATACACCCTAACATCCAATCTAAAATAATACATTATAAAACTAAACATACACCAAATCATGCACCGCCCTAACATAAAGCTAAAAATGGTGACTTAATCTAATGTGTATGTGTTAAGGTTTGTGTGGCATGTCGTAACTACGCTTTAGGATTATGATTTGCTAAGTGTAGGGGATTTAATTTATAAAAGGGTTGATTTCTCTTTAAGTGATTTAATTATTTTGAAAATTTTACTTAGTATTTTTTTTGTTTCATATAGCCTACACTTAGCAACTTAGTGTTATAAAGAGAAGAAAGAGAGAGAATCTCTCTTTTATCCTTACCTTAAGTCATTTCTAAGGTAAGTTAATTAACTTAGTTTTTTTAATGAATGGCTTATTATGTGTTTTAATTAACCCTAAATTTAGGTTCACTCTAGATAACTCTATTCAATAAAAAAGCATCTTAAGGTTAATTAGATTGGATTACAATCACATAACACACATTCATTCATTTCTTTCCATAATGTATATCATGCATATGAATAATCCTAAGCACACCTATACATGCAATGTAAATCTTAGCATACTTTGATGATGAATGCAAAGAAATATATTTTAAATTTAAATATTTTGTTTATTGAATTATGAATGCATGTCTTTATTATATAGAAAAGAGAGATTTTTCATCCATTAGCTAAATACACATTTATATATATAAAAGTTTTAAGTGAGTATGACGCCATTATTTTCTACACTGGGGGCATAAGGTATAAGACCTACTTAAAGCTACGTAAAGCCTCGTAGCCTTGGGATGTGCAGACTAATATACCACTTTTTTAGATACATGTAGATATAAAAGAAAATATAAGGATATGAAAACCCATGCAAAAGTTATGTTTGATTTATTTGACTTTTTTTATTCTTATTTATTGGCCACATCATACATGCATATGTATAAGAGTTTTAAGTGAGTACAGTGCTATTATTTTCTACACCAGGGGCATAAGGTACAAACCTACTTAGAGCTACTTAAAGTCTCACAGCCCCGAGATGTCCAAACTAATATACCATTTTTCTTAAATACATATGAATGTATAAAATGAGGCACATGAATAGGGAATAATGTAAAAAATTATGTTTGATTTGATTATGTGATTTAAATATGTGATATGAAATTCTTTCTAAGTCTTAACATGAGATGCACAGGAATAGATTTTAGTAAAATATTGTGTTCTTTTCAAATGAACTATACACTTGCAAATCCTATTTGAATCCATGTAGAATAAGGAAAGAGAACTTCATATTACACATCTTATACTATTATCACATGCAAGCTTATAGATATTTGTAATTACCATTACTTCATTTACATTAATTGATTTATAGGTTTTGAAAATAGCTTTGGATTTAATAGTGATGATAGCCACACATATTTAATTTAAGTCAACACATACAATTTGACATAAAAGAAATCATTTCATTTAATTAATTTTAAAAGAAATGAATGCATGATTTCATATGATAAGCAATATTTAGCATGATTGGAAAGAAATAAAGGAATGTAAGCACATGATTTCATTCATCCCAATTAATTCCTAAGGACAATCATATTAAATAAGGCTATTTAAAACAAACCAAAATTCTTTTAAAACATTTTTAACTTTGAGTTTGATTTGATTTAGGAAATATGAGAGAGGTTTGCTAATCTTATTCCAATTACTTAGGTTTGAATTAATTTGGTTTAATGAAGAATTATGGAGAAAAATTCATATACATGGGAGTCACCTTCAAATCTGTTGGTGAAAAATGAAGGAGGCAAGCATATAGAAATTCATTTTTTAGGATGCCACACAGATTTACAGATGTACTTATTCAGGTGATCGAGATCGTCATCTAGAAATAGTATACTATCTCGAAAGATAGAAGTCACTACTCTTTAATAGACCTAATCACCTCAATAAGGACTCCTAAGGACGATGGGTCTGCATATGTACTAGAGATTCTTCACCTACTTTACATAGAAAAGTAAATCAGGATTTATTTTAAATCGGGTTCATTAAGTTCTCTATAGGGGCAAGTACCCATAGTTAATTTCATCCTAAGGAATAAGAATTCCTTAGGAAAACTCTCGATTAAGGTAAATGATCGTTGTCTTTAAAGATTTTAATAGGAAAGGACTATCAATCGATTGGTTTATTTTTGAAGATCAAATAGAATTGATCAAAGAGAGGGATTTATTATCATAGCCAAAATGAAAGATAAGTAAGAGATGCCCACGATGCTAGGAAACCTAGTGAGCATCTCAAACTTTCCAATAGTTGGGCTTTACATTTTTGAAATTGATTTAGTTTGTTTGAGTTGTATTTTTCATTAGAAATTTAGGACATATGATTCCTTAACACAAGATTAAGGAAACGCCTAAGAGGTGAGGAACTATGCTTATGGCCAAAAAAAGAAGAGAAGCAACCTCAAAACTTAAATCTAGGGGGCTTTGGCAAGGATTGAAATCACAACCTAAATCTAAGGTAAAAATGGGTAATTTGTTTGCATCCATAAGAGAGAACAAACCACCCGACAGCATAAACTTACAACTGCCTAGGGGTGGCCTCCAACTAACTCCTCCTATGATTTTAAATACATCTAGGCAACTCTTTATGCTTATGTAAGATAGATAGGATATTATTCATTTAGAGAGAGATTAAGTTCTTAAACTCACTCCCTAAAGAGACTAAATAATGTAAAGGGATATGCATCAAATGACCTAAATCTAATGCAATTCAAATTTTATTTTTTATTTTTATTTTGGATAATTATTTTGACTCAGGATAATAGGATTCATATGACTAATGCATGAGAAATAAAGTTATTGGCCAACATTAGTGAGAAGGGAGGAGGTGAGTTTCTATCATGGCTCTCAAAGATCAAGCCAAGTTTCTCTGGCAAAAGTGCAAGCCCTCTAATCAAGAGTGAAATAAGATATTGTTGTGCATGATATTATTAAAGAAATACTCATCCAACTAAGGAGTTGCTAATTCTTTTATATTAATTTTAAACAAAGCTTTAGGTGAAGTTATGAGTTGTTTATTTTTAATTTGAGTTGTTAAGTTGGGTAAAAGATTTATTTTTTTCCTAAAGAGCCTAATCCACATCCAGGCCATACATAAAGCAAGGAAGAAACTAGAAAAATCATACCACTTAATGCAAAAGTTAAACAAATCATCAATCAATTTATAAAGCTAATCACAAAAAGAATAAAAGGCCAATCTGATCGGGCACCACCGCACAAACCCAAAAATATCAAATATGGGTAGCTGAGCTCTACCCTTATACAACCTAGATTACAAATGAATTAAATTACAATTAAGCAAGAAATTCATTATTATGGGGGTCTTCAAGCTTCATTTCTTCTTTCTTCTTTTCTTCTTTCTTCCTTGATCCTTCTTTAGATGGTTGAAAGGTAGATGCTCCAAGGCTTCACATGGTGCATAAGATAGGATCTTATGACCAATGCTCATCTTAATCCCCATAATAATCATCCCAAAATCTTAATTGCACAAATTTACATGAAAAGAAAAAGAATGGAAATCTAACTAACACCTGCAAAATAAAGGTTAGTTAAAACAAACCACACAAATCCCAAGCATGTATATTGGACTTATCACCCCATACATGGGTGACTAAATCCACCTGGCCTATTGGATTATGCTTAGGGGTATAAATCACTTGCAAGCAAAAGCATTTATATTTTTATTTTTGATAGCGCCCCTTAAGCACAATCCCCTATATAAAAGAATAGTTAGACAAAGAGCGTCCTACCATTCATTCTACGGGCATACCCCCTAACATCCAATCTAAAACATATATCACAAAATAAAATAAAACATCAAATCATGCACCACCCTAACCTATGGCTAGAAGTGGTGACTTAGGATAAGTGTGTGCTTTGAAGGTTTGTGTTGTATGCTTAGCTATGGCTTTGGGTTAAAATTTTCTTAAGTGTGAAAACATGTTCAACTTAGATGAGGGTTTCATTTAAGTTGTTTAATTATTTTGGGTTGATTTTATTTCATGTTTTTGTTTGGTTCAAGTGAATCCTACAATTAATTACTAAGTTATGAAGAGAGGGAAAAAGAAGGAGACTTCTCTTTCCTTCCCTAACCTAAGTAATTTCTAAAGTAGATTCATGTATTAGTTTTGTTTAGATGAATATTTGATTAAATATTTTAATTAATCTTAAGTTTAGATGAACTCTAAACAAACCTATTAAAAAAAAGGCATTTTAAGATTAAGTAAAATGAATCAAAATTCACATAACACATATTACTTTATTTCTTTCCCAACATATATAACATGCATATGGATGGACCCTAAGCATATCTATACACGCGGACGAGAATATTTAACACACTTATGATGCATGCTAAGTAATATATTTAAGGAAATTTAGAAGTTGAATATGCATGATTTTTCTTAAGTAGAAAGGGGTTTCCATATCCAAATTTTTATATACACACATGAAAGTAGCAAAGGAATAAGTGAGTACAGTGCCATTATTAACTAGAGGTGTAAGGTACAAGACCTACTTAGGGCTACTTAAAGCCTCATAATCTCGAGGTTGTCTAGACTAATATATCACTTTCCTTAAATACAAACATGTGTATAAAAGAAATAAAATGGAAAAGAAGAATGCAAAAGTTACATTAATGGATTAATTTTGTTTATACAATTTATGTATGTAAGTATAGGTAGCCCTTCTTAGGTGATAGCATAGGGATGAATAGGATATGGAATTAGGTAAGTGTTAGGTTCTTTTCAAATGAACCCTACATCTTACCAACTCCTATTCAAAACTATGCTAACATAAAAGGAGAGGAGAAACCCATGCTAAGAACACCTTAATAATCTTTCACATGCAGGCTCATAATTAAAATATAAGTAGCATACTTTCAGATTTGATATTTGATTTATATGTTTTGAAAATAATTTGAATTCAGTAGTAATAATAATCATTCATATTTCTACTTTAGCCAACACATGCAAATTTGACATAAAGTAAACAATATGAATGCATGAAATCACATGACATACAAATTTAACATGTTGGGGAAAGATTCAAAGCAATGAAAGCATGTTAACAAACTCACTTTAATTAAATCCTAAAGACATTCTTATGGAATAAAAAAGTTTAAAATAAATCAAAGTGTATTCAATGTAATTTTTCTTTTGTTTGGAGTTTGATTTAATTTTGAAATGGTGAAATGAGTTTCCTATTTCTAACCCATTTCCACATGTGTTTGATATTTTTGTTTAATTTTTAGATGATTAGATTCATTTTTAAGTATTGATTAGGTTAAGGTATGAATTAAGTAACTTAATTAACCCTTACCTACACCACCTTAGAAAAATTAACCAAATAATTATAAGCCAATGAGATGGCATAAAAAACTCACAAGGAATTTAAATTTGTAATGCACCTAATAAAAAAAAAGCCTAATGCAATTTGGCTCATAATTAAAGGTTAATTAAGCAAAGGGGTTTAGCTTAAGTAATTTCAGAACACTCTTTCACACATATGAATTAGGATTTGATTTCTTTAATTGAACTTAGGTTATTAAACACATAAGCATCTACCCAAAGTAGATTAATTAAGTTTTGGAAGATTTTTATAATTTTTAAAAATTAATTAAGGGGATAATTAAAGAATTAACCCTTAATTAAGAGAAGATTAAGGAGAGAAAAGGGGGTTTAGAGAATAACTTAAAGGAAATGCCTCAAAATTATTCCCTAAATTTCCTATCTATAGGATCTGACCTTAATCAACCCTAATCATGAATTAAAACCACTAATCATACCTTAATTAGATTAAGAGAGTAATTAAAAAATCTATATGCAATTCTTCTAATTAAGCCTTCAATAAATCCCAGGAAAATTCGAGAAGGTAGAAGTCATCCCTTAAAACATACCCAAAAAGTTTGGGATTAATCAGAGGCTTAATTAAAAGGTAATTAGCAAAATAAATTTTTTAATAAAACCCAAAATCAGAGAAAAACATAATTCAAAATCAGTTGAAATTAATTTTAAAATATTCTATAAGAATTATCTTTTCATAAAAAATTATTTCATATTTTTTTGAATTTTATTGAGATAGATATGAATTCTAGAAGATCCCTAGATTAATTTAAATTAATTAAAGATCCCTAACTAATCCTTTAGCTCACGGTGCGTGGCGTGGCAGACTCTTTTGCATGTCCATGAACCCATCACTTAAACATCGAATTGAAAAGGTGGTGTGATGGAGGACACACTTTGATCTCTATCATTCTTTGCGAGTAGGATCACGAGTCAGATCGTCGTTTGAGAAGCATGTTCAAAAGGAAAAAAAAATGAATGGTGATGGAAGATCGATCTTTTCATAAAGACCAATCAAGATGGATTATCCCATGATTTTAAAAAGGATATAAGAAATCTAAACGTGGGAATTATCTCGGTCGTCCATCCAAAATGCACAGATGGAAGGCTGAGATCTCCTCAGTTCTTCAACATAGATAAATAAAGATCGTCCATGATCTAGAGGAAGATCCAAGCTCGATTGAGCTCGAATTCGAACAAAACTTAAGCCACACCATCTAAAGGCAATGAGCAGCACATCCAATGATGGGATTTGCTTGAATTGAAAATTCTTTTCACAAAGGACCAACACCTCCTATGCTAGGTGGTAGAAAAATTTCATACCTCACCAACACTCGAGATTGATGAGGTAGCTTTGTCTGGTGGAGACGAAGCCCTATTAAAATTCCTAGGCCTTGGGATTGAGTGACTTGCTCTATGGACCAACACCACTTGAAGAACCTTTGACCAATTTTCCTCTCCTCTCCTTGCTATGGGAACTCCAATGGAAGCTTGGGTGAGCTCAGATTGGTCCTTAGAAGAAGTGTACAAGAGGAATTGGGATGGTTTTCAGTGTGGAGAAAGTTAAGAGTTCAAGTGAGCTCCTCTATTTTCACACTGTGCAAACCTGAGAAGATGAGATTTCTCTAGGTTGAGGAATTGCTTCTCTGACTTCCCTAGGTTCAATCGAAATGAGGCTGATAGGTTTGAATTCAATTAGGGGGAGTATATCTCCCCCTTGAAGGATCGGACGGCCGCAAGCTTATTTGCCATTTTGATCCAATTGTCCATAATGGGAGGGTTGTTTGATCAATTAGATGTTTGCACATGGTCGGTTTGAGGCCTTGAGTGGATTGCCAACCTCCAATGTGCTTGAATTTGAGTGGAAGAGGGAGTTTGAATTTGACATTTTGACCCATGGGATTGGGTTTGGCCTTGGGGCCAATTAGGCTGATCGTAACCCATTGGGTTGGGTGCACCTTTCCTCATTAGGTCCCCTTGAGCTATTAGGAAAGCATCAAGTGGATATGAAAAGTGCATGACCAAATTACCCATGGATTGAGCCAAAATTTATTCGATGGCCTAGGGGTAGAAAGGTCATTTTGTTGATTTTTCACTTTGGATATGTTGGCTATGTGGAGAAACTGGTTTGGCCAAGTTTTATGAGATTTGGAATTCATTTGATAAGGTTTGGCTCATGTTGACCCATTTAGGTCAAAATAGGTCAACTTGGCTCAACTTGACCAATTGGTCAAATTGGGTCAAACCAAGAGTTGGGTCAAGTTCATATGACCATTTGAAATGTTTTGGTGGCTTTGGTTTGATTCAATTTGGTATAGTTTTGAATTTGGCTCATATGACTTCATTTAGGTCAAATGGGTCAAGTTGACCTATTTGACCCATTTGACCTATTTGAGGTAGGTCAAGTGTAGGTTTAGGTTAGGTTAGTCATATGGAGTGGATTGGTATCTTTGTTTCCAATCAATTTTGGTTAAGTTCAAATTTGGCTCAACATGACCCCTTTAGGTCATTTTAGGTCTAAGGTCAATTAGGCTAGGTTAAGTCTAGTTGGCCAATTGAGGCTTTGGTCAAGTTCAACAAGTGATTTAGAATGAACTTGCCCATTGGTTTGGATCAATTTGGCTTAGATCAAATTTTGACACATTTTGACTTTTAGGTCAAGTTGGGTCAACTTGGGTCAAGTGGTCAATTGGGCTAGGTTAGGCTCAAATGTTGGCTTTGTCAAGTTCTAACATAGGTCATGAGTGAACCTAGATCAATGGTTATAATCAATTTGGACAATGGTCGAATTTAGCTATGTTAGGTTCCATTTTGGGCTAAGTGTTGACTTGGTCAACCCTTAGCTTTGACTTGGTTTGACCAATTTGATTGATTGATCATCCCATGATGATTGTTGATCATGATGAGAGGGATAGATGAGTTTGGCTCAATCCAATTTGATTATCATTATAATTTGATTCATAAGGATACTTTAGGTCACTTTGGGTCAAGTGAGCCTAAGTGGGTCAAATGGCTTGGTCAAAGCTTGATTTGAACTTGATTGATCTTGTATTTGGACTCATGATTGAAATATAAATCCATTTACAAGTAGTTTGAATTCAAGTGGATTTTGGTTTTGATTTTTGAAATAGATTTTCATTGAGTGATTGAAGTTTGTATTTATATATGGGTTCATGATTGTAGGTTTGATTGAATAATGAGAGAAAATCAAGAGTTTGGCTTAATTTGAAGCTGATTTGGCTAAGTTCAAGATTTTGACTTAAAAGGCTTAGGTTGAATTTTAAGTAGATTTGAGTTTGATTTTTGGAATTGGTTTTGATTGTTTGAATTTATATTTCATTTATATATGTGAATATAAATTAGAATATAAATTGATCATGAGGAAATTCCAAGGATTTGAAGTGGTTTAATCATGATTTGGGCTAAGTCCATTAAGAAGGATTTAAAGGACTTAAGAAAATTTTGAAGTTTGAAGTTTGAATTTTTGAATTTGGTTTGATTGATTTATATTTATATTTCATTTATATATGTGAATATAAATGAGAATATAAATGAGTTATGAGAAAATTCCATGAATTTGAGATGGTTTGATCAAGATTTTGGATAAGTCCTTTAATGGAAAATTAAGGGACTTAGGAAATTTTTAGATTAGGAATTTAATTTGAGGGTTTGATTTAATTGATTTGTATTTATATTTCATTTATATATGTGAATATAAATGAGAGTATGAGTTTTGAGAAAATCCCACGAGTGGAATTGGTTTGATCATGATTTTGGACAAGTCCATTAATGAAAAATTAAGGACTTAAAAAGATTTTAGATTTGGAATTTAATTTGAGGATTTGATTTGATTGATTTATATTTATATTCCATTTATATATATGAATATAAATGAGAATATAAATGAGTTTTTAGAAAATCCCATGAGTTTTAATTAGTTTAGAGTTGATTTTGGCTTAAGTCCACTAATGGAAAATTAAGGACTTAGGGAAATTTTCATGAATCGATTTAGAATTTAATTTGAGGATTTGATTTCATTGGTTTGAATTTATATTTCATTTATATATAAGAATATAAATGAATTATGAGAAAATCTCAAATATTTGATTTGGTTTTGATCATGATTTTGGCTAAGTCCTTAAGGGAAGATTAAGGACTTAGAAAAATTTGGACTTAGGAATTTTGATGGATTTTGATCATGGGTTTCAGTCATAGATTTCAATCATGGAGTTTGAGTTGAGCTTGGAGAAAACCAATTAAGATTGATTTGGAGTTTGACTTGAATGAAGGAAAGTGGGGAATGGTTAAGCTAAGGGTAAGAAATTTTCCTTACACCCCTAAGGCACGAACTATTCCTATGGCTAACACTTCTAAGTCTCTAGGGCTAGGTTGAATGTTCACCTAATCACTAGATGTGTCTTAAGACTAAGGAACTCTTAAATTCTAAGAGAAGTCTTATGTCTAAGATGGAGGGGTTGAGAGCTCATTCCAAAAATGAGGTCAACAAAGGGCGCCCAATAGGTGTGGTGTGAATGACAAGAAACACCATACGTATTGGCGTTGACCGAAACGATCAACAACACCAAGATATCTCAAGCACTAATAGAAACAATCTATCCTTAACCCAAGGAAAAGAAAGAATCTAGATCTTAATGCAATGTGGCTCTACTTATGTCCAAGACATAAGAGAGAGGAAAAAATCCACTAAGGGATAGAATGTGAACCTTCAGGTTCAAGTCATCCACAAGGGGATGAAAGGTTTGATTTGATTCTTACTGGGATGAAAAAGATTTGATTTGTTCCTCTGGGGAAGAGGGTTGATCTTATTTCAATTTTTGCTAGGCTTAGATTTTCAGATTAACTCTGTTGGTTTGCGATGGGTTGTACTGAGTAAGAGCCATGGAGGCTAAAACCTAACTCAGATTTATCAATCTAAAGGGGTAGTCTACTAAAAATATAGTAGGACTAGCCAACCAAAGGGATGCCTTTCGGTATGAAGCAGCTGTACTAGGAAGAAAGTGTAGTAGGCTTACATCCTCCAAAATAAAGACCAGTTGCTGGGATAATTTATTGGCAAGGCAACAGATTGAACCCAACTTAGGGCTAACTATTGAGTGAATGTCACTGGGGGACTTAGATCAACTCAAACATAGTCAAGATTAATTTCATTTTTAGATTTGTTTGTTTTGATTATGATGGATCTCATAGGTTTGCAATGAACTACACTGAGTAAGGGCCATGGAGGCCTAGATCTAACTCAGATTTTACCAATCCAAAGGGAGTAATCCACTAACCACAAAGTAGAACAATCCAACCAAGGGGGAAATGCCTTTTTGGTATACAATGGTCAAGTTAGGAAGAAAGTGCGGGGACTCACATCTTCCACAACAAGGAACCACTAGGGTGATTGGTTGCTTTGAGCAACAAATCGAACTCGACTTGAGGCTGACTATTGAGTGAATGCTACTAGGGGACTTAATCAGCTCAAAGATAGTCAAGATTAATTTTATTTTTAGATTTATTTTGATGGATTTTATTGGTTTGTGATGGATCATACTGATAAGAAGCTTATAGAAGTCTAGACCTATCTCGATTCAACAAAGGGAGTAGCTTCTACCGGGGAGAACTATCCACCAAAGGAGTGCCTTTCGATTTGTAATGATCAATTGAAGGAAAGAAAGCTCAAGGACTCACATCTTCCACTAGAAAAGACCACTTGGGTGATGGGTTACTTTGGGCAACAAATCGAACCTGACCTAAGGCTGCCCGTCGATTTGTGACAATCATGCTAGAAGGAATGCCTCATAGTCTTACATCTTCTAAAGTGGAATGACTACCGGGGTAACCTGCTTATGGAAAAATAGATTGAACTCGACCTCATGGTGACTATAGAGTGAGTATCGACCACATTTATCTCAACTCGTGTGCAATTCTATAGGGTTCTGGCGACCGCCTAAAGATAGGATGTCTGCTTGGGAAAAAGGGCCCTTTGGGGGCTTGAATTCCTAATCCACAAGTGAATTAATTTTGTTTATTTTGTTTGTTTAGTTATTTTATCATGGACCCTGTTAGTTTGTGAGGGATCAAACTGAGAAGGAGCTTATATCAGCCTAGACCTATCTCAAACTTATTGAACCAAGGGAGAATCTACGCATCTGCTAAGCAGATTTTTCAATCACAAGGGTGGCTACTAGGAAAGAGGGACTGTCTAATCCAAAAGTAACATGGGTAGTGTCTAAATGGGGTTGCAAAGGACTTGATCCAAATAGAGTGCTCGCAGTGGATGGGGCTGGTAAGGGCTTAATCCAATACCCTGGAGAAAATGACATTGTTAGTCATATATCAATCGGTATTTAGTGTCTAACTCATGGAGAAAGCACGGGGACTCATATCTACCAAGAGTGGTGTAATCACCAGGTGAGTCACTATCAACATAGCCAACATCAACCAACCTAAGGTGCCCATTGGTTTGCAACAATCAGCCTAGGAAGAAAGCTCGGGGACTCACATCCTCTATTACTTGTGATAGTCTATCTGACGATGTGCTATCCGACTAGGGACTTGAGTGAATGCCACTAGGGACTTAGATTAACTCAAAAGTAGTTAATAGGGAAGGAGCCTCTAGGGGACTTATCCTAAGCCTCACATATACTCGACCTAGTTAGAATATGATGGCCTGTTCATGAAGAAAACATGGTGACTCAAATCTTCTTAAGCAAAGTCAACATGAGGTAGCTTACTGGCTGGGCGGTGAAGCCTACCATACTAACAAGGCACTCCTTAGTTTACAATAGTCAAGTTAGGAAGGAAGCGTGAGGACTCACATCCTCTAATAAGTGACCTCTAGGGTGACATACTAGCGAGGTAGCTTGTAGACCCGACCTAGAACATCTAATGAGTGAGTGCCACAGGGGGTTTGCTCCCACATCAAAGTAGCTCGAGACAAAAGATTTTTGTTTGATGTTGTGCATGTGTTAAAAGGAATAGGATGCCTCATGGGGACTCTTACACCTATCTTAAACACACTAGTGGATTTGATGAAATGGTGCCAGGGATGGCAAAAGGATTCCCACTAAGAAAGGATGCCGCTTGGGTTCTCTCACACCTATCTTAATTATACTAATCAAAATAGGATGCCTCTTAAGTTCTCTTACACCTATTCTAATAACATCGAGAGTTTGTGTTTGTATTATGAAAAAGGGATAGGATGCCACTAGGGGACTCTTTCACCTACTCTAGACACGTTATGATGGATCCACAAGAAAAGTAAACAATACTTCGAAAGAAGAGAATATTTGATTAATGGAATCTAATTTTTGTCTTTTTTATTAATGATTATTTTCAAACATTATTTGTTTCATAGTTAATATTTATTTAGATATAGCCCATTAATTGGAAGCATCAAGTGTTCCCCTTTACAATCAATAAGCTGATAAGATCCTCCATGGTAGGCCTTCTCTATGACACAGGGGCCTTCCCAAGTGGGTTCAAACTCTCATCTTCATTGGGCAATTGGTCTCCTTAGGACACAAGTTCTCCTACTCAAAAGACCTGAGACCAGCTTGTTGTGAGCTTGAATCATTTCAGCTTTGTACAACTCGAGGTTCCAGAATGCTTGTAAGCGACTTTCCTGTAAACTTTCAAGCTCTTCCCAAGTGGGTTCAAACTTTGCATTCTGCTCTGTAGTGATCTTGTTACCCAATGCAATCCTTAGTGATGGGAGTTAAACTTCTAAAGGAAGAATGGCTTTAGACCCATACACTAAGGAAAATGGGAGAGTTCGATATGTGGTGCGATAGGCTCATAAGGCTTCAACCAACTGCTCATTCCACTGTCATTTATTATCATCAAAAGTGTTCATCAGTATCTGGATGAAAGTTTTGTTGAATGCTTCAGCTAAGCCATTTGCTCTGGGGTAGTAGATGGTGGAGTATCTTTAATCTATATCGTATCTTCTAGCAAAGCTATTGATCTTTGTGCTTTTGAATGTAGTACCATTATCAGATATAATTTGTCAAGGCACCTTCTTATATATATGGTTCTAAAATTGAAGCACATGGTGATAACTTCTGTGGGATGGCTTGACTTGGAAAAGTAGTTGGTGGAAGCTAAGACGAATCAATGCCCCTTGAAAGAAGGAGGATTGATCAGACCTACAATGTTGGTACCCCAACACTCAAATGGCCATGAAGCCAATATAGAGTGTAGAATTTTGGGTGGTTAGTGGAGGACCACACCATGCACTTGACACTAATGGCATCTCCTAGCTACATCCATGCAGTTTGTAATCATCGAAGGCCAGTAGTATCTAAGTTTCTTGATCTTCATCTTCATCTTTAGATTGGATTGATATGCTTCACATAGACCTAACTGTACCTTAGTTACAATGCCATGGGCTTCATGTTTGTCTAAACAATGTAGCTGCATTTGGTCAAAGGACTGGCGGTACATGGTGCCATCAACAAGAGCATAGGAGAGAGCTCTTTATTTCACTTGATGGTCTTGTGATTTCTCTTAAGGTATTTTGCCAATGTTCAAGTAATCTATGAATGGTTGCCTCTAATCCAACTTCATGTCCATTTTGGCAATGACAACCTCCCCTTCAAGAGAAAGTCTCTCGATGAGTTCAGCATCAATAAGGGACATGACTTCTCTATTTTGGACCCTTATTGAAATGGAATCATCTTTCAGACATGCCAATTATTTGGCAAGTTTGGCCAAAGCATCTACTAATGTATTCTCTGCTCGGGGAATCTTGTATATGGTGACTTTGAGAATCTGGGCCAACAGCTTCATAGTATAGTCACAATAATGACGAAGCTTAGGTTTGACAACTTGGTAGGACCCGACAATCTGATTAATGACCAAATGAGAATCCCCAAAGATGTTGATGCTCTTGACACTGATAGTGATGGCTAACTTCAGACCGGCAATCAAAGCCTCATACTCAACTTCGTTGTTGGTATAGGGGTCAGAAAGATAGTATGAGAATCTCATCAAAACACGATTTGGAGTTAGAAGAACTATTCCTACCCCTGCTTTTCCTGGGAGAATAGATAGTGGAGCTTCACCTTTAAGAAAAGAAGTATCACCATCAAAATACATCTCCCACTGGCGGTTGTCAGCCTCCCCTAAGTTCATGATTTTTTTATCGGGAGTTCATCACTAAGCGGAGAATCAGAAGGAAGTGGGTGTACAGCTAAGAAATCCGCTAGTGCCTCACCTATTACTGCACAGAGGGGTACAAATATGATATCAAACTACGAGAGAATCATGGACCAATGAGCCAAACATCCAAATAGCGTTGGCTGTGTCATGAGATACTGCAGTGAATTGGTTTGAGAGATCATGTTCACCTTATGAGAAAGCATGTAGTGTCGTAATTCTAAGATGCAAAGATCAAAGCTAGGCAATATTTCGTAATAGGTGGATAGTTTGCATCACCAAGAATTAGATGATGGCTGCTGTAGTAGAGAGCACTCTCCTTCCCTTCATTGTTGGCTTAGGCCAATAGATCACCGAGAGAGTCATCCAATATAATAGTGTAGGATAGTGGCGCGGGATAGAGGCTAGAACGGACTTCACTAAGTACTCTTTGATGTCTTCGAAGGCATGTTGGCACTTGTCATCCCACTTAAACTTAGCTTCCTTTTTGACAAGTGTTGAGAATGGCATGCATCTTCCTGATAGATTTGAGATAAAGCATCTTAGATACGCCAGCCATCCTTGAAAGGATCTGAGTTGAGTTCAACTCTTAGTAAGTGGCATTTCTAAGATAGCTTTAATTTTTTTTTAGGATTTATTTCTATTCCCTAGTGTGCAATAAACCCAAGGAATTTTCCTGCTACTCAAATGAACACTTTAGGGATTCATTTTGAGGTTATATTATCTTAATTCAAAACTACTCTCAAGTCAAAGAGGTGGTCTTCCTTTTCTCCTCTTCACTACTAGATCATCAACGGCAGCACTGATGGATGATGGATGAGTTGAGATCTTATTCATGGCCGTGGTATGTATATTTTAAAGGCCAAAGGCATGACCCTATAAAAAGATTTTGAGGTTCAAAAGTAGTGTTTCTTTCATCTTTCAAGACATCTTGATTTGGTTATAGCCAGATGACCCATCCATGAAAGAGAAGACTACATGAGATGAGGCAATGTCCACCATTAATTCTGGTATAGGAAGAGGAAACTCATCCTTAGGACATTCCTTAATAAAATCCCTAAAATTGATACAAATGTGAATTTGTCCATTCTTCTTCTTAATTGGGATGACACTAGCTAATCCGGTAGGATATTATTCTTCCCTGATGAAACCAACATCAATTAGTTTCTTTACTTTAGAAATGACCTGTTGTTCAATTTCTTATCGCATGCATCTAGGAGCTTGGTTAATAGGGGTAGCATTAGGGTCTATTACTAGCTTGTGGGCTTGTGAGATAATCAGCATTTCTTCATAAGTAATCTTTAAACTCAGTCAATAGCCTAACTAAGTCATTGATTTCTTCTTCATTCAGCAATAAACTGATGTATGTCGGGCATGGATTTTCTTCTGACCTAAGGTTGATTTCTTTAAGCTTCTTTATTATTGAATGAATCTCCTCTTCAAATTCTGGCAGTGCCTCTTTGACTTGGAGATCATCATCGATCGATTTCTAAACACACATTCTCATAAGAGTTGGGGATGTGTGAGAAGAGATTCAAATTGGTAACAATTAGGCAATAATCTTCATCATCAGGACCCATTATCTTGAATCCTAGTCCCTCTTGATTGTGCTTCAGATTATTCATAACTTTTCAAAGTATTGACGTGCTTGGACCATGTGTGAGAACTAAACCTTTCTATAAGATTTTGAACACAAGGTAAAGTAAAAGTCAAAAGGTAATTCCATTAATTCTTTAAAAGTATCTCCTCAAGCTCTACATCAACTTGAGGCTTGAGGATGATGATCCCAAAAGAACTTCTTCCTTTTGTGTCCTTTGGAAGACTTAGGTTTCTTAACTACTAAACCTTCAACTTTTAAGATGTAAGTGAGGTAAGAAGGTTCCCAACTGCTGCCTAATAGTTTCACATAAACTAGATTTTAATATTTTGCTTTGCTTGGAGGCCTGGTCTTCATCTCTATCTAGATCAAAAGTCACCTCCAATGGAACCCGCTGAGAGGGGTTGGCTGGTATACTAATCACATTAGACTCATCCTCTGAGCTGGATTCCAAGTCTATGTGAATAGTAGGGGTACTATGAACTGGAACACGACCTTTATTGGTTGAAGGCCAGGGGTCTCCCACCTCTGAACTACCTATTTCTACTGCCTCTAGGTGGAGTTGAGCCATCCCACACATGTCCATATGATGAATGAACTGGGTGGAATGTGATATTTCTATTTATTTCTTCAATTCCCCTTTCTTGTTCACTTGACTTTTATTTTCTTTTTATTTTTTTTATCTTTTCTTTTGCTTCATTTTTTTTTTTAGTTTTTTTTGCATTTGAATTTTGTCCAAGTTCATGAGAAAGGGTGTTTTGAGGAAGATAGTAGGCATCCTCATAAATCTCAACCTCTCTCTAAAATGGCTTTTCATCTCTGACATGACGTCAATTCCATCTTTTTGAACTTGATGCACTCATGAAGGGAGGATGGAATGATTTTATTGATGTATCCAAGGCCTACCAAGCAAAAGTAAATGAAGTATTTTGAATCAATGATGTAGAACTTGGCTTCAGTTTATCACCTATCTCCAAAGGTAACACTATAGAACCTAAAGCGCTCACCTTGATCATTGAATCCTCTCAACATCATCCATCTCCTTGAGTGTGGATGTCAATCTTCAAATAGGCAAGGGTCTTTAGACTCATAATGTTCACCGATGCACTAAATCCATGAGAACCCCTGGTGAGTCGAACATCCATGTCGTGATATGAGTAGGGGATGGTTGTGCTCCAAGTCCCCAGAAGGTCTTCATCATGAAGGTGATCCCTTGGGCTTCTTTTTGCATAATGTGCTTCCTCACCTATAGTGGTAGCTAAGCATATTTAGGATCAAGAAGCCTTGATTAGTGATTCCCTCATCTCTTTGGATAAGACATGGGCATCATATATGCTTAGATGGCAACTTTCTTAGATGAGAAAGGACATTGTAGTCCACCTTGGTCTTCCACAAGCATATCCAAGGGTGGAGCATCCTATGGAAGGGCTTCTCGATCTTCGATACCAATGACTTGTTTCCCTCCATCTTGAGGTGCTTCTAGGAGGTAGAACCTTGCCACTAAGGTTGACTTGGTGATCTCTTGAGGGTAAGGTGGTGGAAGGTTCTACACACTTGGGCTCACCTAGCTTCCTATGGGACCACGATCGATGATTCCAAGTCTATCTCAAGAGGTGAACCCCAGTCAAAGTTGGAAAGTCCAATTAGAAGAGGAAGATCAAAATTATTATAGTTATTTAGACTTGAAGAGTTATCATTAGGAATAGAAGAAGACAACCCCAAGTGAGATGTAATTCAAACTAGCTTTATTCTTCAATTTCTTGGAATTATTTGGAGGTACAAAGTAGAAGTCAAGTAAAGTGAGTGGAGTAAGAGATTTGATGCCCTTATCTATTGATACAAGAGTTCTACTAGTAGAAGAAATAGAAGAGCTAGTTGAAATGGAAAAAGTCACCGGTGTGGAAGCTGCAACTGAAGGATGGAGGCCGGACACGGTTAGTGGCTATGTTAAAATGCTATCGGGCACATCACACATCTACTGGCAGATCCCACTTTCTAGAGTTGGCACTAGCAACTTGCAAACCTTCCTTGGTGTTAGAGGTTTGAGCTGGCTCGGGCACGTACAAGGAAAACTTCTTGATCTTCTGGATGATCTTCTTAGAGGTTTTGGACAAGAAATGTCCCAACCTTCTTTAGTATTGATATGATCACATGTATCCCCAAGGATTACCCTAATGGAACTGGAAGGTTGTTCCACAAGGTATTCCTTTGGGATAACTACAACACCAGTCTTGAAACTATGTTCAAGCCAGTCCTTGAATGTGAAGCAATCCTCCAAAATGTGTCCTAGCATATGGTGGTAAGGGCAAAAGTTTGGATCACGACTTTTCCTCTTGTCCTCCCTCGGGTAGCTAAAAATCAGGTTTCTTTAAGAGATTCTTAAAGATTTTTCTCATTACCTCCCTCTTAAAAGAATAAGGTTTGTTTAACTTATCTAAAAGAGTAGGTGGACCATAGCTAATTGGTGGTGGGTATGCATGCCGCTGCTACTACTGGTATGAGTGAGGAGGTGGCTGTGCTGGCCGTAGAGGCTATGATGGAGGCCGGTATGGCTGCCTCGGTGGTGGCAAAGGAAGTGGAGACTGTTGAGGCCATGGTCTCTCAGACTGCTCTCTAGCTAACTAGTTCCCCTTATCAACCATTACTATTGCTCCTAGCTTCTTCTCATAGACCTTTTGGGGCTTCTGTTTAGGCAACTGATCTTGAAAAGGCAAATGTTTGGCATTTCCTTGTAGACTAGCCGCCTTATTGATTAACTTCTCAAATGTCTTGATAGTGAAGCCCTTAAGCATGAAGGTGACCGGGCCATGGATATTCTTCAAGAGAATCTCAATGGCATGATGTTCAGACAGTTATGGTTCACACTTCATACTCAGGTTATGCCATCGAAGAATATAATCAACAAGTGACTCACCGAGGTGCTGTTGTGCTACAATGAGATCACTACGGTAACCCTTCTTTGAGCTCAACAAACCTCTTGATGAAGAGTTGCTCTAACTCAGCAAATGTCTTTAATGAATCGTTGGGTAGTTCAGCATACCAATCGAAAGCAATACTCAATAGGCTACTAACGAAAAGACAGAAAAGTAGAGCATCATTACCACCTACGTTGCAACAACTAGCCCTAAAATGTGTTATGTGCTGCCTTGGGTTTCCACTACCATCAAAGCTTTTGAAAGAAGGAGGCATGAAACTCTTGGGATATTGCATAGCATCAAATTCCTCTGGGAAGGGTCTACCCTTTGAAACTGATGATCCTCCTTGGGCTTGAGCCAAAGCTTCCTTCACTTTACCTCAACCATGGATTTTATATTTTTTCTTTGTATGGAGGTACTACTACCTTCTATACCTAGTGCTACCTTGCTCAATAGAGGTAGAGTCTTGGGTCCAAGACATGCACTAACTCAGCCGACATGTCGACAGTAGGATGAACTAAAGGGGCTTGTTTCAAGAACTAAACCGCGCTTAACAAGTCCTATAAGACGTCCATCCTATCAATGCTCATCCTTCTACCTCAACCGATGTCGAGGTGTTGATTTTGCGGTGTCTTCGATCAACCTCATCACCTTCCATGGCTTGTTCCTCTAAGAGATCCTCTAGTGTCAACCATGCATTCCAAATGAATCTCCCAACAAGTCATCTTCGTTGGGATCGAAGCTAACTTTCTCTTCATCTGATGAGTCATACCCCAAGATCTCCTTCTCCATGAAATAATGTGCAACTATCTCATCTAAAGAGTGATCCATCTAAAGGTTAAATAATTAGTAATCGCAGGATCACTATCATGTAATCGAGGCACCGACTCGCCACGCTGAGAGTCAATTATGTGGATCACTCACTTGATGAATGACACCTACTACTAGCAGAGGGTAACAATCCTAGGATGTTCCCACCATCTGCATGGAATATCTGAAATAACTATCACCATCTACATCCTTGTATAGAGTTGGTGAAGGGATGACTATGATGCTGAGGTCGCCACTCCTTCGCACCACCACTAGAGTAAGGTCAAGAAGAGCTCAACCACCACAATGGGTGGTGGGTAGATCCCTTAGCCATAGCCGAATCACCAATGGGGTGTGCTTTTCCTCGGATGGGGCCTTCATGGCCTTAGATGGAATGGGAGATGTTGTAACTCAGCGGCGAAGAGGGTAGAGCAATGGGTGGAGACACCAGAACTCTATGCACGTGAACTTTCCTGGCTAGTCCTAGTGGAAGGATACTCAAGATGGTGGGCATGCCGAGCCGAAAATCAATCAAAGTGATTAACAATGAACCTCCATCTCTCCTCGCTAGTAATTTGTATGGGCCTCACAGCCCTCCGATGAATCTCCTCACTGTGGGGAGATAGATCGAGATCAAACTATGTCTGGACTCGAGTGTCAGATGCTCCACCTAAAACAGAAGGTGCATATGACCTCCTCCCTGAAATTGTGGGCCAAAATTACCAGGAGGTGATGAGATCCTCCTACATCCTCTCTAATCCAGAGAGAAAACTAGTTTTTTGCAACCAAGTGAAGTGACAACAGGAACTCATCCATCAACAATCGCTGTTGCCTCAGCTACCTGTGTGTACCGCTTGATCATGTGGTTCTTATTCCTATTTGTGTATGGTAGGATGGGAGGAGTGAGCAACCCATACTCAAATGTGAGGCAAGCCCCGAGACTGAGAGCCTTACCCTGAGGGTGCGATGATAGGTACTAGCCCTCACTGGCAACATGAGAAAACTCGAGCAACCAAGGATCACCGAATGCTATGATTTCTAATATCAAGTATGGTACCGCCACCACCTTTCCTCTTGAGGAGACATCAAATCGAGGGAAAGTCAATCGATGACCGCCTTCTGCCACTATCATGTATGTGAGGGGAGTGCCCTCACAAGTAATCTCCCTCAAATCCTACCAAAGTGAATGATGGTATGGTCTGATGGGAAGTCGGATCCAAAGATCCATGGGGAAGGTAAAAAAACAAACTGAGAACCGCCATTTCAACAACTATAAGAGACTAAAAACTATATGATGATAAGAAAGCAATGAGAAATGAACTTGTATGATTTCTATCTTATAGATTTTTTTTGAATTTTGAATTTGAAAATTTGAACCCACATCCAACAACTTGGAAGTGTTAAGTGGGTTCAAATGGATTTGAGAATTGATTGAAAGAGGAATTTGAATATGAATCCAACTTCAACAAATTTATGTTGAAATATGAGATTCAAAATTTTTGAAAAGATGCTTGTGTTCATTTGTTTGAATCTGAATTTTTGATTTTAAGGACCCTTTTCTTTAACAAATTTGGGTATGCTAAAGTAAAGCTCAAATTGATTTTGTTTTGTTTGATTATTTTAGAATTTTATTTAGCAAATTTAGGTATGCTAAGTAAAGAGTTTGAGAAAGTGATTGCTTCTTTTTATAAATTTTGTTTGATTTTGATTTGAATTCACTTAGCAAATTTGGTATGCTAAGTGAAGAACCCAAGTGTGTTTTGTTTGATTTTTGAAATGGATTCTTAGCAAATTTAGTATGCTAAGAATCCTAAGTGTTTCATTTTTGTTTGATTTTTGAAAATGGATCCTTAGCAAATTTGGTATGCTAAAGAAATTCCAAGTATTTCATTTTGTTTTGATTTGGAACTTTACTTTAGCAAATTTGGGTATGCTGATGAATTCCAATTTGTTTTTTATGAAATGGAAATTTCACTTAGAAATTTGGTATGCTAAATGAAGTTCCAAATGTGTTTCAAAATTTTTGTTTTTTTTGATTTGAAATGGAAACTTCTTTAGAAAATTTGGTATGTTGCTAAATGAAATTCCAAAATTTTTTTTTAAATGAAGTTCCAAAATGTGTTAGAATTTTGAATGTATGATTGTTGATTTTTTGATTTGATTTGGAAACTTCACTTAGCAAATTTGAGTAAATGAAGTTCCAAATATGTGTTTTGAAAATTTTGATTTTGATTTGAGACTTCACTTAAATTTGGTATGCTAAATGAAGTTCCAAATGTTTTGAAAATTTTGATTTTGATTTGGAGACTTCACTTAACAAATTTGGGTATGTTAAATGAAGTTCCAAATGTGTTTGAATTTTGAAATATGATTATTTTAAGTTTTAATTTTTGAAAGAGGACTTCCATTCAACAAATTTAGTATGTAGAATGGAGATCAATCTTATTTTGAAATGTGAAATTTTGTTTTGTGTGTGATTATTGCTTTTGAAAGAGAGGAATTCAACTTAAAACATATGTGGATATGTTTAAGTGGGATTTCTAAATGATATTTATTTTTAGTTGAATGAAATCTTCATTTAATAAATTTGAGTATATTAAATGAAGGTGTTCATATTTTTTGAAATTTAATTTTATTTTAAATGAACTTTCCATTCAATAAGTGTGAGTGCATTGAATGGAGAGATTCATGTGTGCTTTTTGAAAACTTTCTTTTTGTGATTTTTTTGGAAAGATGATTGTTCATTTTATTTTGAAAATGAAATCTTCATCAAAGTGAATTGAAAGAAGATATTCATTTGTGCTTTTGAAAATGTTAGTTTTATTTTTGAAAATCTACATGTAACAATTATGAATTGTTAAATGAGGGTGAAAATTTTGTGGAAAATATTTTATTAAGTGCATTTTGAAAAGGTGCTTTTGAAAAGCAAAGTTCTTATGGAAGATTTATTTTGTCTTTATTATTTTAGATGAACCTTTCCTTATCATAAAATGATAAGGAGGAAGTCTTTAAAAAGGTTTTCTATTTATTTTAGATCTTTTCATTTTACCCATTGGAGAACCCAACGGGGGTTTTAAGACCAACAAGGAATGGTCCTAAAACCTAAAGATGTTGGCTAACTCAACTCAAGAATGAAATGAGCTAAGTGCCAATGAAAGAAGGATAGTCTTGGATTCATACCAAAGTACAAACCACTATCGATACTCAAAGACAATGATCATTTACCAAAGATGGAGAGAGGAACCATCCCGAGAAAAAATTTGTGAGAAAATTTCTATAGTTGAGTTTCAAATCTATGGAGAAATGAAAGAGGCAAGCATATAAATTCATCTTTTAGATGCCACGTAGATCAAGATATACTTATTCAGTGATCGAGTATCATCAAGGAATAGTGTACTATCTGAAAGATAGAAGTCACCCTTTAATGGACCTAATCACCAATAAGGACTCTAAGGATGATGGGCATATGTACAAGAGATTCTTCCCCTACTTTACATGAAAAGTAAAGCAGGTTTATTTTAAATTCGTTAAGTTCCTATGGGCAAGCCCCATAGATTACATCCAAAGGAATGGGATTTAGAAAACTCTCGATTAAGGTAAATGATCATTTTTGAAGATTTCAATAGGAAAGGACTATCAATCGATTGGTTTATTTTTGAAGATCAAATGGGATTGATCAAAGAGGGAGTTATTATCAAAGCCAAAAAAGATAAGTAGAGATGCCTAGAAACCTAGCATCTCAATCAATCCTATAGTTGGGCTTTACATTTTAGAAATTGATTTAGTCTGTTTGAGTTGTATTTTCATTAGAAATTTAGGACTTATGATTCCTTAACAATAGAGAAAATGTCTAAGAGGTGAGGAATTATGCTTATGCCCCACAAAGGGGAGAAGCAACCTCAGAACCTAAATCTAGGGAGCTTTGAGGGCCGAAAGCACAACCTAAATCTAAGGCAAAATGGGTATTGGTTTGCCTCCACAAGAGAGGACAAACCACCCGACAACTTGGACTTACAACCACCTGGGGTGGCCAACTAACTCCTCCTATGATTTTAAATACATGTAGGCAAGTCTTTATGCTTATGCAAGATAGCTACAAAGTTATTTATTTAGAAAAAGACTAAGTCCTTAAACTCACTCCCTAAAGAGACTAGATCATGTAAAGGGACATGCTTCAAATGACCTAAATCTAATGCAATTCAAATTTCATTTTATTTTTATTTTGGACAATCATTTTGACTTAGGCTAATAGGATTCATATGACTAATGCATGAGAAAAAGTTATTGGCCAAAATCAGGAGAAGGGAGGAGGTGAGTTTCCACCATGGCTCTCAAAGGTCAAGCCAAGTTTCTTAAAAAAAGGTGGAAGCCCTCCAATCAAGAGTGAAATAAGATGCATTTGTGCATGATATTACAAAATAAATACTCATCCAGTTAAGGGGTTGCTAATTTTTTTATCTTGATTTTAAACCTAAGCTTTAGGTGAGGTTATGAGTTATTTAATTTTAATTTGAGTTGTTAAGATGGGTAAAAGATTTATTTTTCCTAAAGAGCCTAATCCACATCCAGCCATACATAAAGCAAGGAAGAAAC
The DNA here is from genome assembly GCA_021442155.1 of Cymbidium sinense. Taxonomy (NCBI): domain Eukaryota; kingdom Viridiplantae; phylum Streptophyta; class Magnoliopsida; order Asparagales; family Orchidaceae; genus Cymbidium; species Cymbidium sinense. The sequence continues at coordinate 5,531,329 of CM038226.1, forward strand.
TAGAAAATCATGTCACTTAATGTACAAGCTAAATAAATCATCAATCAATTTATAAAGCTAATCACAAGAAGAATAAAAGGCCATTGTGGTCAAGCACCACCGCACAAACCCGAAAATATCAAATGTGGATAACTGAGCTCTACCCTTATACAACCTAGATTACAAATGAATTAAATTACAATTAAGCAAGGAATTCAATATTATGGGGGGTCTTCTTCTTTCATTTCTTCTTTCTTCTTTCTTCTTTCTTCTTTGGTTCTTCTTTTGGATGGTTGGAAGGTAGATGCTCCACATGGTGCATAAGATAGGATCTTATGACCAATGCTCATCCTAATCCCCATAACAATCATTCCAAATTCCTAATTACACAAATTTACATGAAAAGAAAAAAATGGAAATCTAACTAACACATACAAAATAAAGGCTATTTAAAACAAACCACACAAATCCCAAGCATGTATATTGGACTTATCACCCAACACATGGGTGACTAAGTCCGCCTATTGGATTATGCTTAGGGTATAAAGCACCAAGCAAAAGCATTTATATTTTTATTTATGATAGCCCTTAAGCACAATCCCAGAGAAAAGAATAGTTAGACTAAGAGCATCCTACCATTCATTCTATGAGCATACACCCTAACATCTATAAAACATATCATAAAATAAAATAAAAACATCAAACCATGCACCACCCTAACCTAAAGCTAGAAGTGACTTAGGCTAATGTGTGCTTTGAAGGTTTGTGTGGTATGCTTAGCTATGGCTTTAGGTTCAAATTTTCTAAGTGTGAAAACATGTTCAACTTAGAGGAGGGTTTCATTTAAGTTGTTTAATTATTTTGGGTTGATTTTATTTCATGTTTGATTTTTCAAGTGAATCCTATAATTAATTACTGTTATGAAGGAAAGAGAAGAGAACTTCTCTTTCCTTCCCTAACCTAAGTAATTTCTAAAGTAGACTCACATTTTAGTTTTATTTAGGTGAAAGTTTTGATTAAATCTTTAATTAATCCTAAGTTTAGATGAACTCTAAACAAACCTATTCAAAAAGAAAGGCATTTTAAGATTAAGTAAAATGAATCAAAATTTGCATAACACATATTACTTCATTTTTTTCCCAACTTATATAACATGCATATGGATGGACCCTAAGCATATCTATACACACAAATGAGAATATTTAACACACTTTATGATGCATTCTAAGTAATCCATTTAAGTAAATTTAGAAGTTGAATATGCATAATTTTTCTTAAGTAGAAAGGGGTTTCCATATCCAAATTTTTACATACACACATGAAAGTAGAAAATGCATAAGTGAGTACAGTGCCATTGTTAACCATAGGTGTAAGGTACAAGACCTACTTAGGGCTACTTAAAGCCTCGCAACCTCGAGGTTGTCTAGACTAATATACCACTTTCCTTAAATACAAACATGTGTATAAAAGAAATGAAATGGAAAAGAAGAATGCAAAAGTTGTTTAATGGATTCATTTTGTTTATGCAATTTATGTATGCAAGTATAGGTACCCTTCTTAAGTGATAGCATAGGATGAATATATGGAATTAGGTGGGTTCTTTTCAAATGAACCCTACATCTTACCAACTCCTATTCAAAACTATGCTAACACAAAGAAAGAGAGGAAACCTATGCTAAGCACCTTTATAATCTATCACATGCAAGCTCATAATTAAAATATAAGTAGCATACTTTTAGATTTGATATTTGATTTATATGTTTTGAAAATAATTTGGATTTAGTAGTGATAATAGCATATTTCTACTTTAGCCAACACATGCAAATTTGACATAAAGTAAACAATTTCATTTTAAATTTGAATTTGAAAAATATGAATGCATGAAACCACATGACATACAAATTTAACATGTTGGGAAAGATTCAAAGCAATGAAAGCATGTAAACAAGTTAATTAAATCCTAAAGACATTCTTATGGAATAAGAAAATTTAAAATAAATCAAAGTGATTCAATGTGATTTTGTTAGTTTGAAGTTTGATTTAATTTTGAAAAGGTGAGATGAGTTTGTTGTTCCTAACCCATTCCCACATGTGTTTGATATTTTTTAATTTTTAGATGATTAGATCCATTTTTAAGTATTGATTAGGTTAAGGTATGAATTAAGTAACTTAATTAACCCTTACCTACACCACCTTAGAATAATTAACCAAATAATTATGAGCCAATGAGATGACATAAAACTCACAAGGAATTTAAATTTGCAATGCACCTAATAAGAAAAAAGGCCTAATGCAATTTGGCACATATTAAAGTTAATTAAGCTAAGGGGTTTAGCTTAAGTAATTTCAAAACACCCTTTCACACATATGAATTGGGTTTGATTTCTTAATTGAACTTAGTTATTAAACACCTAAGAATCTACCCAAATAGATTAATTAAGTTATGGAAGTTTTTTTTAGAATTTTTAGAAACAAATTGAGGGGATAATTAATGAATTAACTCTTAATTAAGAGAAGATTAAAGTGAGAAAATGGGTTTTAGGGAATAGCAAAGGAAATGCCTCAAAAATATTTCCTAAACCTCCTATTTATTGGATCCAACCTTAATTAACCCTAGTCATGAATTAAAACTACTAATCAGATCTTAATTATCCTTAATTAGATTAAAGGAGTAATTAGGAAATCCATATGCAATTCTTTTGATTAAGCCTTTAATAAATTCCAAGAAAATTAGGGGAGGTATAAGTCATACCCTAAAATATACCCAAGAAGTTTGGGATTAATCAGAGGCTTAATTAAAAAGGAAATTAGCAAAATAAAGTTTCCCATAAACCCAAAATCAGAGAAAAGCATAATTCAAAATCCCTTGAAATTAATTTTAAAATATTCTAGGTTGAATTATTCTAATAAAACATAATTGAGAAAAGCATTTGAAATTAATTTTAAAATATTCTAGGTTGAATTATTTTTCTATAAAAAATTATTTCATATTTTTCTAAATTTTATTAAGAGAGATATGAATTTTAGAAGATTATTAATTAAAATTAAAGATCCCTAATCCTCAGCTAATGCATGCATGGTGGTGGTCACGCTTTACATGCATCGCCATGAACCCATCACTTAAGTAATCAAAAGGCGGGCGGATGGCGGCGCTTTGATCTCTATCGTCGATCAAAGATGACGATGAAGATCTCCCATGGTTTAAAAAGGATATAAGAAATCTAAATGTGGGAATTGTCACGGTCGTGCATCCAAAATGCATGAATGGACGGTTGAGATCTTCCCAGTTCTCCCCCTTCGATAAATAGAGACTATCCATGATCTAGGGGAAGATTCGAGCTCGATTGAGCTCGGATTCAAACCAAACTTAACCCACACCATCTAAAGGCAATGAGCTGCACACCCAACTGTGGCATTTATTTGAATTAAAAATTCTCTTCACAAAGGACCAACACCTCTAGGTGGTCAAAAATCCATACCTCACCTGGAGGTGATCACCTGCTAGATCAATGAGGTAGCTTCATCTTGAGACGAAGCCATTGAAATTGCTTGGGTTGAGTGGCTTGCTATGGACCAACATCACTTGAGCTCCTTGCACTTTGATCCAATTGCTCCTCTCCTTGCTATGGGAACTCCAATGGAAGCTTGTGAGCTCGATTGGTCCTGAAGAAGTGTGCAAGAGGAATTGGATGGTTTTGAGTGGGAGAAAGTTAAGAGTTCATGTGAGCTCCCCTATTTTCACACTATGCAAAATTGAGAAGTTCAGATTTGATTTCACTCTAAGAAGCTTGAGGAGGTTGAGGAATTACTTCTTTGACTTCCCTAGGTTCAATTGAAATGAGGACTAATAGTTTTGAATTCAATTAGGGGGAGTATATCTCCCCCTTGAAGGATCGAATGTCGCAAGCTTATTTATCATTTTGATCCAATTTTCCATAATGGGAGGGTTGTTTGATCAGTTAGATGTTTGCACATGGTCAGTTTGAGGCCTTGAGTGGATTGCCAATCTCTCATGTGCTTGAATTTGAGTGGAAGAGGGAGTTTGAATTTGCCATTTTGACCAATGTGATCGGGATTGGCCTTGGGGACAATTGGGCTGACCAAAACCCATTGGGTTGGGTTTGCCACTCCTCATTAGGTCCCCTTGAGCTATTAAGAATGCATCAAGTGGATATGAAGAGGCTATGACCAAATTACCCATAAATTAAGCCAAAATTTGTTCTATGGCCTAGATGTAGAATCATCATTTTGCAGATTTTTTTTTTTTAATTTGGATATGTTGGGTATGTGGAGAAACTAGGTTTGGCCAAGTTTCATGAGATTTGGAATTCATTTGATAAGGTTTGGCTCTAGTTGACCCATTTAGGTCAAAATGGGTCAACTTGGGTCAAGTTCACCAATTGGTCAAATTGGGTCAAACCAAGGGTTGGGTCAAGTTCATATGACCATTTGAAATGTTTTGGTGGCTTTGGTTTGATTCAATTTGGTATAGTTTTGAATTTAGCTCATATGACTTCATTTAGGTCAAATGGGTCAAGTTGACCTATTTGACCCATTTGACCTATTTGAGGTAGGTCAAGGGTAGGTTTAGGTTAGGTTAGTCATATGGAGTGGATTGGTATCTTTGTTTCCACTCAATTTTTATTAAGTTCAAATTTGTCTCAATATGACTCATTTAGGTCATGTTGGGTCTAAGGTCAATTAGACTAGGTTAGGTCTAGTTGGAAAATTGAGGCTTTGGTCAAGTTCAACAAGTGATTTGAAATAAACCTGATCCATTAGTTTGGATCAATTTGGCTTAGATCAAGTTTTGACACAGTTTGACTTTTTAGGTCAAGTTGGGTCAACTTAGGTCAAGTGGCCAATTGGGCTATGTTAGCCTCAAATGTTGGCTTGGTCAAGTTCAAACATAGGTAATGAGTAAACTTAGATCAATGGTTTCAATCAAATTGGCCTATGGTGGAATTTGGCTATGTTAGGTTTCATTTTGGGCTAAGTGTTGACTTGGTCAACCCTTAGGTTTGACTTGGTTCGACCCAATTTGGTTGATTGATCATCCCACGATGATTGTTGATCATGATGAGAGGGATACATCAGTTTGGTTCAATCAAATTTCATTAGGATTAGAATTTGGCTCATAAGAGTACTTTATGTCACTTTGGGTCAAGTGAGCCTAAGCCGGTCAAATGGCTTGGTCAAAGCTTGATTTGAACTTCATTGATCTTGTATATGGACTCATGATTGAAATATAAATCCATTTACAAGTGCTTTGAAATCAAATGGGTTTTGATTCATTTGACAATTTCATATTCAAAGGAAGAATATGAAAGGATTTTGGCTTTGATTTTTGAATTAGATTTTGATTGAGTGATTGAAGTTTGTATTTATATATGGGTTCATGATCGTAGGTTTGATTAAATCATGAGAGAAAATCAAGAGTTTGGCTTGATTTAAAGTTGGTTTGGCTAAGGTTCGATTTTAAGTAGATTTGAGTTTGATTTTTGGAATTGGTTTTGATTGTTTGGATTTATATTTCATCTATATGAATATAAATTGATCATGAAAAAATTCAAAGGATTTGAAGTGGTTTAATCATGGTTTTGGCTGTCCATTAAGAAGGATTTAAAGAACTTAAGAAAATTTCATGAAGTTTGGAGTTTGAATTTTTGAATTTGGTTTGATTGATTTATATTTATATTTCATTTATATATGTGAATATAAATGAGAATATAGATGAGTTATGAGAAAATTTCATGAATTTGAGATGGTTTGATCAAGATTTTGGATAAGTCCTTTAATGGAAAATTAAAGGACTTATGAAATTTTTAGATTGGGAATTTAATTGGAGGGTTTGATTTAATTAATTTGTATTTATATTTCATTTATATATATGAATATAAATGTGAATAAAAATGAGTTTTGAGAAAATCCCATGAGTTTGAATTGGTTTGATCAAGATTTGGATAAGTCCATTAATGGAAAATTAAGGACTTAAGAAAGATTTTAGATTTAGAATTTAATTTGAGTATCTGATTTGATTGATTTATATTTATATTTCATTTATATATGTGAATATAAATGAGAATATAAATCAGTTTTGAGATAATCCCATGATTTTGAATTGGTTTAGAGTTGATTTTGGCTAAGTCCATTAATGGAAAATTAAGGACTTAAGGAAATTTTCACGAATTGATTTGGAATTTAATTTGAGGATTTGATTTGATTGATTTGAATTTATATTTCATTTATATATGAGAATATAAATGAGAATATAAATAAATTATGAGAAATCTTGAAGATTTTTATTTGGTTTTGATCATGATTTTGGCTAAGTCCTTAAGGGAAGATTAATGACTTAGAAAAATCTTTACTTAGGAATTTTTATGGATTTTGATCATGGGTTTGAATCATAGATTTCAATCATGGATTTCAATCATAGAGTTTGATTTTAGTTTGGAGAAAAAATTAAGATTGATTTGGAGTTTGACTTGAATGAAGGAAAGTGAGGAATGATTTAAGCTAAAGGTTGGAAATTTTCCCAACTAATTCCCTGGCTAACTCTTCTAAGTCTCAGGGAGTGTCCACCTAATCACTAGATGTGTCTTAAGACTAAGAAACTCTTAAAGTCTAAGAGGAGTCCTATGTCTAAGATGGAGGGGTTGATAGATCATTCTAAAAATGAGGTCAACAAGAATATTTAAGTTGAATTTATATTTTAATTAATTTAATGTATGAATTACATGAATTAATTAACCTTAACCTATATCACCTTAAGTTAATTAACTAATTAATAATAAGTCAACATGATAAGTAACCACATGAAAAATTGAATTTGCAATGCTCCTAAGAAATGAAAGGGGTCTAATGCAATTGGCTTATCATTAATAGTTAATTAAGCTTTAGGGATCTCACTTAATCACTTTATGATTTTCTCACACATGTGAGCCAACCATAATTTCATCATCTCTCACCTTGTGTTGTTGAACACCCAAGGAGCCACCCAAAATCAATTAAGGGTTGCTTAGGTGTGGATGAATTGATTTTTTAATTTTAACTTTATTAAGCCTTTAATTAATTGATTAAACACTTTGATAATATCTTAATTTTAATGATGAAATTGACTTAGGGGAAAGGATCAAAGGCAAGGCCCCAATCCTAATCCTTAAATCACTTTTAACATTCAATTAGATTCTGATTTTCTTATTTTGAAGATTAATCTCGTAGTTAATCAAATAATCATTCCATTAACCATTAATTAATTTAATTTTTAAAAATAAAGAAGACTTAGGAAATGAATTAGAAAAGTATCCCCAATCACATTATCTAAGTTATCTTACTGTTCAACAGAGGTGATAATGTTTAAATGATTAATCAAGTTACTATTCACTCATTAATTATGATTAATTAGATTAAGAGAGCGATTAGCACTTAAACATATGATTTTCCTAATTAAGAAATTAATAAAATCACAAAAAATAGGGGAGGCAGAGGTCATCCCCCTAAGCATCCAGAAAAAACTTTGAAATTAATTGAGTGCTTAATTATCATGTAATTAAGTTAATTAAATTTTTAATAAAATCTTAATTAAGCTAAAATTATTATTTAAAATTAATTAATTATAATTTTTTAGATTCTACTCTGAAATATCTTCAAAATGAGCCTAAGTTTGTATTTTTTGGATTTTTCTACAATTAGTTATGATTTTATGAAGTTTCAAGATTAAAAAATAATTAATTAGCCCTAATTAAATCCTTAATCTCGTCGGACCACATGGCGGCTAACGCGGTGCGCTTTCCATATGGTGCGATGGGATTGGCTATTTAAGTAGTCACATCCGTGCACTGACTCAGTCGACGGTGGACACACTTTCTCTGTGGACCGTCCGATCTAAGATCGGACGGCCACGATTCGATCTGTGGTTTAGGAAAGGAATCGAAGGCTCTACCACGGGAATCAATCAAAACCGTTCATCCTAATCCTGCTGGATGGATGGCACATGATCTATCCCATTTGCAAATGATAAAGACAGATGTCGTCTGTCTTCCCTCGTTCAATCTGATTGCCTCCAAATTCTTCTCACACCTTCGAGGAAGGAAGACACACACATCCAATGATTAATTTTTCATGAAATTTGAATTTACTTTACAAAGGACCAACCTACTTTTCCATACAAAGCTCGATTTGAGAAATTACCTCACCATAGATAATGCCCGACGGTGCTACGTCAGAAGTAGCTTCACCTAGTTGAGGTGAGGCCCTGTTGAAGAGCTTTGAGCTTGATTTGGTGTGAAAGGCTCAGTTGACCAATCCACGCATGCGAAGGCTTCAGCTCTGATCAAATTCACACCTTCGGCCACTTGGGAGCTTGGTAATTGGTTCAGTTATGCTCGATGAAGTGTGGTGATGGTGTGGCTAAGAGGAATTTGGGTTTGATTGCGAAATGAGGGAGTATGGATCAAGATTGCCCTCCCCTACTTTAGCTTTGCACATAAATGGGAAATTTAGATTTTAGAGCACTCAGGAAGGCTTGGAATCACTATAATACGTAACTGAAACGAAGTAGGCTCTGCAAGTGTGTGCAAAATTGTGCTCGAATTGAGGGGGTATCCCCTCAATTTCCCATTTTGAATGGACAACAACGTGCGCACATTTTGCACTGGCACACCACCGTCCGGCCATCGGAGTTGTCTCCATCAAGGTCAGGCCACATGCCAGGGAAGGGAGAAGTGATGGGAGGCTTCCATGGATCCATTGTGCCAAGGTTGCAAGAGTTTAGATCCATTAGGTGCTCGATTTGGGTTGGAGGTAAGTCAACTCACCTCCTAAAGGTCCTTGGTCGACCGAGGGTTGGTTAGGTTGGCTAGGTGGGTTAGGAGATTATTCCATGGAGTACTATGGTGTTTTTTTTATGTTAGTGTGTGTTTGTGTGAGGAGACACCACGCAAATCCATAGATGTACTCATTAGGCTGATCGGGTATGACATTAAGGAATAGTATACTATCTCAAGAGATAAGAGTCACTACTCTATAATGGACATAATCACCTAATGAAGACTCCTAAGGCGTGATGGGTCTTCAGATATACTAGAGATTTTTCCTCTGCTTTACATAGAAAAGTAAAGCATGGTTTATTTAAATTGGGTTCATTAACTTCCCTATGGAGGCAAGCCTCCATAGTTAATTACATCCTAAAAGAAGTGAATCCCTTAAGAATACTCTCAATCAAAGTAGGTGATTGTTGTCTCTAAAGAATTCAAAGATAGGACTATCAAAGGATTGGTTGTATTTTTGAAAATCAAGTGAGAGAGATCAAAAGGAGAGAGTTATTATCAATATCAAAGAAGATGAGTAGAGAGTGCTCATAATACTATGAAGCCTAGTGAGCACCCTAATCTATCCTATTATTGGGCTTTATATATTTGAACTTGAGAGGATTTATTTATTTGAATTAAATTTTATTAGAAATCTAGGACTTATAATCGCACAACACAAGATTATAGAAATATCTAAGAGGTGAGGATTTATGCTTGTAGTCTTAAAGGAAAATAATGATCTTAGATCCTAAATCTAGGGAGCTTTGGCTAGGGCTAAAGTACGTCCTAAATCTAAGATGAAAATGGGTATCTGGTTCATCTCTACAAAATAAAATGAACCACCCGACTACTGGGCTTATTATCGCCTGGAGTGGCAGCCACCTAACTCCTCCTATGCTTTAAATCCATGTAGGCAATCATATGTTTTGCAAGATGATTAGGTTGTTATTTACTTACAAAAGAAACTAAGTCCTTAAACTCACTCTCTAAGAGACTAGATCATGAAGGGCATGAGTAATGACTTAAATCTAATGTAAATTTTTATCAAGTTTGGTTTGCTTTTGGACAATTTATTTTGACACAAGCTATGGGATTTTATGTGTCTAAATGCATGAGAAATTGATTATGGGCCAAATCAAAAGAGAAAGAGGTGTCTTTCTATCAAAGGCTCTTACAAGTTAAGCCTTTATTCTCTGGCACAGATGGAGGGCCTCTCTTAGCAAGAGTGGAAGAATATGGCATGCATGACATTATACATTCAATCATCCAGTTAAGGGGTTGCTAAACATTTTATTATCTTGATTTAATTCCTAGTCTTTTATGAGAGGTTATGAATTATTTTAAAATTTTAGTTATGAGCTGTTAATGGGATAGAAAAATTTTTTTTATCCTAAGAGCCTGATCGCATCCAAGCCACACAGTAATCAATAATCATAAATAAACTATGAAAATGCATGTTATTTCTAATGCACAAGATAAACAAAACATCAAGTAATTTTATAATGATATCGCCAAAGAATAAGAGGTTGGTGAGGTTGGGTACCGTCGTACAACCCGAAAAGAAATGTGGGTAGCCAGGCTCTACCCTTATACTTCCTCGTATAATGAAAGAATAATTACAATTATGAAATGATAAGTATTATGGAGGTCTTCATTCTTCATCCTCCATTCTTCACTTTTCATCTTTCATTTCTTCATTTTTTGATTCACTCCATTTCTTTCTTTCTTTCTTTCAGCTTGATTGGGATGCAGTTTGCTCCAAAGGCATCACATGGTGTACAAGTCTTGGTCTTATAGCCAATGTTCATCCTAATCCCCATAACACTTACCATAATCCTAATGCAAAAATTACATTAAAAAAGAAGGAAAGTAAATCTAGCTACACCTACAAAATAAACATTAGCTAAACACACCATACGAGCCAAGCAGTTATAGGAATAATTTGGACTTAGTACCTCACACATGGGTAACCAAAGTCCACCTATCCTAACTTGGGCTATGCTTAAGGGCTAAGCAACCTGCACGGTGAAAAGAAGCATTTATATTTCTTTATTACAGTGGCCCCTTAAGCACAACCCCCTACATAAAACTTGATTAAGCTAATATCGGCCTAACATTCAGGCTACGCATATACACCCTAACATCTAGTCTAAAATAATACATCACAAAATTAAACATCCATCAAACCATGCACCACCCTAACATAAAGCTAGAAATGATGACTTAGCATACTGTGCATGTGTTAGAGCTTCTATGGTATGTCCTAACTAGGCTTTAGAGTTATGCTTTGCTAAGTGTGAGGAATTTAATTAATAAAGGGTTGATTTCTCTTTAAGCGGTTTAATTGATTTGAAGATTTTACTTAATATTTTCTTTTATTTTATATAGCCTACACTCAGCAACTAAGTGTAATAAATAGAAGAGAGAGAGAGGGAGTCTCTCTTTTATCCCTACCTTAAGTCATTTCTAAGGTAAGTTAATCAATAAATTTCCTTTAATGAATATCTTATTATGTGTTTTAATTAACCTTAAGTCTAGATTCATTCTAAATAACCTTATTTAACAAGAAAGGCATCTTAGGATTAATTATGATGGATTACTATCATATAACACACATTAATTTATTTCATTCCATCATGTATATCATGCATATGAATAATCTTAAGCATACCTATACATGCAATATAAATCTTAGCATTCTTTGCTGATGAATGTAAATAAATGTATTTTGAATTTGAATGTTTTATTTGTTGATTGAAATAGGAATGCATGTTTTAATTATATATAAAAGAGGAATTTTTCACCCATTAGCTAAACACACATTCACATGTATACAAGTTATAAATGAGTACAACACTATTATTTTCTACACCAAGGATGCAAGGTACAAGACCTACTTAGGGCTACTTAAAGCCTCATAGCCCCGGGACGTCCAGACAAATATACCACTTTGCTTAGATACATGTAAATGTATGAATAACTATAAGGATAGAAAAATTAATGCAAAAGGTTATACTTGATTTATTTAATTTACGATTCTTTATTCATTGGCCACATCATACATGCATGTGTATAAGAGTTTTAAGTGAGTACGATGCCATTATTTTCAACACCAAGGGTACAAGACCTACTTAGGACTACTCAAAGTCTCACAGCCCTGGGATGTCCAGACTAATATACCACTTTCCTCAAATACATATGAATGTACAAAAAGAACCAAATGGATAATGAATTATGCAAGAAATTACATTTGATTTAGTTATATGATTTACATATGTAATATGAAAACCCTTTCTAAGTCCTAAAATGGAGATGCATAAGAATATATTTAGGCAAGTGTTGTGTTCTTTTCAAATGAACTATATACTTGCAAATCCTATGTGAATCCATATTAAGAGAAAGAAAGAGAATTTCATAGTACACATTTTATGCTATCATCACATGTAAGCTTATAAATATTTGTAATAGGCATTACTTCATTTATAATGATTGATTTATAGATTTTTAAATTAGTTTTTGGTTTAATAGTGATAATAGCCACTCATATTCTTAATTTTAGCCAACACATGCAATTTGACATAAAGGGAAATATTTTTTTTAATTAATTTTCAAAAGAAATGAATGCATGATTTCATGTGGCAAACAATATTTATCATGATTAGAAAGAAATAAAGGAATGTAAACACATGATTTCATTCACCCTAATTAATTTCAAAGGACAATCATATTAAATAATACTATTTAAAATGAGTCAAAATTCTTTAAGGACTTTTTTTAAATGATTTGGGTTAATAAATATGAGAGAGATTTGCTAATCCTAACCCATTTCCCCATGTGTGAATTAATTTAGTTTAATAAGGAATATTTAAGTTGATTTTATATTTTGAGTAGGTTAAGGTATGAATTAAATGAATTAATTATCCCTTACCTACATCACCTTAAGTTAATCAACTAATTAATAATAAGCTAATATGATATGCAACCACATGAAAAATAAGTTTGTAATATTCTTAAGAATTGAATGGGACCTAATGCAATTGGCTTATGATTGATAGTTAATTAAGCTTAAGGGATCTCACTTAATTACTTTTATGATTTTCTCACACATGTGAGCTAATCAAAATTTTATTATCTTCACTTTGGGTTTTTGAAGACCGAAAGTGCTACCCAAAAGTTAATTAGGGTTTTTTAGATGTAAAAGAAATTTTAATTAAGTAATTAAGTTCATTAATCCATTTTTGATTAAGCAAAAACATCTCCAATTAAAGAAATGAAATGGACTAAAAGAAAGAGATCAAGAAAGAGGCATTAATCTCAATCCCTAAGCCCTACACTTAATAACTTAGACTCTGATCTTTATATTTAACCCTAATTAATTAATTAAGCTACTAATTACCTCATTAACCCTTAATTAGATTAATTCCAAAAATAAAGAGAACTTAGGAAATGAATTAGGGAAAAAAATATCTCAATCACATCCCCTAAGCTCCCTTACTGTTCAGCAGAGGTAATTAAGCTTAAATATATAATTAAAGTACTATACATTTACTAATTATCACTAATTAAATTAGAAGAGTGATTAAAGCTTAATCAAGTGATTTCCCTAATTAACCCACCAATAAAATCTCAGAAAATTAGGAGAGGCATAGGTCATCTCCCTAAGTACCCACAAAATGTTTGAGATCAATTGGGTGATTAATTAAGAAGTAATTAATCTAATTAAATTTTTAATTAAATCTTAATTAAGCCAAAATCACTATTCAAAATTAATTAATAATAATTTTCCTAGATTCTAGTATGAAATACCTTTAAAATAAGCCTAAGTTTATATTTTTTATTTTTCTACAATTAGTTATGATTTTTAAAAATTCTATGATTAAAAATAGAATTAAATAGCCCTAATTATATCCCTAATCCAGTCGGCCCACGTGGCGGCTGATGCAGTGCGCTTTCCATGAGGCGCAATGGGATTGGTTATTTCACATCTGCGTGCTTACTCCTTCGACGGTGGATGTTTTTTCTTCGTGGATCATCCGATCTAAGATAGGACGGTCGAGACTAAACCCGTGATTTAGGCTAAGAACTATGGCAGATATAGCATGATTTGATCACATCCGTCCATTTCAATCATGTAAAATGGACAGCACATGATCCTTCTCCTTCGCGAGCAATGAAAGAGGAACACCGTTCATCTTTCCCCGTTCAATTTAAGCTCACCTGAGCTCGGATTGGGACCAAAATGATCCCACACCTTCGCAAAGAGGGGGGATGCATATCCAATGGTCAAAATTGCATGGGATGACAATTCCCTTCCAAGAAGACCAACATAAAATCTCCTATAACTACAGTTTGGAATAATTACTTCACCAGAGTCTATCATCGGTGCTTCCAATGACAGAGGTAGCTTCGTCTACTAGAGATGAAACCCTATTGAAGAAATCCCCTCTTGGTTTGAAGTGGATTGTTTGGTCGATCAAGCTCCTCTTCAATGGTGATCAGTCTTGATCAAAGTTGCACTTCTTGTGGCTTGGATGCTTGGGAAATGATTCGATTGAGCTCAATGAGATGTGGTGAGGGTGTGGGTAAAAGGAATTTGGGTTCGGTGAAGTGAGGAAGGAGTATTGCTCAGAATGGGGATGACCTATTTTGGGTTTACACGTAGAGGAGAAATGTCAATTGAGGGAGCTCAAGGAGGCCTTGGGAAAGCTCTGTGAGGGTTTGAAATTACTCTAGGGTTGAATGGGATTGAATTCTATCCAAAACTAGTTGAATTGAGGGAGTATATCCCTCATTTGAGCTAGGTGGATGGACGGGATCATTCCCATGAATTCCTTCAATTCATCATCATCAAGTCATCGGAGGGGTCATCGTTAATCCTAGGTGGCATGACATGAGTGGCCAAAGCCATGTCAGGGGTCTCAAGGCTTGATAGGCAGGTGGGAGGGGATTTGGTTCTCCTTCCACCCGTCGGGTTCAGCCATGGATAGGGGAGAGTGAGCTTGGCTTGGTGAGTTCCCTTTGGTCTAAGGTAAGTCATAGGGTGCTTAGAGTGGGCTAGTGAGCTATAGGGGTACATCATTTGGTAAAAAAAGGGCTATGGGGAGTGCAAAATGGAATTTGCCACTTAGAGTAGGAATCCAAGGTTGAAGCTTTGTCCATTGTGTAGTCAACTTGGGATGAGTTTGTTTGGCTTTTGGATTAACTTGGGAATGGCCTAAGGCTAGTTTGGGGGTATGCTTTGTTCGGCTAATAGGATTCCATGGCTTGGTTTTGGGTGACATGAGCTCATTTGGTTAAATGGGTTCATTTGGGTTAGGTTGGATTGGGTTGACCAATTGGTTAAATTGGGTTAAACTAAGGCTTGGGTTATGTTCATACGATGATTTGGGATGTTTTAGTTCAATTAATTTGGATTGGTTTGGCTTAGGTTTGAATTTGACTCATTTGGATTCAAAAAGGTCAAATTGGTCAAGTTGACCAATTTGACCAATTTGACCAAATTGGGTTGGGTTATGTGTTGAGTCAAGTTCAATTGGTTTATTGAAAATAATTGTAGGCTTTGGTTTGGTTTAATTTGGAATTAATTTAGATTTTGGTCAATGTGACCTTTTAGGTCAATTTAGGCTAGGTTGGGTCAAGTTGACCAATTGGTCAACTTGGGCTCAATCATGGCTTTGGTCAATTTCAATAAGTGATTTGGAATGAACTTGAGCCATTGGTTGCAATTGATTTGGATTAAATCATGATTTGACTCATTTTGGTTTTTTAGGCCAATATGGGTCAACGTAGGTCAAGTGTTCAATTAGGCTTGGTTTGACTCAATTGATGACTTGGTCATATTCAAGCATTGATTATGAATGGGTTTGGATCAATGGTTTCAAACAATTTGGCATATAGTGTATTTTGGCTAGTTTGGGTTTCATTTGGGCTTAGTGTTGACTTAGTTTAAGGCTAGGTTTGACTTAGTTTGACCCAATTCAAGGTAGTTGATCACCCCATGATAACTGTTGATCATGATTGAGGTTTATGTGGGCTTGGTTAAATCTAATTTTGGTTAAATTACAACTTGGCTCAAAGAGGTCCTTTAGGTCAATTTGGGTCAATTGAGCCTAAATGGCTCAATTGGCTTGATCAAGGTTTGATTCAAGTTTGGTTGAACTCACATAGGGACTTGGGATTGGAATATAAATCCAATTGCAATTGGTTTAGAGCCAAATGGGTTTTGGCTTATACGATAATTTCAAGTCAAAAAGGTCAACTTGGGCTTGATTTGGGTTGACTTGGATTTGGTTTAATAATGGTGGTTTATGTTTATATTTGGATCAATGATTGGAGGAATGATTGAACCATGAAGATATCCATGGGTTTTGAGTTGATTTGAGTTTCATTTAGACAAGTTCAAAAGTATGGGTAAAATGGCTAAAGTTGGGAATTTGGTTCTGGTTTTTTGAATTTATATTTCATTTATCTTTGTGAATATAAATGAATATATAAATGGATCATGAGAGAATCATTTGAGTTTGGAGTGATTTGAAAGCAAATTTGATTAAGCTTAGGGATATAGGTTGAAAGGGCTGATTTGGGTTTTTATTCGGTTTGATTTATTTTTGGACATTGAAGGGTGAGTTTCATTTATGTATATGAATATAATTGAAGGGATGGTTGATTTAAAAAGAAATCAATCAAGTTTGAGTCGATTTGAAGGAATTTTGGCTAAGCACATGAAGGTGGCTCATATGGCTTTGGAAAATATTTTGAGTTTGAATTTAGTTATGGATTTCAATCATCGAAATCAAGATTTGATTTTGGGGTTTGGAATTTTGTATTAAAGGTTTGGCTTGAAGGAAAAAAGCAAGGATTGAGTTTGGGCTATAGGTTAGGCAAGTTTTCCTAAATTCTTAATGCATAACCTGTTCCTATGGCTAACTCTTCTAAGTCTCTAAGGTTAGGTTAAGTGTTTTTCTAATCACTAGAAGTGTCTTAAGGCTAAGGAACTCTTAGTGTCTATAAGAATTCGAGACCTATAATGAGGAAGCTGAGAGCTCACTCCAAAAGTGAGGTCAACAAGTGCTAATGAGCTACCATGGGGATGGGAAAGTTGAGTTTGGCATGGATCTAATGGTTTTAAGGTTTAAATCCTATGGTTTGATGGCTAATCCCCTTGGTGGGAACCACTTGGCTTTTGGCCTAATTTGGAAATGAAATAGGGCATGCTTAGGTAGGGTTTGACTAAGTCCTAGGGTCTCATAAGTTGGTTTGAAGTGATTTAGCTTCATTTGATCAAAATGGGTTCATTTGGGCTACGGGGTTGGGTTGACCAATTGGTCAGATTGGATCAAACAGTGGCTTGGGTTAGGTTCATATGATGATTTGGGGTGTTTTGGTTCAATTGATTTGGATTGGTTTCACCTAGATTTGGTTTGGACTCATTTGGATTCAAAAGGGTCAAATTGGTCAAGTTGACAAATTTGACCAATTTGACCAAATTGGGTTGTGTTAGGTGTTGAGTCAAGTGCAATTGGTTAATTAAAAAGGATTGTAGACTTTTAATTTGGTTTAATTTGTAATTAATTTGAATTTTGGCCAATTTGACCTTTTAGGTCAATTTGGGCTAGGATGGGTTAAGTTGACCGATCAATTTGTCCTCAATCATAGCCTTGGTCAAGTTCAACTGGTGATTTGGAATGAACTTGAGCCATTGGTTGCAATCAATTTGGATTAAATCATAATTTGATCCATTTTGGCTTTCTAGGTTAATTAGGGTCAACTTGCGTCAAGTGGTCAATTAGGCTTGATTTGGCTTAATTGATGGCTTGGTTATGTTCAATCATTGATTATGAATGGGTTTGAGTCTATGGCTTCAATCAATTTGGCATATGATGGATTTTGGCTAGTTTGGTTTTCATTTGTGCTAAATGTTGACTTGGTCAAAGGATAGGTTTAACTTGATTTGACCTAATTCAAGGTGGTTGATCACCCCATGATGATTGTTGATCATGATTAAGGTTTAGATAAGTTTAGTTCAATCCAATTTGGGTTGGATTAGAACTTGGCTCAAAAAGGCCTTTTAGGTCACTTTAGTTCAAGTGAGCCTAAATGAGTAGATTGGCTTGATCATGGTTTGATTAAAGTTTAGTTGAACTCATATATGAGCCTAGGATTGAAATATGAATCCAATTGTAATTGATTTGGAGCCAAATGGATTTTGGTTCATATGACAATTTCAAGCCAAAGGGGTTAACTTGGGCTTGATTTGGGTTAGCCTGGATTTGGTTTGATAATGGTGGTCTATATTTATATTTAGATCAATGATTGAATTAATGATTGAATTATGAAGAAATTCATGAGTTTTGAGTTGATTTAGATGTCATTTAGCCAAGTTCAAAAGTTTGGCTAAAATGGCTAAAATTGGGAATTTGGTTTGATTTGAGTTTAGTTTTGGTCATTTAAATTTATATTTCACTTATATTTGTGAACCTAGATGAAGATAAAAATGTGTTATGAGAAAATCACTTGAGTTTGGAGTGTTTTAGAAATAAATTTGATTAAGCTTAGGGATGTAGGTCAAAAGGGCTAACTTGGGTTTTGATTTATTTTGATTTATTTTTGGTAATTGGAGGGTGGAATTTGATTTTAATCACTTGGAGTTTGGAATTGATTCATAATTTGGAATTTTATTTGAGATTGAATTTGATAATTGAGAAAATAAATTGGATTAGGGTTGATTTGGATTTCGTTAAGGCCAAATCCATAAGATAAAATCAAAGGGCTTAGGAAGGAATTCAGAGTTTGAATTTAGTGATGAATTTCAATCATTGGATAGTTGGATTTAATTTTGGAATTTGAATTTGAATTTGAGGTTTGTTTTGAAAGAAGGAAGCAAGGATTGGGTTTGGGCTATAGGATAGGAAAGTCCTCTTAAATTCTTGAGGCACAATCTATTCTTATGGTTAACTCTTCTACATCTCTAGGGCTAAGTTAAGTGTTCATCAAATCATTAGAAGTGTCTTAAGACTAAAGAACTCTTAGTGTCTATAAGAGTCATAGACCTATGATGAGGAAGTTGAGAGCTCACTCCAAAAGTGAGGTCAACACAACCCTTTATAATTAAATGTTCTTCATACTTAGAGAATGATAACTCTAAAGCTTAGCTAGAACACACCACACAAGCTTTAATACACACACATTAGATTAAATCATCATTTCTAGATATTAGGGTGGTGCATGGTTTGATGCAGATTTATTTTGTGATGTATTATTACAGACTGGATGTTAGAATTTATGCTTTATATATTGGGTGTTAGGCTATGATTAGCCTAATCATATTTTTGCAGGAGATTATGCTTAAGGGTCAATTAAAATAAATATAAATGCTCTCTTTCACAGGTTGCTTAACCCCTAACAACAATCTAAGTTAGGATAGGTGGACTTGGTTACCTATGCGCAAGGTGCTAAACCCAAATTATTCATATAACTGCTTGAGTTGTATGGTGTGTTTAGCTAACACTTATTTTGCATGTGTAGTTAGATTTACTTTCCTATTTTTTAATGTAATTCTGCATTATGAATTTGGTTAAGTGTTATGGGAGTAAAGAATGAACATTAGCCAAAAGATTTAATCCTAGAGCCATGTGATAGAAGCCTACCAAATCAAATGAAGCAAATCAAATGAGGAAATGAAGGAAGCGTGAAGACTTGAAGACCTCGTCATAATTATAGAGCTTGGCTACCCATTTTTCTTTTCAGGTTGTACGGCAGTACCTGACCGCACTGGCATATTATTCTTTTATGTTGAGTTTATAAATTGTTAGATGATTTATTTACAATTATGTAATAGAAATGGCATGTACTTTCCTAGTTTCTTCATAAATGATGATTTAATGTGTGGCCTGGATCCGCTTAGGCTCTTAGAAAAAAATTAAATTTTTACCCCAATCACAACTCATAATCTAATTTTTTTAAACAACTCATAACCCCATTTAAAGTCTAGGTATTAAATTAAGATAATTAAAAGATTTAGTAACCCTTTAGCTGAATGTTGTATGCTTAATAGGATGCATATCATCTTGTTTCATTCTTGCTAAGATATGGTTTCCATCCTTGCACGATAGGTGAAGACTTGACCTTTGAGCATCTCCCTTGTGGTGGAAAACACATCTTTCTCTTTGATTTTGCCAATAACCTCATTTCATCATGCATTTAAACATATAAAATATGATATCCTTTGTCAAAATGAAGAGTCCAAAATCAAATAAAATCTGATAAAATTTGCATTAGACTAAGTCATTATTCATACCACTCATGCTCTAGCCTCTCAAGGAGTGGGTTTAAGGACTTTAATTTCTTTCTAAATAATAATAGCCTAATCTTCCTGCAAAATATATGACTTGACTACATGGTTTTAGAATGTAGGATGAGTTAGCTGGCTACCAATCCAAGCGATTATAAGTCCAGCAGTCAGGTGATTTACTCTCTCTTTTAGAGGTAAACAATATATCCATTTTTTCTTTAGATTTATGACGTGCTTTGGCCCTTGCTAAAGGTCCCTAAATTTAAGATATGAGATTGTTGTTATACGTCAAGCTACAAGCATAAATCCTCACCTCTAAGGCATTTTCACAATCTTGTGCTGCGGAATCATAAGTCCTAGTTTCTAATAAATTTTATCTCAAACACATAATTCTCCTCAATTTTAAACATATAAAGCCTAACAATAGGATAGTTTGGAAAGCTCACTAGGCTTCCTAGTATCATGAGCATCCCCTACCCATCTCCTTTTGGCTTCAATAATAAGTCTCTCCTTTTGATCTATGCCACTTGATTTTCCAAACATAACTAATTTATTGATAGTCCTATCTTTGAAATCTTTGGAGACGATAATTGTCTACTTTGATCGAGAGTATTCCTAAGGAACTCACCATTCTTGGATGTAATTAACTATGAGGGCTTACCCCCATAGGGAACCTTAGAACCCAATTTAAATAAACCCTACTTTATTCATCTATGTAAAGTAGAGAAAAATCTCTTGTATATTTGAAGACCCATCATGCCTTAGGAGTCCTTATTAGGTGATTAGGTCTATCGTAGGGTAGTGATTTCTATCTTTCGAGATAATGCACTATTCTTTGATGTCATACCCGATCATCTCAATAAGTACACCCTCGGATTTGCGTGGTGTCCCCACATATACATATATATCTAAAAATAAAAATAACAACACTAAGTGTTATTTAGTCTTAAGACACTTCTAGTGATTAGGTGAACACTTAACCTAAACCTAAAGACTTAGAAGGTTTAGTCATGGGAGTAGGTCATGCCTTAGGGATTTAGGGAGACTTGCCTACCCATTAGCCTAAACCTAACTCATATTTATCTTCTCAAATCAAACCTTAAATTCACATCAAATATAAATCAAATTTCCAAAATTCACTATCAATCCCATGATCAAATCCAAAACCTTTCATAAACTTTATGATCGAATTCCATGGCCTTACTCTTATCCAAGTCCAATTCAATTCAATGCAATTGATTTTTTGCAAGATCAATTAAATCATACAATCATTTATCAAACTCAAGTCCAAACTCAATTCCAAGTGATTGAAACCTATAATCAAAGCAAACCAAGACCCTTCCTAAGCCATATGATCCACTCTCATAAGCTTAGCCAAAATCCCCTTTAAACCAAATCAAAATCAATTCATTTCTTTATAAATCAATTATTCTATCATTTATATTCACAAATATAAGTGAAATATAAACCCCCATGATCAAAACTAAATCAAACTAAACCAAATCCAACTAAGAACTAAATCAAGCCAAAACTAATAGATTTTCTCTTGAATCAATCATTCCCTCAATTATCTATCCAAATATAAATGAAATCTACAATTATCTAGCCAAATTAAAATCAACCTAAGTCAAGCCAAACTTAGCTCTTTTGACTAGAAAATTCCAAATGAACCAAAACTTATCATAGCCCAAATTGATTGCAGTTGAATATATATTTCAATCCTAAGCTCATATATAAATTCAACTAAACCTTAATCAAGCCAAAACTAAGCCAATTGACCAATTTAGGTCCACTTGACCCAAAGTGGCCTAAAGAATCATTATGAACCAAGTTTTAATCCAGCCCAAATTAGATTGAACCAAGCCTATCCAAACCTCATATCATGATCATTGATCACCCTAGGATAAAGAATTGCCTTGAATTGGGTCAAACCAAGTCAACTTTCTCATTTGACCAGGTCAACCCTTAGCCCATATGAAACCCGAATTAGCCAAAACTCACCCTATACCAAAACAATTGAAACCATTGATTCACACCAACTTATAATCAATGATTGAACATGACTTGACCCTCAATTGAGTCAAACCAAGTCCAATTGGTCATTTGACCCAAGTTGACCCAAATTGTCCTAAAAAGCCAAAATAGATCAAATCATGATCCAACCCAAATTGATTGCAACCAATGGCTTGAGTTCATTCCAAATTGATTATTAAACTTGATCAAAGTCATAATTAAGCCCAATTTGACTAATTGGTCAACCCAACCCAACTTAGGCCAAATTGACCTAATGCAAATTGGCCAAAATCTAAATTAATTCAAACCAAAGACTACAATCATTTTCAATTAACCAATTGAACTTGAACCAACACCCAATCGAAGCCAATTTGGCCAATTTGGTCAAAATTATCAAGTTGAGCCATTTGACCTATATGAATCCGAGTGAGCCAAAATCAAACTTAGGCCAAATTGATTGAAACCACTTAAACTAAAACACATTAAATCATCATTCGAACCTAACCCAAGTTTGGTTTGACCTGATTTGACCAATTGGTCAGCCTAACCCAACATGACCCAAATCGACCCATTTGACCAAAATAAGCCAAAACCCATAAAATCAACCAGTCAAACTTTGCAACCTAACCTAAACTGACCCAAACTCACCCTAGGTCAACCCAAAATCATCCCAAACCCAATTAGAGCCAAACCCAAGGAAAATCTCCCTTAGATATGTCTCCTGATGTAGGATTTTTCCAAAATTGGCAAAGTCCACTCTCCTATCATCCTTAGTAGCTATCAAGCACCCAAATGGGGTATCACCTAAGCCACCTAGCCCACCCTAAGTGGGCTAGGCTTGTGATGAACCAAAGGGAGGTGAGCTACCTCCCTTCCAAATCGAGAACCAAAGGATCAAGGGAGAATCCATCAGCCCACATCAAGCCTCGAGCCACCTCCCATGCATTCCTCCAGTCAAACTGAGCCACTTGGATCTGATGGGGAAACTCTGACGCTCTAACGGTGACTGACCGACCAAAAATGGGAGGCAATCTGTGAGTCACTATAGCACCCAAGAGGGGGCGGGGGGAATTGGGCAATATTAAAAATTTTAAAACTTAAATCTTAAATTTTAAGTTTTAGTAGAAAATTAATTTTTGATTTTATAATGACAAGATACAATTCTTAACAGCAAAAATAAAAGTACAAGTAAAGTAAGAGAGACAATAGGCACATAATTTTTACATGGTTACCAAACCCCAAAATTGGCCTTCATCCCTAGCCACACTAGAATCCACTAAATGCAAAAATAGCTTACAAATAGTTCTCTCCTATAACGAGGCAAGTACAACCCCTACAATAATATGTATTCTCCTACAAAGGAGAGAGTATAACCCCAATATAAATTTTGCAGCACAAAAAGAAAAATATAAGATAATAAATTTTGATAAAATAAATCTCTCACAAATATACCAAGCAATTCAATTCAAAAAATGATCTCACAATTTATAAATGATCACTTACAACTTAAAATTTTTGGCAAGATAAAATGCTCACTTAATATTGATAAGAAATAATAAAATAAATATCTTAAAGTGATCTTACTAAGATGTTTATGTTATCACAATTTGTAGACTAACATAAAAATTATTTCAAAATAAATTCACAATGTTCTTTTGCACAATAAAATAAATTTCAACAATGAATAATTTGTTTTATTTTAACCAAATAGATTCTTTCAATTATCTTTAAATAAAATGAGTATATGATATGATAGATCTAAGTAGTAGTAAGCTTTTAAAAGAGAGATCTAGCAAGTATGAAAATAATTTCAGCATAATAATTTAATTTAAAATGCTTAAAATATACTTCTAAAATAGATATAAGAATAAATGATCTTTCAAAATGAGATTAATGAAGAAATATTTAAAGAAATCAAAAGAAATTTGTAGGAAGTTAACAATTTCAACAAGTTGAAATAGATCCGACAAACTATCACAAGAGTTTTTCACAAAAAAAATGATTGAGAAACTTTGATGTGAAAAACAATGTCCAAAGACTAATCCACTAAAGAGTATAAATTGGAAAGAATAAATAGATGGAGAAAATAGCATGAACAACTAAAAAGGATTAAGATCAAGAAAATAAACTCTAGTAATTTAAGAAAGCTTACTTAGTTGAAGATGTTGAAGCTTCCAAACCAAGGATTTGATCTTGCAATATTTGGAGAACACTTGGAAGGAAAATCTAAGAAATTTTCTCTTAGATTTGCTGGAGGGATTTTCAATTTTGAATGAGGAATGCTTTCATAAAGAGAATGAGGGCTATTTATTGGCAAGAAGGTCATTTTGAATTATTTCAAAATATATATATTATTCTAACCTCATGCTATCATGTGATAATTTAATATTCAATAAAAATATAATTTATATTAAATAAATATTAAATTAAAATAGCCATAATTCGGCTATTCACATAGGCAAGTAAAAAATAATCAAATATGGCTCTTAATATATTCAAGCATGTAGCATGCATTCATTATTAAAATCAGCAAATATTTGAAAAGTCATAATAAATTTAATTTTAATCAAACGTGGGTCATGTGACCTATCAAATTAAAGGAAAAAATCCAAGGAATCCATTGGAGATGAAATCATATTTAAATTCCTTGATTATAAAATAATTTTGGCTATAATACAAAATTTCATATATTTTTGTTAATTTTGACTGTGACATTTAAATATTATGATATAATTTATATATAATCATGCATATGTTAGTTATCATATAACTATCAAATTAAATTAAAATATTTAATTATATTAAGTAAATAAAATAATTGCACTTAATAGTCATTATCATTTATTATTTTGACAATTTAAATGCTATGTATGAAACATATAATTGAATGTTAATTTGGTAGAGATTTATATAAATTAACCTCGATAAAATAATATGTTAAGTTGTGAGCAAATTGATTCATGCTAATGAATAAATGCATATAACCTAAAATATTATATTTTGAGCTTCATTTATCCAATTTGATCTATCTTTCATTTTTCTACTCTTGCAATTTCCTCAAACATATTATGAGATATATTGGATATGTAATTAGCAATTAATATATCTGAAATATATAAAAACATTCATTAGAACATCCAAGCATTTGTTTGTTATCATCAAAATTGATCGGATTGAACATGAGGCTCATTAAGCCAACATAATTCTGTTCGTCCACCTCAGCCAATTGAGGGTTATACGCCCTTAATTCGAATGAAAAATCACACGATTCATTTTGTCTGAGCCTCCCAAGCATTTTTGAAACTCCCTAGCACTCCTTAGAGTGATTCCAAGCCTTCCCCACTTCAGATTTCCTCTTCTTGTGCGAAACTAAAATAGGGGAGCTCATCCTTGATTCCAGCTTTCTCATTTCTCAGCTGACACTCAATTGCTCTTACACACACCTTCCACGCACATCATTGAAGTAAACCAAATCATTTTCCAAGCTTCAAATCCACATGAGGATGGACTTTGACCAAAGCTGAATGTCTAAAGCTCAATCCTTGGCCTTCCGAGCAATCCAAGCAGAACTAACCCAATTGCTGCTCAATAGAGCTTTGTCTCTACTAGACGAAGCTTCCTCAAGCGTACAAATTGCCGGTCTTAGCTCCATTGAGGTAATTTCTTCAAACCAAGCTCTAGGGAGAAATTGTGATGGAGCTTTGTGAAGGAAAGTTTCATGTGAGCCAATCCTAGCCTTTGGATCTCTATGGATTCCTCGTGCGAAGGTTTGGGGTTATTTTCGAATGAATCTGAGCTCGGGTGAGCTCAGATTGAGCAATCCATGGCAAACGGGCCCTGTCGTTCTTCGCTCATAGGAAGAGATATAACGGGTGGTATGTTCCACGTGATTGGAATCGACGGCTCTGATCAGATCACGCTTGATTTTATCAATTAATCCTCCTTTACCACGGGTTTGATCATGGCCGAACAATCTTAGATCAGATGGTCCATGAGAAAGCGTATGCTGCCACCATCCAAGTCAATCATGGATGCGACTACTTAAATAGCCAATCCTATGACGCCACATGGAAAAGCATGCCACATAAGCGTGCCACAAGGCATTGACATGATTTGGCTTAATTAAGGTTAATTTAATATTTTTTTAAAGCTAAAAATTCCATAATTTATAATTAATTGAAAAAAATCATAAAAATACAAAAAAATGCTAATTTTAAAGATATTTTAGAGCAGAATCCATAAAATTTATCCTTAATTGATCTTGAACAGTAATTTAGGCTTAATTAAGATTTAATTAAAAAGATAATTATCTTAATTACTCCTTAATTAATTAACCAATTAACTTCAAACTTTTTGAGATTATTTACAGGGGTGACCTCTACCTCTCCTATTTTTGTTGGGATTTATTGTTTGATTAATTGGGGAAATTGATTAATTAAGCCCTACTTACCTTATTAACTTAATTAAGTGATAATTAACCATATAAATAGTAATTTTCTTAATTAATTGGATCATCTATCACTGTTTAACGGTGAGGAGGCTTAGGGAAGTGGATTGGGGCTTCTATCCTAATATTTTTTCTAAGTTTTCTTCACTTTTTCAAGAAAAATTAATTAAAGATTTTTGACCTCATTTTTGGAATGAGCTCTCAACCCCTCCATCTTAGACATAGGACTTCTCTTAGACTTTGAGAGTTTCATAGTCTCAAGATACATCTAGTGATTATGTAAACACTTAACCTAGCCCTAGAGACTTAGAAGAGTTAGCCATAGAAATAGGTCATGCCTTAGGGGTGTCAGGAAAATTTGCCTACCCTATAGGTTGAACCAGCTCCTCACTTCCTTACTTCAAGTCAAATTCAAATCAACTCCAACTCAAATCAACTTCAACTAGAAATCAAACCTTAAATAAATTTCTATGGATTTTCTCAAATCAAGAATCAATTCCAAATAATCAAAACCCATGATTGAAATCCAAATTCAAATTCCAAAAATCTTTCCTAAGCCCTTCTAATTCCCTCTTAAGGATTTAGCTCAAATCAAATCTAAATCAATTCAAATTCAAAAAATTTTCTCACAACCCATTTATATTCTCATTTATATTCACATATATAAATGAAATATAAATTCAAATTAATCAAACTAAATCCAAATCTAAATCAAAAATCTTTCCTAAGCCCTTTGATTCTATCTTATGGACTTAGCTCAAATCAAATCCAAATCAATTCAAATTCAAGAAATTTTCTCATAACCCATTTATATTTTTATTTATATTCACAAATATAAATGAATTATAAATTCAAATATCCAAGAAATAATTCAAAAATCAAATCCAAATTCTATCAGAAATTTGACATAAGCCTTCAAGCCAAATTCTTGAACTTAGCCAAATCAAATTCAAATCAAGTCAAACCCTTGATTTTTTTTTTTAATGATTCAATCAATCCTTCAATTATGAATCCAAATATAAACATAAACTTCAATCCTCAAACCAAAACTAAATTCAAAAATCAAACCCAAGTCAAACCCATATTCACCCTTTTGACTTGAAATTTCCAAATGAATCAAAACCCATTTGACTTCAAATCTCTTGCAAATGGATTTATATTTCAATCATAAATTCATATGTGAGTTCAACCAAACTTGAATCAAGCCTTGATCAAGCCAATTAAACCCAATTGGCTCACTTGACCCAAAGTGGCCAATTTGACCTACATGAACCAAAATTCAATTAAATCCAAATCAAAGTGAATTAATCAAATCCAAACTTCATGTCATGTTTGTTGATCATCATAGGTTAATCAATTATCATGAATTGGGTCAAACCAAGTCAACCTAGCCCATTGAGCAAGTCAACCCTTTAACCCACAAGAACCCAAACCCATTTGACTTTAAAGTGAATTAATCCAACTTAATTTTGACTCATTTCAAATTAGTCCAAATCAAATTGAAAGCCAAATGACCACTTTGCCCTTAGGTCAAGGGCATCTCATGAGAGAAAGCACTTTCCCAAGTGGTCATTTCTCTTCCTTGGTCACTTGGTATTCATCCATTGGTCTACAAGGCACCAATGACATGGATTTTCTGACCCAAGGAATGGTTGGGGTAGCCATGACTCATGGGGAGGTGAAATCACCTCACCTCTCTCATTGGAATACTTGGAATGAAGGACACTCACCTCCCTTTGGCTAGGACATCCATTTGTCCTTCATGGCAACCACTTTCCATGCCTTAGCCAACCATAGGAAGCCACTTAGGATGATTCTCTACCATTCCCAACCACGCCAGGCCAAAAGACATGACTTTGGAGCCAAAATTTTAAACAAAAAGTGTAAAAAGGTTTATTTCATTTCATTTTTCATTCTAAGGCATTAGTGGCTGAAGGAAACCCTCATTCCTCTCATTCTCCTCCACCTAGAGTTTGCAAAAGTCATTAGTAATCATCCACTCATTTTGGAGAGAAATACTCCAAAACTAAGGAGATTTCAGTGAGGAAACGATGATCACCGGAGGAAACTTCATTTCAACATGAAGGCGAGGATCTAAGCTCAGTCCAAGGCTTCTTCCTTTACTCGACGGCACACTCGAGTCACCACCACCACTGAAAATCATCCCCGGTGAGGTAACATTCAAAAATCGTAGCTGTCCTTAGGATCTTTTATTTTGTGATAGCTTTTGCACAATTTTAGAAATCTACCCTAGATAATCCTGCATTTTTACTTTAAATCATCCCAATTAGAAAATAAAATTTTCTCAGTGTGAATTGATGCAAAAATGAGTCCATTTGGACAAGTTTTCACTTAGAAATCCTTTTTTTCCTTTTAAAAATTAAATTTTATTGTTCACTACCGCGTAGTACCACCGTCCGATCCCACGCTCATGGACGGACGGCTCGATCGCGATCCGCCTTCGATCACTTGATGTGATCTGGACCATTCGATCGTGCAGTTCACGTGATTGGATGACTTAGATCGTGCACTGATCGCACAATCCTGGCCTCTGAATCATGCAATCTGATTTGGACCATCCGATCACGGATCGCTCTCTATGGGTTGACCCAATCTTTCCCGCCCAACTGTTGATGTGGCACTACTCATGAATTGTGAGGTGTCGCACGCGCCACGCCGCATCAGGTTTCCAAATGCCGCCGTGGCGCCCAATTGTGCTGTGTGGCGCCACATTGCCATGTCGGCTCCACGCAAATTTTTCGATTTAAAAAATTAATTTATCTTACCTAAAACTTCAAAAATTTATAGAAAATAAAATACTTAGCTAAAAATTACAAATAAGTGCTTGTTGGATTCGTCTTTCAAGAGAAATCCAGTAAATCTTAAATCCTTAAATTTCACTAAGTATTTTGAGCTTAATTTATGTTTTAGTAAAACTTAAATTTCCTTAATTAAATTAAAATTACATGTTAGATTATGTTAAATTTTAGAGATTAAAGTAGATGTTAAAATACACCTACCATAAAAATTTTAAGTTAAAATGATCTCTCTATTAAAAGATATTGAATTTTGAGTGTCAAATAATTTATTTTAATAAAATCAATAAGCATAATTCATAAAAATCACTTAAATCTATTGAAACTTCCTAAATTCATAACTAATTTTAGAAAAAACCAAAAAAATACTAACTCAAATTTATTTTAATGATAATTTAGAGGAGAATCTAATAAATTTATTTCTAATTAAATTTGAACAGTATATTTTCTTTAATGAGGGTTTATTTAAAAACTTAATAACCCTAAGTCTCCCTAATGACTTCATTAATTAATTTCAAACTTCTTAAACATGTTTAGTGGGATGACTTTTGCCTCCCCTAATTTTTTTGTAATTTATTAATGAGTTAATTAGGAAAATTAATTAATGAACTCTTAATCATCCTCTTAATATATTTAAGCTTAATTAAGTATATGAATGGTGATTTAATTCATTGATTAAGATAATTAAACTTTGTTTGAGTGATTAAGAGATTTATAGAATAATTTTGGGATATTTTTCTTAAGTTATTCCGTAAACCCCCTTTCTTCCTTAAATCTAAATCTAGTTAAGGGTTAATCTACTAATGATCTACTTAATTAATCAAATCAAATTCTCAAAATAAAAATTAGTCCAGAAACTTAATCACCTTAATTAATCCTTCTTGGGTAGATGCTTAGGTGTTCAATAACCTAAGTAGATTAAAGAAATCATACCTAATCCACATGTGTGGGAAAAGGTTATGAAAGTACTTAAATTAAACCCTTTAGCTTAATTAATCATTAATTGTGAGCCAATTGCATTATGTACCTTTCTTTTCTTGGATGCATTGCTGATTTAAATTCCTTGTGGTTTTATGTCATACATTGGCTCATAATTATTTGATTAAATATGTTAAAGTGGTATAAATATGGGATAATTAATGAACTTAACCTACACCATAGCCTTACCAAAGGATAAAATTAATCTAATCACCTAAAATTAAACTAAAACCATACACACATTTGGGAATGGGTAAGGACCAGCAAACCTTCTCACACTTCCCTAATTCAAATCAAACTCAAAACAAAATGAAAGTCTCTTTAAACAACTTTTGATTTTCTTTAAATGATCTTACTTCAGAATATTATCTTTAAGAATTAATTAAGGTGAATGAAATTACATGCTTACATCACTTTATTTCTTTCCTAGCATGATAAATGTATATGTCATATGAAAATCATGCATTCAAGCTTTTCTAAAATCAAATTCAAAATGAAATACTTTCTTTATGTCAAATTGCATTTTTAGCTAAAGTAAAAAAAATATGAGTGACTATTATCACTATTAAATTCAAAACTATTTTCAAAATCTATAAATCAAATACCCAAAACTGAAAGTGTGCCACTTATAGTTTATTTATAAGCTTGCATGTGAATATAAAATGTGTCTTAAGTTTGCTTTCTTTCTTTCCTCTTAATATGGATTTGAATAAGATTTGCAAAGTGTATAGTTCTTCTAAAAGAACATAACACTTGCTTAAATCTATTCTTATCCTCTTCCATGTTATGACTTAAGAAAGATCCTTACACTTGCACATATAAATTACATAACCAAGTCCAAACATAAGTACAAATTTTTTCATCTTTCTTTTCCATTCATTTCTATTGTATATATGCTTGTATTTAAGGAAAGTGGTATATTAGTCTAGACAAAATTGAGGTTACGAGGCTTTAAGTAGCCCTAAATCATGCATCTTAAGGCATTCAAAATATCTTAAGTAACTCACCAACATTCTCTTTCTATGCATTTCATTTTGTACATGCACATGTATTTAAGAAAAATAGTATATTAGTCTGGACAACCCCGTGATTGCGTGGCTTTAAGTAGCCCTAAGTAGATCTTGTACCTTACACCCCTGGTTAATAATGGCGTCGTACTCACTTATGTCTTTTATACTTGTAAATGTGCATATGAAAAATGGATAAAAGAATCACTCTCTTCTACTTAACAAAATCATGTATACATGAAACATTCCAAATTTGTTCAAGTAACCTCACTTGGCATTCATCATAAAGTATGTCAAACATTCTCATTTGTACATATAGATATGCTTAGCACCCATTCATATGCATGTTATACACATGTGAGAAAGAAATAAAACATTGTGTGTTTTGTGATAGTAATTCACTTAATCTTAAAATATCTTTATTTTTGAATAGGTTAGTTTAGAGAAAATCTAAACTTAGGATTAATTAAAATACATAATAAAATATTCACTAAACAAAAATCCTTAATAAATCGACCTTAGAGATCACTTAAGGTAGGGAGGAAAGAGAAGTTCTATTCTCTTTTCCTCTCTTTACAACCTTTAGTAATTAAGTAGGTACATTCAAACTAAATCAAGTCATCAAATAAAATTAACCCATATCAACTAAACAACTTAAATGAGACCACCCTTTGGAAAATCCTAACCTTAAAGACTAGCTAAGCATACCACACAAACCATACATGGCACACACATTAGGCAAAGTCACCATTTCTAGTCCTATGTTAGGGCGATGCATGGTTTGATGTTTATTTTATTTTGTGATGTGATATTTTAGTCTAGATGTTAGGGTGTATATACATAGAATGAATGGTAGGATGATTTAGTCTAATCATTATCTTCTGTAAGGGATTGTTCTTAAGGGGTGTTGTAATAAAAATATAATTGCTTTTGCTATGCAGGTTTCTTATACCCCTAAGAATAATCCAAAATAGGTCAGGTGGACTTGGTTACCCATGTGTGGGGTGTTAAGTCCAATTTATTTATATGCATGCTTAGGAATGTGTGGTTTGTTTAACTAATCTCTATTTTGCAGGTATTACTTAGATTTACTTTTTCTTTTCAAGTATTTTTACAATTAGGATTTTGGAATGATTGTTATGGGAATTAGGATGAGCATTGGTTATAAGGCCATGCCTTATGTACCATGTAAAGCCTTTGGCGCATCCACCATTCAATCATCCAAAAGAAGGAACCAAAGAAGAAAGAAAAAAAGAAGAAGAAAGAAGAAAAGAAGAATGAAGAAATGAAGCTTGAAGACCCCCATAACAATGAATTCCATGCTTAATTGCACTTAATTCATTTGTAATTTGGGTTGTATAAGGGTAGAGCTCAGCTATCCAATTTGTTTTCGAGTTTGTGCAGTGATGCCTGACCATAAATGACCTTTTATTCTTTCACGTTAGCTTTATAAAATGTTTGATATTTTGTTTAGCTTGTGCATTAGAAATGACATATTTTTCTAGTTTCTTCTTTACTTTGATGTACGGAATGGATGTGGAATAGGCTCTTAGGAAAAAATAAATCTTCTACCAAATTAATCAATTCAAAATTTAAAATAAATAACTCATAACCTCATTTACGGCTTAAGTTAAAATCAAGATGAAAGAATTAGCAACCCCTTAGCTGGATGAGTATTTCTTTTATAACATCATGCATAACAACAATATCTTGTTTCACTCTTGATTAGAGGGCTTCCACCTTTGCCAAGGAAATTTGGCTTGACCTTTGAGAGCCATAGTGGAAACACACCTCCTCCCTTCTCATTGATTTTGGCCAATAATTTTACTTCTCATGCATTAGGCATATGAATCTTATAAGCCTGAGTCAAATGATTGTCCAAAAATGAAAATAATATGTAATATAATTTGCATTAGATTTAGGTCATTTGAAGCATGCCCTTACATGATCTAGTTTCTTTAGGGAGTGAGTTTAAGAACTTTATATCTTTATAAGTAAATAACAACCTAGCTATCTTGCATAAAGAATAAGACTTGCCTATATGTATTTAAAATCATAGGAGGAGTTAATTAGCGGCCACCCCCAAGCGGTTGCAAATCCAAGCAATGGGGTGGTTTGTCCTCTCTTATGGAGGCAAACTGAATACTCATTTTTCACCTTAGATTTAAGTCATGCTTTTGGCCACCGCTAAAGCTCCATAGATTTAGGTTTTGAGGTTGCTTCTCCCTTCTATGGGTCATAAGCATCAATCATCACCTCTTAGGCATTTCCATAACATCGTATTGTGGAATTATAAGCCCTAAACCTCTAATAAAAATTAAACTCAAACAAATAATTTCCCTCAATTTCAAAAATATAAAGCCCAACTGTAGGATAGTTTGGGATGTTTACTAGGCTTCCTAGTATCATAAACATCCTCTATTGATCTCCATTTGGCTTCGATAAGAACTCCCTCCTCTTGAACAATTCCACTTGATTTGCCAAAAATAAACTAATCGATTGATAGTCCTACCTATTAAAATCTTTGGAGACAACGATCATTTACCTCAATTGAGAGTATTCTTGAGGAATCTCTGATGGAGGTGGGCTTCTTTTTTTTGATGAGATTGAGAGAACGTGGGTATTGGGGGAGAGGGAAGAAGATATGTTGGATAACTAGCGCTCCCACCAAGGATTGCCGGCCACCAAGCTCTCAAACCACAAGAATAACTCAAAATTTTGCAATTGCCAAAAGTTCCCTTTCATTCAAGTAAGAGGGGCTATTTATAGCCATTACAAGCATATTTCAAAAGAAAAGAATTCAAAACATGGAGGGAAAAGTGGGTGGCCACATTAATGTGAAGCATTAAATTGCCTCATTATTTTATGCCAACCACCCACATGTCATGCATTTTTTTTTATGTGGATTCAACCACTCACATGTCATGCTTTGAATTTTAAATGCAAAATTTCAAACATGGAGTTTCTAGAAGAAAATTAAAATTACATAAATAAATAAGAAAAGATGAAATCATGAAATGGGCCTTAGCAATGGGCCAAAGCTTCTTTCTTGAATTTTCTTGGGCTTTAGCTTGAGATCTTGTAAATGGACCTTGGGCTAAATTTTCTTGGGCTTTAGCTTGAGATCTTGTAAATGGACCTTGGGCTCTTTTTTGGTTCCTCTTGATGTTCTACATCAACTCCAATTGAACTCGCCCAGAGTTGAAATTTAAGAAATCTTCTACTAATTGTGGGGCTAACTTCTCCAAATCAAGACAGTCAACCATGTGTCTTTACGGTGGCTTATTCTCCAACTAACTAGAAATGATGTTCGTGATTAATGGGTGCTTCGGTGATAATATAGTCAACTTCAAGGAAAGAGGGCTTCGCAAGTTATATCTCCCGCTAAAGAGTTAGACCCAACAAGTGGAGGTTTGCTAGTTCCTTCATGATAGAATATCTTCAATATTAATAACGGATGAATGAGCATATCAGCAGTAAATCAAGGTGATAAGCATTAGTTCCAATTTTCTTGAGAATTTAAATGTGCTCATGCATGTAATTTCTTATATCTAGTGGTTTGATAACGCTTAGGCCGAATGCGAATCAATACATAATCACCTTCTTTATATTCTTTTGTTGAACGATTATGATTTGCCTTAGAAGCATAATTTTCATTACTTATAGTAATTTGCTTTCTTATATCTTCATGGAGGCTTTGAAAATTTTAACAAATGAGAATGTCGATCGTAAAATACATGAGATGGTAGGTTTGCAACATCAATTGGTCGTCGTGGGTTTTGACCATAGACTATCTCAAATGGTGATTTTTTGTAGTTCTAGATGTAGTACTATTATAAAATTCGAGGTTGGCAAATGTAAATCCCAATTTCCTAGGCTTTTACCTACTAAGCATCTAAGCAAATTTTCTAAGCTACATTAACTACTTCGCTTGTCCATCGGTGAAAGGCGAAGAAAAATTTTAATTTGGTTCCTAATAATTTCCATAATGTTTTCCAAAAAATATGAGACAAACTTAACATCCCTATCGAAATAATGGTTAAAGGGAGACCATGGAGTCACTATTTTCTTAAAAAATAATTTATATATAAGAAGCATCATTGGTTTTTGAACAAGGTAAGAAATGAGCCATTTTTGAGAATCTATCCACTACAACAAAAATACTATCATGTCCTCTAGCTGTCCTAGGTAATCCTAAAATAAAATCCATTGATAGGTCTTCCCAAGGCCTATAAGGAACAGGTAAGGAAGTGTATTGTCCAGACCTTTGTTTGATAGTTTTAGCCTGCTTACAAATTAAACATTGAGCCACTAATTTTTGAACATCTCATTTTAATGAAGGTCAATAAAATCTATTTTCTAATAAACATATGGTCTTATCCTTTCCAAAATGACCACACCCCAAAGATGTAGCTCAGTGATAAGAAATTCTCTAAGAGAAGATTGAGGAATGCATAATTGTTATCCTTTATATAAATACCCATTTGTTATCAAGAATGTCCCTTGTAAAGTTATTGGTTTATCTAGATGTTCAAGATAAATTAAGTGAAAATCAGGGCACACAATATAATCATCTTTAATTCTATCAAATCTTGGGATTCTCAATTCTAAAGAGGAAATCATTAGGTTTACCCTAGATAAAGCATCAGCAGGTTTATTCTCAACTCCAGGCTTATGCTTTAGAACAAAAGAGTAGTCTTGTAAAAATTCAACCCATTTTGCATGCCTATGACTTAATTTTGAGTATTAATGAATTTTAAGGCATGATGATCAATTAAGTATAAATTCTCTATGTAAGAGATAGTGTCGCCAATGCCTTAAGGATTGAATTACAGCATAAAACTCTCTATCATAAGTGGAATATCGTTGTTTGGCTTCATTTAACTTTTCACTAAAGAATGCTATAGGATGATTCTCTTGACTCAAAATTCCACCTATCCCAATTCCTCAAGCATCACATGTCACTTCAAAGGCTTTTAGAAAAATCGAAGCCTAAGGATTGGTGCGTATGATAAGAACTTAATTTGCTCTAGTGCCTTGCATTAGAAGTCCAACAAAATTTATCTAATTTTAGTATATCAGTTATCGGAGCAACAATGGTACTAAAATTCTTAATAAATCTTCGATAAAAAGTGGCTAAACCATGAAAGCTTCTAACTTCAGTAAAACTTTTAGGTGATGGCCAATCTAAGATTGCTTTTACTTTAGAAGGATCAGGTTTAAGTCCAGTAGTGGATATAATAAAGCCTAAAAAGATTACCTCAGTTTGCAAAAAGAAACACTTTTTAAATTAATGTATAATTTCTCTTGTCTAAGCAACTCAAATACTATTTGTAGGTGTTGTAGATGTTCATTTTCACTTGGACTAAAAATTAAAATATCATCAAAACACACCACCAAAAATTTACCTATATAGGGTTTAAGAAAAGTATTCATTAATCTCATAAATGTGCTAGGAGCATTCGAAAGTCCAAAGGGCATGACAAGCCATTCATAAAGTCCATGGGTCTTAAAAGTCGCCTCTTCCACTCATCTCGATCTAATCCGAATTTGATGATATCCACTTTTTAGATCAATCTTTGAAAAAAATTTGCCCGAGATTAAATCTAACATATCATCTAATCGGGAATAGAAAACCTATATTTGATAGTAATTTTATTTATTGCTCGACTGTCAACACACATTCGCCATGTTTCATCTTTTTTTGGAGTTAATAATGCTGGAACTGCACAAGGGCTAAGACTCTCTTGAATAAAACCCTTTCTTAATAATTCCTCAACTTGTCTCTTAATCTCAATATGCTTAGGGTTCATCCTATAATGAGGGAAGATTAGGAAGTTGAGAACCTGGTAAGAACTCAATAGCATGTTGAATGTCTCTAAGAGGAGGTAGCTCATCAGGAAGCTCATCAGGTGCAATATCATTAAAATCGAAAGAAGAGAAGAGACCACGGTATGTGAGACTCATTAGATGTATGTATGACTTCTTTTATATGTAATATGTGAAAAAGAAATGGATCAGAAAATTCATTTCGTAAAGCTCCAAAACTTATTATTTCTATCTTTGGGGTCAAAGGAGGAAGAGTAGATTTTTTAAAGTAAGGATCAAAAATGATAGTATTAGGCATAATAGAAGGATTTTCTATGATA
Organism: Cymbidium sinense; assembly: GCA_021442155.1. Lineage (NCBI taxonomy): Eukaryota > Viridiplantae > Streptophyta > Magnoliopsida > Asparagales > Orchidaceae > Cymbidium > Cymbidium sinense. The sequence continues at coordinate 5,568,821 of CM038226.1, forward strand.
ATTAATTGAAGTTTGGCATTTTTCTTCAATAGAGGCTTAGGTTGCAAAGTTGTTTTGTGGTGTTATGGAGGGTGTATTATTTTTTAAAACATAAGTATTTTCCCTACCATAGTGAATAACATACATATCATATAGCCAAGGCTGCCCTAAAAGAGTATGAGCAATGTCCATGGGGAGAACATCACACCAAATTTGATCCTCATAGCTTCCTATTTTAATAGGAACTAAACACTGATTGGTGATGGAAAGAGATGTATGATTTACCCAGCTAACATGAAATGGCCTGTGGGTGAGGTTCTGATTTTAGGTTGGCTGAGGAGGTGTGTGTTGAAATGACATTCATAGCATTCCCTCCATCTATAACTAACCTACATCTCTTTTCATTACACAAAATATACATGCTAAAATGTTCTTTCTCCTCCAATCTTCGCTCATTTTTAATTACACTAAGACATCTCATCACATTAACATGAGTGTCATCATTTAATTCTAATTCTTCATCGATAATGGGGTGTCATCATAAACTTCTTCTAGATTATCGCCTATTGGATTTTCAACTTCTTCTAAAAATAAGATTTGAGCTTTACATTGATTTTGCATATGACCCTTTTTATGACATTTAAAACATATTACTTCCCTAGTGTTCTTAAAGCTCCCCTCAATTATAGTTTTAGGCAAAGTGGTTGGGCCATTTGGATGGGTTGGTCTAACAATAGATCTATGAGAAGAAATGGAAGGTACTTGACTTTTAGTTTTAGAGAGAGAGGCAGATTTCTTTTGTTGTTCAACCAATAATGCATAATGAAATGTTTCCTCTAAAGATTGTGGGTCAAATAATTCAACTTCATTTCTAATGTCAGCCTAATAAATTTATTGGCTAATTACCAATCATTATCAGTACAATCAGTTCTAGAAACTAGATCTTCAAAAGTATTTAAGTATTCAGTTACAAGATAATTATCTTGTCTCAAAGTTAATAATTGACTATGTAGCTTCTTATCATGATGCCTAGACAATACTTTGCTCTTAACATTTTTTTCATTTCTATCCAAGTGAGGTTTATCCTTCCTAATCTTTGTTCTTTAGCTAAAGTATTTGTCCAATAAATTTTAGCATGTCCTATTAATTTCATTTTAGCAAAAAAGTAACTCGTTGATAATCATCCATTTTATACCAATCAAAGAAGTCATCCATTTGAACTAACCAATCAAGAAATTTATTTGGGTCATGTACACCATCGTAAGTTGGGGCTTCTACTTTAACTCTTCGACATGGATCATTAGAGTCTTCTATAGTCTTAAAATAATTTTCTCCCCTTCCACCATTTCTAGCAATTGATTGTCTTCTAAGTGGTTGATTTTCTCTATGGTTTGGATATGAATCTTCTTCATCTATTCCTATTGGGTACGCTTGAGTGTATTGGAGGAGGAGTTGGTACTCTATTATTTTGTAGATGCTAATAAGAGTTTGCATTTGTTCTTTAAGTTCTTGCATTTGATTCTTACTTTCTTCTAATATTTGTTGAGTTTTAATTCATTATCTTGGATCCTAAGATCTAAAGCATCAACTAATCTAGTCAAATTTTCAACTTGATCTTGAGAGATAGATTTTGGTGCCATGAGATTTCTTTTTTTTAAAAAATGAAAAAATGAAAAAAATGATATATGAAAAGGGGCTAGTGAAAAAAATGAAAAAAAAGTATAATATAATTGTGCAATCAAAGAGAAATTTTAGGCTAAGAGAACTTCCAGGTGAGGAGGGGGGTACAAGACCACTTAAATCCCAAGCTCTCCTTAAGCTTTAGGTCTTTTGACAAAGTTCTTTTAGCTTCCAAAATCACCAAGTTTAACACATTTATATTATTATGCAAAAAAAAATTATGCAATGAAAAATGCTCAAATTTATGAAACTCTTTTTTTTTTTGAGAAAGCAAATTATCATAAGTTAATAAAAAAACTTCTAAAATTAACCATAAACAATAACAAAGATAATAAAGTAAGTAATTAGATTTTGATTTGCACTAATGGCTAGGTTATATTTTTTTTTGGTGAAGAATTACCTCACTAAGGTGCTCTCTTAATTTTTTCTTTTTTTTTTTTTTTTGGAAGGGTGGAGGCACAAGTTCACACAGTTGGGAAATGGCTAAAATATATAGTGGAGCTTACTAATTGAAATTTTATGTTATCACCATAAACTTGCAAGCAATATTTATCCTTCCAAGCTACTAATATGTATTTAAACTATCATATAAAAGAAAATTAATTAATCTCACAAGTTCAAGAAAAACTCACAAGTTTGAAGACAAGTCTATTACTTGAGATGCCCTTTGTTGGTTGAAACTTTATCCAAATCACCTCCTTCAGCTCGATACCAAATTTGATGGAGGTGGGCTTCTTTCTTTTGATGAGATTGAGAGAACGTGGGTATTGGGGGAGAGGGAAGAAGATATGTTGGATAACTAGCGCTCCCACCAAGGATTGCCAAGGTTTGGCCACCAAGCTCTCAAACCACAAGAATAACTCAAAATTTTGCAATTGCCAAAAGTTCCCTTTCATTCAAGTAAGAGGGGCTATTTATAGCCATTACAAGCATATTTCAAAAGAAAAGAATTCAAAACATGGAGGAAAAGTGGGTGGCCACATTAATGTGAAGCATTAAATTGCCTCATTATTTTATGCCAACCACCCACATGTCATGCATTTTTTATGTGGATTCAACCACCTCACATGTCATGCTTTGAATTTTAAATGCAAAATTTCAAACATGGAGTTTCTAGAAGAAAATTAAAAATTACATAAATAAATAAGAAAAGATGAAATCATGAAATGGGCCTTAGCTAATGGGCTAAACTACTTCTTTCTTGAATTTTCTTGGGCTTTAGCTTGAGATCTTGTAAATGGACCTTGGGCTAAATTTTCTTGGGCTTTAGCTTGAGATCTTGTAAATGGACCTTGGGCTCTAATTTTTGGTTCCTCTTGATGTTCTACATCAATCTCATTCCTTAAGATGTAATTAACTATGGGGGCTTGCCCTTGTAGGGAACTTAATGAATCCGGTCTAAAATAAACCTTACTTTACTTTTTCATGTAAAGTAGGGGAAGAATCTCTGGTACATATGCAGACCTATTATCCTTAGGAGTGCTTATTGAGGTGGGAGTGCTTATTGAGGTGATTAGGTCCATTGTAGGGTGGTGACTTCTGTCTTTCTAGATAGCACACAACTCCTTAATGTCGTACCCGATCACCCTAATAAGAATATCTATGGACCCATGTGGTGTCCCAAGAAAAGGCATATATTTTTATTTTCATTTACCCTCTCCAAAAAGATAGATGACGGGAATATTTTCACCACGAGGATATCCCATGAGTTTGAATTGATTTGATCTATATTTAGGCTAAGTCCATTAATGGAAAATTAAGGATTTAAGAAAATTTTAGATTTGGAATTTGATTTGAGGGTTTGATTTGATTGATTTATATTTATATTTCACTTATATATGTAAATATAAATGAGAATATAAATGAGTTTTGAGAAAATCCCATAAATTTGAATTGATTTGCTCATGATTTAGGCTAAGTCCATTAATGGAAAATTAAGGACTGAAGAAACTTTTATGAATTGATTTGGAATTTTAAGTTTAGTTTGATTGGTTTGAATTTATATTTTATTTATATATGTGAATATAAATGAGAATATAAATGAATTATGAGAAAATCTTTAAGATTTGATTTGATTTGATTTTGATCATGATTTAGGCGAAGTCCTTAAGGGAAGATTAAGTGCATAGAAAGATTTGAACTTAGGAATTTCATTCATGGATATTGATCATGAATTTCAATCAAAGATTTCAATCATGGATTTCAATCATGAACTTCAATCATAGATTTGACTTGGATTTGGAGAAAATCAAATGAGATTGATTTGGAGTTTGACTTCAATGAAGGAAAATGAGGAATAGTTTAACTAAGAGTGGGCAAGTTTTCTTAACACCCCTTAGGCATGACCTATTTCTGAGTGGCCCTATGATGCCTTTGAAGTGGAGCAAATCAAATCAAAGGAGACATGAAGAACGAAGATAAGAAGACCCCATAGCATTGTTGATCTCATTTTTAGAATGAGCCCTCAACCCCTCCATCTTAGACATGGGACTCCTCTTAGACATTGAGAGTTCCTTAGTCTTAAGACACTTCTAGTAATTAGGTGAACCCTCAACCTAACCCTAGAGACTTAGAAGAGCTAGCCATAAGAATAGGTCATGCCTTAGGGGTGTTAGGAAAATTTATCTACCTTATACCTTGAACCAAATCCTCACTTCCTTCCTTCAAGTCAAATTTCAAAACTCCAAATTTAAACCAACTTCAAACTCAAATCAATTCCAACTTATTTGATAAACTCCAAATTCAAACCAACTTCAAACTCAAATAAATTCCAACTTATTTGATAAACTCTAAATTCAAACCAACTTCAAACTCAAATCAATTCCAACTTAATTGTTTTTCTCAAATCCAAATCAACTTCAAACTCAATCTAATTCCAAATCAATACTCAAATCAATTCCAACTAAACTGATTTTCTCAAACCTTGAATCAATTCCAATGGATTTTCTCAAATCATGAATCAATTCTAAATGGTTGAAACCGATGATTGAAATTCATGATTAAATTCCAAATCTAAAAAATCCTACCTAAGTCACTTTGATTCCAACTTATGGACTTAGCCTAAATCAAATTCAAATTAAATAAAATTCAAATGATATTTTTTATAACCCATTTATATTCTCATTTATATTCATAAATATAAATGAAATATAAATTCAAATACCCAAAATCAATTCAAAAATCAAACCCAAATTCAACTTAAGTCTTTCAAGTCAAATTCTTTAACTTAGCCAAATTAACCTCAAGTAAATTCAAACCCTTGATTTTTCTTCATGATTCAATCAATCCTTCAATCATGAATCCAAATATAAATATAAACTTCAATCATCAAACCAAAACTAAATTCAAAAATCAAACCTAAATCAAACTCATGTTCACCCTTTGAACTTGAAATTGTAAAATAATCAAAACCCATTTGACTCCAAATCACTTGCAAATGGATTTATATTTCAATCATAAGTCCATATGTGAGTTTAAACAAACTTGATTCAAGCCTTGATCAAGTCAGTTGACCCACTTATGCTCACTTGACCCAAAGTGACCTAAAGTACCTTTTTGAGCCAAATTCTAATCCTACCCAAATTAGATTGAACTAAGCTCATCTAAGCATCATATTGTGAGCAACAATCATCATGAGCTACTGAAATTGGATCAAACCAAGTCAAACCTAAGGGTTTACCAAGTCAACACTTAGCCAAAATGAAACCCAAACTAGCCAAAATCTACCATAGGCCAAATTGATTGAAACCATTGATCAAAACTAATTCATGATCAATATTTGAACTTAACTAAGTCATCATTTGAGCATAACCTAGCCGAATTGGCCACTTGACCCACGTTGACCCAACTTGACCTAAAAAGTCAAAATGTGTCAAATCTTGATCTAAGCCAAATTGATTGCAACCAATGGGTACAAGTCATTCTAAACCACTTGTTGAACTTAACCAAAGCCTCAATTGACCAACTAGATCCAACTTAGCCCAATTGATCATGAACCCAACTTGACCTAAAAGGTGAAATTGAGCCAAAATCAAATCAAACCAAAATTTTTTGAAACCAAAGCTTGCAAGACATTTCAAATGACCAACCAAACCTAAACCAGCCCATGACTTAACCCAATTAGGTCAAATGGGTCAAATTGGTCAACTTGACCCATTTGATCTAAATGAAATCAAATGAACCAAAATCAAATATAAACTAAATTGAACCAAACCAATGATGCCAAAACATTTCAATTGGTCATATGAATTTGACACAACACTTAGTTTGACCCAATTTGACCAATTGGTCAACTTGACCCAAGTTGACCTATTTTGACCTAAATGGGTCGACATGAGCCAAATGACATTAAATCAACTCCAAATTCTTTGAAATTTGGACCAACCTGATTCCAAACTATTCTAAATCTGTCTAAAGTGAAATCAAAGCCAAATGAACATTTTACTCCAAGGTCAAGGGGTAACCTATGGCCAATTCCACTTGGAATTTTCATATTTTCAAGTGGACACTATGAAACTAATGGTGCACATGACCCAATCGGTTTGGGTCAACCAAACCCAACCCAAGGCCAAAATTGACCACCCAATAAGAATTTCTCCACATGGGATCACTCCCACTCTCATTTCAAGCACATGGAAGCTTCACCATCCACTCCAAGGCCAAAACTAAATCACATGCCACTGAAAATGGACTAAACAACTCACTCCATGGGATCAATTTGATCAAAATAGAAAAACACTTCTTGGCCATCCAATCATTCTAGGGGAAGATATACTCTCCCTAATTTGATTTCATTTGGAGAGACTCACTCGATTGAGCTTAGGAAACTCAGAGCAAGCTTCTCCAAGTTCCTCCAAGCTTCTTCCACCTACTTTGAATTCTCCATTCTCGATTTTTTCAAGTCAAAAATAGGGGAGCTCAAGGAAAATTCAAACTCATCCATCACTCAATTTCAATCCAATTCTTCTTTCAAGCACCCTCAAAGGACCCAATCGAGCTCAATCAAGTCTTCTTCCAAGCTTAAGGCACGGGAGAGGTAGAGCTAGACCAAAGCTGCAAGCCTTGGAGGAGGAGTTTGGCCAATTGGAGGATATACTCAACCTCAAGCCTTCAAACTTTCAACACGGCTTCGTCTCTACTAGATGAAGCTACCTCGATGGTTGGGAGCGCCAGTGATAGCCTTCGGTGAGGTATGGATCAAAACTGAGCCTAGATGTAGATTTCTTTGGACCTTTGTGAAAGAAAGTTTCATCCTAAGTGAATTCAACCATTAGATGTCTTGCTCCTTGTATGTTGATGGTGTGGGTTCAATTTTAGCTCAATCTGAGCTTAATCAAGCTCGAATCAAGCCCTAAGGGATGAACTGTTGCCTCTCCCATAGGCGACTTCATGGACGAATCATGTCATCCATCTCGCATCTTTTGGATGGACAGTACTGATTAATCCATGTTAGATCATCTGATTAATTCCTTTTATACCACGAGTTTGATCTTGATTTGATTCGATCAAGAGACGGTCCAAGAGCACTTCTAGTATGTAGCTGTGACAACTTAAATAATGATTCCCATCACGCCATGTGGAAAGCATGCACCGCATCAATGGTCCACATGGCGCCGACAGAATTAGTTATCTAATTAGGGGATTTAACTAAGTTTTAATCATAGATACTTCAAAATTACATAAGTAAATGTAGAAAATTTAGAAAAAAATACAAACTCAAATGCATTTTGAAGATATTTCAAAGGGAAATAATATAAAATTAAGTTTAATTGATTTTGAACAGTAAATTTTTTGTTATTTGGGTTTTATTGGGAATGTATTTATGTTAATTACTCCTAAATTATTCTATTGATTAATTCAAAACTTCTTAGGTATGTTTAGTGGGATGACTTCTTACTCCTCTATTTTTTTTGGGATTTATTAATGGTTTAATTGGGGTAATTTCTTGATTCACTCTTAATTACTCTCTTAATTAATTAAATGATTAATTAACCTATTAAATAGTGATAAATTCATTAATTAAGTTTGATAATCACCTAAGAACAATGAATGGACTTAGGGAATGAGATTAGGAGTTCTCTCCCAAATCTTTTCCCCTAAGTTTATTTTATTTATATAAAAATCTAATTAAGGTGCAAATTAATTAAATAATTTAATCACTTTACCAAATGGATTAATTAATCAAAATTTTAAAATAAAATCAATCTAAATTTAAATAATTTCCTTCTTGGGTAGATACTTAGGTGTTCAATAACATAAGTAGCTTAAGGAAATCAAATCTAACCCGTATGTGTGGGAAAAGTTATGAAAGTACTTAAATTAAACTCTTTAGCTTACTTAATCATTAATTGTGAGCCAAATGTATTAGACCCATTTCTTTCTTTGGTGCATTGTTAATTTAAATTCCTTGTAGTTTTATGTCATACATTGGCTCATAATTATTTAGTTAAGTATGTTAAAGTGGTGTAGGTAAGGGGTAATTAATGGACTTAATATACACCTTAACCTAAACAAAATATAAAATCAATATAATGGTTATAAAATTAAACTAAAATAATACACACATGTGAGAAATGGGTTAGGACCAGGAAACCTTCTCACATTTCTTAAATTCAAATCGAACTCAAAACAAAGCTAACAATTTCTTTAAATAATTTGATTAACTTTAAATAATCTTATTCCATAGGATTGTCTTTAGGAGTTAAATAGAGTGAGTGAAGTTACATGCTTACAACACTTTATTTATTTCCTAGCATGCTAAATGTGTATGTCATATGAAAATCAAGCATTCATGTATTTTGAAAAATAAATTAAAAATGAAATGTTTTCTTTATGTCAAATTATATATTTTGGCTAAAGTAAGAATATGAATGGCTATTATCACTATTAATTCTAAAATTATTTTTTAAAAAACCTATAAACCAACCACTACAAATGAAAAGTATGCTACTTATAATTATTTATAAGCTTGCATGTCAGTAAAATATAAAGATGTCCATTATGTGACTTTTCCTTCTCTTTTCTTTTAACATAGTTTTGAATAGGATTTGCAAAGTGGATAGTTCCCTTGAAAAGAACACAACACTTGCTTAAACCCATTATTATTCATTCCTATGTTATCATTTAGGAAGGATCTTTACATTTGTACATGTAAATTAAACAACCAACAAATCAATAAACAAACATAAACTTTTTACATGATTCTTTTTCCATTCATTTCTTTTTTCTACATACACATGTATTTAAGAAAAGTGGTATATTAGTCTGGACACCCTGGGGTTACAAGGCTTTAAGTAGCCCCAAGTAGGTATTGTACCTTATACCCCTGGTGTAAAAAATAATGGCGTCATACTCACTTATTTCTTTCATGCATGTAAGTTTGCATAGGAAAAATGGATGAAAGAATCTCTCTCTTTTTCTACTTAACAAAATCATGCATACATGAAACATTTCAAATTTCTCTTAAATAAATATCTCTTAGCATTCATCATTAAGGTGTGCTCAATATTTCCACTTGCATGTATAGATATGCTTAGGGTTCATCCATATGCATGTTACAGATGTTGGAAAGAAATAAAGTGTTGTGTGTTTTGTGATAGTAATTCACTTTACTTAATATTAAAATGCTTTTCTCTTTGAATAAGTTTGTTTACAGTTGTTCTAAACTTAGGATTAATTTAAACACATGGTAAAACATTCACTAAACAAAAATTCATTAATGAATCTACTTTAGAAATTACTTAAGGTATGGAGAAAAGAGAAGATCTCTTCTCTTTCCTTCTCTTTATAACACTTAATAATTAAGTATAGATTCATTCAAACCAAATCAAATCATAAAATAAAATTTAACCAAATCAACTAGACCACTTAAATGAAACCATCTCCTAAGTTGAACATTTCATACTTAGAAAACTTTAACCTTAAACCATAACAAGCATACCACATGAACCTTATAAGGCACACACATTAGGCTAAGTCACCATTTTTAGTCCTAGGTTAGGGCGGTGCATGGTTTAATGTTTATTTTCATTTTATGATATGATGTTTTAGTCTGTATGTTATGGTGTATGCCCATAGACTGAATGGTAGGACAATATTAGTCTAATCATTGTCTTCTGTAGGGGATTGTGCTTAAGGGGTGCTATAATAAAAATATAAATACTTTTGCTATGCAGGTTGCTTATACCCCTAAGCATAATCCAAAATAGGCCAAGTGTACTTGGTTACCCATGTGTGGGGTGCTAAGTCCAATTTATTCATATACATGCTTGAGATTGTGTGGTTTGTTTAGCTAATCTCTATTTTGCAGATTTTAGTTAAATTTACCTTTCCCATTTTCATATAATTTTTGCAATTAGGATTTGAAATGATTGTTATGGGGGATTAGGAACAATGGTCATAAGGCTATGTCTTATGTACCATGTGAAGCCTTTGGAGCAACCACATTCCAACCAACCAAAAGAAGAAAGAAGAAAGAAGAAAGAAGAAAGAAAGATGAAAGAAAGGAGAAAGAAGAAAGAAGAAAGAAAGATGAAAGAAAGAAGAAAGAAGAAAAGAAGAATGAAGAATGAAGAACCCCATAACATGAATTCGTTCTTCATTGTAATTAATTCAATTGCAATCCGGGTTGTATAAGGGTAGAGCTCGGCTACCCAATTTATTTTTGGGTTTGTGCGATGGAGCCCAACCATAAAAGGTGTCTTATTCTTTTGCGCTATCTTTATAAATTATTTGTTGTTTGTTTATCTCGTACATTAAGATGACATGTTTTTCTAGTTTATTCTTTGCTTCGATGAATGGCTTGGATGACAATTAGGCTCTTAGGAAAAAATAAATTTTTTATCCAATTAATCAATTTAAAATAAAAAATTAATAACTCATAATATCACTTAAAGATTATGTTATAAAAATAAGATAAAAGATTTAGCAACCCCATAGCTGGATGTTGTATGTTCTCACATCATGCATAAAAAGCATCTTATTTCACTCTTGTTACACAGGGCTTCCACCTGTGCCAGAAAACTTGGCTTAACCTTTGAGATCCATAGTGAAAACACACCTCCTTTCTTGTTGATTTGGACCCACAATCCAATTTCTCATGCATTTGTCATATGAATCCTATAAGCATGTGTCAAATAAATTGTCCAAAAATGAAAATAAAATTTAATAAAATTTGCATTAGATTTAAGTCATTAATCATGCCCTACATGATCTAGTCTCTTAAAGAGTGTTTTGAAGGACTTAATGTCTTTCTAAATAAACAACAGCTTAGCTATCTTGCAAAAGCATATGACTTGCCAACATGTATTTAAAATCATAGGAGGAGTTAGTTGGCAGCCACCCCCAAGCGGTTGTAAATCCAAATAATCGGATGGTTTACCCTCTCTTGTGGAGGTAAACTAAATACACATTTTCACCTTAGATTTAGGTCGTGCTTTGGCCCTCAGTAAAGCCCCTTAGATTTAGGTTCAGAGGTTGCTACTTCCCTTTGAGGGCTACGAGCATAAATCCTCACCTCTTAGGCATTTCCACGATCTTGTGTCATGGAATTATAATCCTTAGATTTCTAATAAAAATTCAACTCAAATGAATATATCATTTTAATTTCAAAAATATAAAGCCCAATCATAAGATAGTTTGGGATGCTTACTAAGCTTCCTAGTATCATAAGCATCCCCTACTTACCTTCATTTGGCTTCGATAATAACTCCCTCCTCTTGATCAATCTCACTTGATCTTCTAAAAATAAACCAATTGATTGATAGTCATATCTTTGAAATCTTTGGAGACAATGATCATTTATCTTAATCGAGAGTATTCCTAAGGAATCATGTTCCTTAGAATGTAATTAACTATGGGTGCTTGCCTCCATAGGGAACTTAACGAACCCAATTTAAAATAAACCTTGCTTTACTTTTTCAAGTAAAGTAAAGGAAGAATCTCTGGTATATACGAAGAACCATGATCTTTAGGAGTCGTTATTCAGGTGATTAGGTCCATCGTAGGGTGGTGACTTTTATCTTTCTTGATAATATACCTTTCCTCAATATCATACCTGATCACCCTAATAAGAACATCTGTGGATCTACGTGATGTCCCAACAAAGATGCATATTTCTATTTTCATTTATCCTCTTTTCAAAAAGGGATTATATGAAGGCGCGAATATTTTTCACCATAGATTTTTCTGGCGACTCCATTGGGGATGGTTCCTCTCTCCATTTTTGGTAAATGATCGTTGTCTCCAAGTATCGATAGTGGGTTTCTATTTCATATAAACCCAAGACTATCCTTCTTTTCTGTTGGCACTTAGTTTATTTCATCCTTAAGCTCAGCTAGCCAACATCCTTTAGGTTTTAGGACCTCACTCCATGTACATCTTAAAACCCCTATTGGGTTCTCCAATAGATGAAAATAAAAATTTAATGAAAAAGAAATAACTAAAGACTTCCTTCTAACCATTTCTATGGTAAGGTAAGGTTCATTTCAAAAATAAAGTAAAATAAATTCTTTAGGAAAACATCAATCTCCAAAAAGTACTTTTTCAATATGTGCATAATAAAATGTTTGCACAAAAATTTTTCTAAATCACCCTCATCTAACAATCTTCATGATTATTATATGTTGGATCATTCCAAAAATTAAAATTAACAATCATATTTTCTAAAAATACAAATGAACATCTTCACTCAATTCATTTTGTTGAAGATTTCATTTTCAAAAATAAAATCCATAATCATCTTTTTCAAAAAATACAAGTGAACTTCCTCATTCAATTTATTGAATGAGGATTTCACTTTTCAAAATAAAATCCAACAATCATATTTTCCAAAAGCAAAAATGAACATCTTCACTCAATTTATTTTGATGGAGATTTCATTTTCAAAAATAACATCCAACAATCATATTTTTCAAAAGCACAAATGAACATCTTCATTCAAATTATTGAATGAAGATTTCATTTTCAACAAAAACAAAACCAACAATCATTTTTCAAAAATCAAGACCAACAATCCTGAACATGTTCATTCAACTTATTGGATGAAGATTTCACTTTCAACAAAAATAAAAACAATCATCATTTTTAAAGTCAAAATCAACAATCATTTTCACAAATCAAAATCAACAATCATATTTTCAAAAATCACAAATGAACATCCTCATTCAATTTATTGAATAAAGATTTTATTTTCAAAATAAAATCAAAAATCAAAAATTTAAAAACATTTGAATCTTTCATTTAGCATACCTAAATTTGCTAAGTGGCGATCCACTTTTCAAAATCAAAATCACAAAATGAAACACATTTGGATCTTTCATCTAGCATACTAAAATTTGCAAAGTGGAGATCCAGTTTTCAAAATCAAAAAAATCAAAAATTCAAATAGCATTTGGATCTTTCATTTAGCATACTCAAATTTGCTAAGTGAAGATCCACTTTTTAAAGTCAAAATCACAAAAACACAAAAAACTTTTTGGATTTCCTTAGCATACCTAAATTTGCTAAGAATCCTCATTTTCAAAAATCAACAAAAATAAAAAATATATATATATTTGGATTTCCTTAGCATACCTAAATTACTTAAGAATGCTCTTTTTCAAAAATCAACTAAAATAAAAAAAATAACATTTAGATTTCCATAGCATACCCAAATTTGCTAAGAATTCTCTTTTTCAAAAATCAACAAAAAATCAAAAAAAAATAACATTTGGATTTCTTTAGGATTCCTAAATTTGCTAAGAATCCTCTTTTTCAAAAAATCATCAAAAATAAAACACATTTGGATTTCCTTAGCATACCTAAATTTGCTAAGAATCCTCTTTTTCAAAAAAAAAAAAAAAACAAAACACATTTGGATTTCTTTAGCATACCAAAATTTTCTAAGAATCTGCTTTTCAAAAAAAGTTATCAAAAATAAAACACATTTGGATCCTTTACTTAGCATACTCAAATTTGTTAAGTAAAGATCATCTTTCCAAAAACAACAATACATTTGGATTCTTCATTTAGCATACCCAAATTTGCTAAATGAGGATTCCAATTTCAAATTCACACATGATTCACAAACAAGCAAACAAAAAAAGAAATTATTTTCAAACACCTCACCTAGCATACCCAAATTTGCTAAGTGAGTAAATTCTAAAACTCATAAATTGAAACAAAATCAATTGACCCTTTACTTTAACATACTCAAATTTATTAAATGAAAGGTCATCAAACACAAAAATCAAATTCAAATATGAACCTATGGAAGCATCAATCTCTTTAAAAATATTTGAACCCATTTCTAACATACACAAATTTGTTGAAAATGGATTCTACACAAAAAAAAATTCTACTTTCCAATCAATTCCAAAATCCCTCTTCCAAATTCATTTGATCCCCACTTAACACTTTCAAGTTGTTAAGTGTGGGTTCAAATTCTAAATCAAAATTCAAAAAAATGAACAAAACAAAATTCTAATTCAAACTTATTTTTCAACATTGCATACTTTCAGTCAGTTTTCAATCAATTTCAGTTCAGTCAGTTCAGTTTCAAATGGTAGCACAGAAATATGTCTTTGCATTTCCTTTTGGGATGGACTTGACCTTGGATTGGGCGAACCTCCCCCAGTATGACTTCACCCACTTCATCCACTTTGGTCGAGGCTTTGAGGGGGCTAGGATCACATGTGAGGAGACCACCCTCACTACAATGGGGGCGTGGTGAGGTCATCCAGTTGAGTTCCCATATTGAGATCCCCTCATTGAAGAGGAAGGTTTTGGTTCCCCACATAGTAGTGTGCAATGAGCCCCATTGTTCCCTTGCCTTGGCGGGTTAGCACCCATTGGCACCTTCCAAGGGAAGGCTCCCCAATTCGGGATTATCTCCATGCCTTCAAGGTGGGTCTAATTCCCATCTGACTACCAAGACTCAACACCAAAATAAGAATCGCATGATCAAGCGGTATCATACTTGCATAGCGAGAGAGTTGGAGGCAATTTCTCAGGCTGCTGTGGAAGAGTCACCTAGGGTTGTGTCTCCCCTCATTATAGAGAATAGGTTTCACCTCCTCTCTGGATATAATACAAAGGATGTTGGGAGGATTTCAGCTTCACCTTTGCCCACAGTATAATTTTAGGCTCCTATTAGTGAGAGGAGGAGTTCGTACGCTGGCCTGAGGTTAATTCTTCACTGATTTGGCAGAGCCTATGGATGATCGAAGTTTGAGGCTCAATTTAATTTGAGATTAGTTATCCCCCACAGTGTGGGCAAGCATATCGTAGTGAGAGGGCAGAGGCTCATGTCATCATATTACCTGGGAGAGATGAAGATGCAGTACGGTCAATGATCTTCGCACTTATGCACTTTGTAGATCGGCGTGTTACCCACATCGATCATACTAACAACATCATACTGATGGGGACTACCCATCATAGGAGAGGAGCTCCTATTCAGAGAGAGTCGGTGGTGCCTCCACCAAACCGCTCTACCCCGTGTCCAACGTCTCCAGTCCAAGTCCCATCATCTACCATTCCAACAAAGGCCATGAAGGCCACATCCGGGGACAAAAGGTCCCCACTGGTGTTTTGACTACGGCCAAGAGATCCTGTTCCATCTACACTGCCTATTATGGCAAGGTTGAGCTCTCCTGCTCGACCTTCTACCCTAGTTGTGGAGAGGAAGGAATGGCAACCTCGGAGTATCGTAGTCATCCCATCACCACCACCACCACAGTAGGTTATGGAGATTGTAGCAGTAGAAGGAGGACGAGATAGTTTAGTTGTCCCCATCGCCATAGATCTTCCTAGGAGTACTACCCCATCCCGATCTAGTGATAGCCAAGAGCATCTTTCTTCTAATGAGCGTAGCCCTCATTGGGTTAGCTCTCCAGCAGAGTAGAGGTTAGATGCATATCTATTCATGATAGTGATCCTATTATCTGTCAGCCTCAATCTTTTGTACTTGTTTAGATAGACCGATCCATATATAATATTATGGCTCAGTATTTAGTGGATAAGAAGGAAACCTTAGGATATGCTTGGTCTAATTTAGAGGCTGAAAAGATCAGTTTTGATCCTAATAAGGATGGTCTGTTAGAGGATTCAATGGGGGTACACATGGTAGACACCAGGGGTTCTCTTCTCCATGATTAGAAGACTTTGGGTGATGTCGGGCGAAGATGACTCATTCCCAACACTTCAGAAACTAAAGCAAAAGAATGAACAAATAGATAAGATGGGGAAGAAGATTGAGGATTTGCAAGCAGCTATTTTAGCACTTCAGAACCAAGCACCGACAATTCATCCAACTATAGTAGAGACTAGTTAGCCATAGTTGTTGCATGTCTTGGATCCAGCCAAGACTTTACCTCAAGTAGATCAGGGTAGCATCAGTTTGTATATAAAGGTAGTGCATAGTATCTCCATACATGAAAAGGATATTAAAACCATGGTTGAGCAGCAAGTAAGAGAAGCGTTGGATCAAGCCTAAGGAGGATCATCAGTTCCAAAGGGTTGACCCTACCTAGAGGAGTCATCCAGTATCCTAAGGGTTTCATACCACCTTCTTTCAAGAGCTTCGATAACAGCAGGAACCCAAGGCAGCACATAGCATATTTCAGGGCTAGTTGTTGGAACGTCGGAGGCAATGATGCTCTCCTATTCTGTACATAGCACATAGCACATTTCCAAGCCTAGTTTCCTTCATGCTCAAAGGTTTCACCATCAAAATATTTGAGAAGCTAATCAACAATGTGGCTAGTTTACAAGGAAAAGCCAAATAGTCGCCCTTTCCAGATCAATCAATAAAACCAAGCACGTAAAGCTTTAGAAGAACGAGCGATAATAATGAGACAAGGGGTAGGAGAGCGATATGAGAGACCTCGTGCTCCACAACCACCACTTCCATCTTCTCTACCACCACCGAGGCCATCCTACTGGCCACCATAGTAGCCTCCATGGCCTTTGTAGCCTCCACCTTAGCCACATCCACATCAGCGGTACACATACCCACCGCCAGGTAACTATGGTCCACCTACTCTTATGGATAAACTGCACAAATCATATTCATTTAAGAGGGAAGTAATCAGGAAAATCTTTAGGATTCTTTTAAAGAAACTTGATTTCTAGCTACTCGAACCTAGAAGATCGGAGAAAGGGGGCAAGAGCAATGATCTTAACTTTTGCCCCTACCATCGCATGCTAGGTCATGTTTTGGAGGATTGCATTACATTCAAGTACTGGCTTGAACATAGCATCAAGATAGGCACCATAGTTATCCCAAAGGAAAACCTTATGGAACAACCATCCAGTTCCATTAGGGTAATCCTTGAGGATACCTACGATCCTTCCAAAACTAAAGAAGGTTGGAATATCTCATTATCCCAAACCTCTGAGAAGAATGTGTCCAAAATCAAAAAACTTTTCTTGCAGGTGCTTGAGGCAGCTCAAACCTCCAACATCAAGGAAGGTTTGTAAGTTATCCAGGACAACTTAAGGAAGGTAGCTCGCAAGCTTGCCCATGCCATTTAGTATATCTAAGTAACCACCAAAGTTCTACCTCTAGCCCATCATTGCAGCTACTCCATCAGTGAGCACCTCTACTTCAACTTGCTCTTCCTTTAGCAGGCATCTTGTATCGGTGGATGAGGGCATCAAATCCCTCACCCCACTTGCTTTACTAGATTTATATTATGTACCACCTTCAAAATCCAAGAAATCAAGGAATAAAGCTAGTTTAAATTATATCTATGTCACTTTTGATGGGTTGTTTAACTCTATTCTTTTATAAAACTCTTTAAGTATAAACAACACATATAACAACTCTGATCTTCCTCTTCCTAATTCAGAGTTGGACTTTCCTTCTCTAAATACTACAGGTTCACCTCTTGAGATAGACTTGGAATCACACGATTCTGAGAGTCCCATAGGAGAAGCTATAGGTGAGCCTGACGAACAGGTAAAACCATCCACTAACTTGCCACAAGAGATCACCGAAGTCAACCTCTATAGTGGCAAGGATCTACCTCCTAGGGCAACACCTCAAGATAGAGGAAAATAATTCATTGGTTTAGATGATTGAGAAGCCCCTCCACAGAATTCTTCACCCTTGGATATGCTTGTGGAGGATCATCCCAAGGTGAATTATAATGTCCTATCTCACCTAAGAAAGTTGTCATCTAAGTTAAGCATATATGATGCCCTTGTCTTATCTAGAGAGATGAGAGAATCAAGGCTTTCACTTTCACATGAAGGACCTTCACTTCAGTGTAGATAACAGTCCCCTCTACATTATAGTGGACATAGGCAGAATCAGACTCTCTAGGGTTCTTGTTGATTCAGGTGCATCGGTGAACATTATGAGTCTAAAGACCCTTGCCTATTTGAGGATCGTCATCTCCACACACTGAGGAGATCAGATGATGTTGAAAGGATTCAATGAACAAGGCGAGAGGGCTTTAGGTTCCATAGTGTTACCTATGGAGATAGGTGAATGAAAGACTGAAGCCAAATTCTATATAATTGATTCAAATACTTCATTCACTACTTTTCTTGGTAGGCCTTAGATACATCAGAACAAGAAGATTTCATCCTCCCTCCATCAGTGCATCAAGTTCAAAAAACATGGGATCGAGTACTATGTCAAAGGAGATGAAAAGCCATTTTCAATCAGAGAAGTTGAGATATATGAGGATGCGACCTACTAACTTTCTCAAAATACCATTTCTCGTGAACTTGGTCAAAATTCAAATGCAAAATAAAATGAAAAAGAAGAAAAATAAAAATAAAAAGAAAGAAAAATTGAAAGTTCAAGTGAACGAGAAAAGGACATCGAGGAAGAAGTAGAGCTGCATATCACATTCTACCCACAGTTCATTCCACCATATGGACTGTTAACCTCATTTTTAGAATGAGCCCTCAACCCCTCCATCTTAGACATAGGCCTCCTATTAGACTTTAAGAGATCCTCAGCCTTAAGACACATCTAGAGAATAGGTGGACACTCAACCTAGCCCTAAAGACTTAGACGAGTTAGCCATAGGAATAGGTCATGCCTTAGGGGTGTTAGGAAAAATTACCTATCCTATAACTTGAACCACATTCTGTACTTCCTTCCTTCAACTCAAACTCCAAATCAAATAAACATCAAACATAAATAAATTCTAGCCTAATTGATTTTCACCAAACTCAAATCAATACCACATGATTGAAACACATGATTGAAATCCATGATTGAATTCCAAGTTGAAATTCTAAATTCCAAATCTTGCCTAAGCCCTTTGCTTTTCCTTCATGGACTTAGCCAAAATCATCTTCAAATCAATTCAAACTCATGAGATTTTCTCATAAATCATTTATATTCTCATTTATATTCACATATATAAATAAAATATAAATTCAAATCAATCAAATCAAATCCAAAATTCAAATTCTTAATTCAAAATCATTCTTAAGTCCTTAATTCTCTCTTAAGGACTTAGCCTAAATCATCTTCAAATCAATTCAAACTCATGAGATTTTCTCATAACTCATTTATATTCTCATTTATATTCACATATAAAAATGAAATATAAATTCAAATCAATCAAACTAAACTCAAAAATAAAATCCAAACTCCAAATATTTCATAAGTCCTTTAATTTCCTCTAAAGGACTTAGCCTAGAGCATTATCAAATTACTACACATCCTTGAAATTTTCTCATAACCCATTTATATTTTCATTTTCTAATCACAAATATAAATGAAATATAAATTCAAACAGCCATAACCAACTCCAAAAATCAAACTCAAATTCAATCAAAATCCAACCAAAGCCTTTCAAGTCAAAATCTTGAACTTAGCCAAATCAACTTCAAATCAAGCCAAACTCTTGATTTTTCTTCACGATTCAATCAATCCTTCAATCATAAATCCAAATATGAATACAAACTTCAACCACTTAACCAAAACTCAATTCAAAAATAAAGCCAAAATCCATTTCATGTTCACCCTTTGAACTTGAATTTTCAAATGAATCAAAGCCCATTTGACTTCAAACCACTTGCAAATGGATTTATATTTTAATCATAAGTCCATATACAAGTTCAATCAAATTCAAATCAAGCTTAAGCCATTTGACCTACTTAGACTCGCTTGACCTAAAGTGCCCTTATGAGCCAAATTCTAATCCTAACCAAATTGGATTGAATCAAACTCACCTAAGCCTTTCATCATGATCAATAATCATCATGAGATGATCAATCACTTAAATTGGGTCAATTCAAGTCAAACCAAAGGGTTGACTAAGTCAAAACTTAGCCAAAATGAAACCATACATAGACAAAATCTATCATAGGCCAAATTGATTAAAACTAATTATCTAAGTTCATTCATGTTCAATGGTTGAACTTAACCAAGTCAACATTTGAGACTAACTTAGCCCAATTGGTCACTTGACCTAAGTTGAGACAACTTGACCTAAAATGTCAAAATGTGTCAAAACTTGATCTAAGGTAAATTGATTGAAACCAATGGGTCAAGTTCATTCTAAATCACTTGTTGAACTTGACTAAAGCCTCAATTGGCCAACTAAACTTAACCTAGCCCAATTGACCTTGAACCCAACTTGACCTAAAGGGTCATATTAAGCCAAATTCAAACTTAACAAAAATTGATTGGAAACAAAGATACCAATCCACTTCATATGGTGACCAAACCTAAACCCCACCCCGCTCAAATAGGTCAAATGGGTCAAATTGGTCAACTTGACCCATTAGACCTAAATGATGTCATATGAACCAAATTCAAACCTAAACCAAATTGAATTAAACCAAAGCAACCAAAACATTTTAAATGGTCATATGAACTTGACCCAACCCTTCATTTGACTCAATTAGACCAATTGGTCAACTTGACCTAAGTTGACCCATTTTGACCTAAATGGGTCAACATGAGCCAAACCATACCAAATAAACTCCAAATTCAATGAAACTAGGCCAAACCTATTTTCAAAAACATTCCAAACATACCCAAATTCAAAAATCATCCAAATGACTATTTTACCCCTAGGCCATAAGGTAAATTTTAGCCAATTTCATTTGGAATTTGGTCAATCCTCTTTATACCTAGTTGATTCTCTCCTAGTGGATCAAGTGAACACGAGGGAGGGTGGTGCACCCAACCCAATGGACAAACTAACCATGTGCATGGAAATGGAAACATGGCAAACCTTCTCTCACTCAATTGAAGCACATTGGGAGTTCACCATTCCACTCCCTAGCCAAAACTGAAATCAAGGACACTCTTAACAGCCTAACAAACCCTTTGAATCAAGGCAATTGGATCAAAATAACAAGCCCATGCTTGGTCGTCCGATTTCCAAAGGGGGGGATATACTCCCCCTAATTCACTCTCATTCCAAGATTCCTCAAGTCGATTAAGTGTTAGGAAGCTAGAGGAGTCATTCTTCGGTGATCGTAAGCTCTCTCAAGCATTTTCCAATTCCCATTTCTCGATTTTCATATGGTGAAAATAGAGGAGCTCCACCAAAATTCCATTTTTTTCCACACATATTATCAAGCCAATTCCCTTTGCACACTCCTTCAAGGACCCAAATCGAGCTTCCCCAAGCTCTCTTTCAAGTTCTTGATGCAAAGGAGGAGTCACCTAGACCAAAATCGAGCTCACTTGGAGGAGGAGTTGGTCCATAGGTGATGATACTCAACCTCAACCCCTCAAACTTTCAACAAACCTTCATCTCAACTAGAAGAAACATCTCCAAGGGAATCGAGCATCGGTGAACACCTTTGGCAAGGTTAGCCATTTTTTGAGCTTAAACTCAATGTGGTGTGGAGCTTTGTGAAAGAAACTTTCATCTCATAAGATCTTGACCATTAGATGTAATCTAAGTTGCATGGTGATGGTGTGGGTTAATTTTCATCCCAATCCGAGCTCAATCAAGCTCGGATCAAAGCTTCAAACATGGACGGTATCCATGGCTCACAGAGAGCGGTAGAGATGGATCTTTGGCCGTCCATCTGTGCACTTTAGATGGACAACCGAGATTAAAATGTACAATACACTTATAATTAATCCTCTAATCTGTAGATTTAATCTCAGTCGTCCGATCCTTGATTGGACGGCTGAGGAGAAAGCGCATAGCGTCGCAACCATGCTGTGCTATGATGTGATATTTTAAATAGCCTATCAGGCAGTGACGCGTGTAAAGCACATTCCGTGTTAGCTGCATCATAGCACCATTAGGGATTAATAATATAATTAAGCTTTGTTTAACTCCTAATTAATCACCTAAACTTCTAAAATTCATATCTCAACATAGAAAAATTAGAAAAATATGAAATAAATTGAAATAGAAAGATAATTGAACATAAAATATTTTAAAATTTATTTTAATTGATTTTGGATAGTTCTCTTCTCTGAATTTGGGCTTTATTGGGAATGTTAATTTGCTAATTACTCTCTAATTAATGACTAATTAATTTTAAACTTCTTAGGAGTAATTAGAAGGATGAATTCTACCTCTCTTAATTTTCTTAGGATTTATTGGTGGCTTAATTTGGGGAATTGCTGGTTTATTCCTTAATCACTCCCTTAATGTAATTAGGCTTAGTTAAGGGTGTAATTAGTGGTTTAACCCTCTAATTGAGCCAATTAAGTTTTAGTTAAGTGAATGTGAGCTTTAAGGAATAATTTTGGGATACTCTCCTTAAGATATTTCTTAAGCCCTATTTATTCCTTAATCTTATCTTAATTAAAGATTAATTCACTAATTATTCCCTTAATTAGTTTCATAAAATTCTAAAACTTTTCAGAACTCAATTAACTCTTCTTGGGTATATGCTTAGGTGTTCAAGAGCCTAAGTACAATTAAAAAAATCAAAATTCAACTCATATGTGTGAGGGGTGTTTTGAAATTACTTAAATTAAACCCCATAGCTTAATTAATCAGTAATCATAAGCCAAATTGCAATAGGCCTTTTTCCTTCTAAGTGCATTGCTAATTTAATTTCCTTGTGTGATTTTATGTCATCTTATTGGCTTGTAATTATTTGATTAACTATGCTAAGGTGGTGTAGGTAAGGGGTAATTAACATGCTTAATTCACACCTTAACCTAATCAAAATATAAAATGAATCAAATCACATAAAAATTGAACAAAAATATCAAACACATGTGAGAATAGGTTAGGAATAGTAAACTCACCTCACATTTTCTAACTTGAATCAAACTCAAAAATTAAATAAAAATCACATTAAATAAACTTTGATTTGCTTTAAGCTTTCTTATTTCATAAGATTGCCTTTAGGAATTAATTAAGGTGAATGAGTTTGCATGTTTTCATTACTTTAGTTCTTTCTTAACATGCTAAATGCGTGTCATATGATTTCATACATTCATGCTTTTCAAAAATCAAATTTAAAATGAAAATATTTCCTTTATGTCAAATTGCATGTTTTGGCTAAAGTAAGAATATGAGTGGCTATTATCACTACTAAATCCAAATTATTTTCAAAATATATGAATCAATTATCAAAACTAAATGTGTGTTACTTATATATTACTTATAAGCTTGCATGTGAGTAAAATATAAGGATGCGCTTAGCGTAGTTTTCCTTCTCCTCTCTTTTGGTATAGTTTTGAATAGGATTTGGCAAAGTGTATAGTTCATTTGAAAAGAACCTAACAATTGCCTAATTCCATCTCCTATTCATTCCTATGCTATTATTTAAGAAGTATACCTACACTTGTACATATAAATAAACAAAAATTAATCAACCAACACAAAGTCTTGCATTCTCTCTTTTCCATTTATCTCTTTTGTACATATGCTTGTATTTAAGGAAAGTGATATATTAGTCTAGACAACCCCAGGATTGTGAGACTTTAAGTAGCCCTAAGTAGGTTGTGTACCTTACATCCCTAGTTAACAATGACGTCATACTCACTTATATCTTTCATACATTCATATGTGCGTATGAAAATTGGATAAGAAACCCCTTTTCTACTTCATGAAAATCATGCATCATAAACATTCAAATTTTCTTAAATAAACTACTTAGCATGCATCATAAAGTGTGCTAAACATTCCCATTTATATGTATAGATATATTTAGTAATCATTCATGTGCATGTTATACATGTTGGGAAAGAAATGAAGTGATGTATATTTTTTGAATTTAGTTCATTTTACTTAATCTTAAAATGTCTTTCTTTTTGAATAGGTTTGTTTAGAGTTCATCTAAACTTAGGATAAAATAAAACACATAATAAAACATTCACTAAATAAAATTAAAACATGAATCCACTTTATAAATTACTTAGATTAGGGAAGAAAAGAGAAGTTCTCTTTTCTTTCCCTCCCTTTATAACTTAGTAATAAATTGAGGATTCACTTGAAGCCAATCAAAACATAAAATATAATAAACCCTAAATAATTAAATCACTTAAATGAAACCCTCCTATAAGTTAAACATTCTTCACACTTAGAAAATTATAACTTAAAACTATAGCTAAGCATACCACACAAACCTCTAAAGCACGCACATTAGGCTAAGTCATCACTTCTAGCTTTAGGTTAAGGTGATGCATGGTTTGATGTTTGCTTTTATTTTATGATATATGTTTTATTCTAGATGTTATTGTGAATGTGCATAAAATGAATGATATAAAGATTTATTCTAATCATATTTGCTACAGAGGATTGTGCTTAAGGGGCATTTTGATAAATAAAAATATAAATTCTTTTGTTGTGTAGGTGCTTATACCCCTAAGTACAATCCAATACATGCTTTGGATTTGTGTGATTTGTTTAGCTAATATCTATTTTGGAGGTGTAAACTAGATTTACTTTTCCTTTTCATGTAATTTTTATAATTAGGATTTTGGAATGATTATTATGGGGAATAGGATGAACATTAGTCATAAGATCTTATCTTATGTACCATGTCAAGTATTTGGAGCAACCACCTTCCAACCATCTAAAAGAAGGAATCAAAGAAGAAAGAAGAAAAGAAGAATGAAGAAGTGAAACTTGAAGACCCCCATAATAATGAGTTCCTTGCTTAATTGTACTTAATTCATTTGTAATCCACGTTGTATAAGGGTAGAGCTCAACTACCCAATTAAATTTTGGGTATGTGTGGTGGTGCCCAATCACAAATGGCCTCTTATTCTTTTGTGATAGCTTTATAAATTGATTGATGATTTGTTTAGCTTGTGCAATAAGATGGCATCTTTTTTCTAGTTTCTTCCTTGCTTGATGTATGGCCTGCATGTTGATTAGGATCTTAGAAAAAAATAATTCTTCTACCAAATTTAACAGTTCAAAATTAAAATAAAGATCTCATAACCTCACATAAAGCTTAGGCTAAAATCAAGATAAAAGAATTAGTAACCATTTAGCTGGATGGGTATTTCTTTTATAACATCATGAACAAGTGCATATTATTTTCACTTTGATTGGAGGGCTTCCACCTTAGCCAGAGAAACTTGGCTTGACCTTCGAGAGCTATGGTGGAAATACACCTCCTACCTTCTTGCTGATTTTGGCCAATAATCTTACTTCTCATGCATTAAATATATGAATCCTATAAGCCTGAGTCAAATGATTATCCAAAAAAAATAAAAAAATAAAAATGTAATATGATTTGCATTTGATTTAGGTCATTTGAAGCAGGCCCTTACATGATGTAGTCTCTTTAAGGAGTGAGTTTAAGGACTTAGTCTCTTTCTAAATAAGTAATAGCCTAGCTATCTTGCATAAAGCATATGAATTGCCTACATGAAATCGTAGGAGGAGTTAGTTGGCGGCCACCTCGAGGCGGTTGTAAGTCCAAGCTGTCAGGTGATTTGTCCTCTCTTGTGGAGACAAACAAAATACTCATTTTCACCTTAGATTTAGGATGTGCTTTTGGACCTCACCAAAGCTCCCTAGATTTAAGTTCTGAGGTTGCTTCTCCCCTTTGTGGGTCATAAGCATAAATCTTCACCTTTTAGGCATTTTCATAATCTTGTGTTGTTAAATCATAAGCCCTAAATTTCTAATGAAACATTCAACTCAAACAAATTAAATCAATTTCAAAAATATAAATCCCAACCATAGGATAGTTTGAGATGCTCGTTCTAGCATCATGAGCATCTCCTACTTATCTTTAATTGACTTCAATAATAAATCTCTCTTTGATCAATCCCATTTGATCTTCTGAAACAAACTAAACGATTGATAGTCCTACCTATTAAAATATTTGGAGACAATGATCATTTACCTTAATCGAGAGCATTCCTAAGGGATCTCATTTTTTAGGATGTAATTAACTATTGGGGCTTGCTCCAATAAGGAACTTAACAAACCCAGTTTAAAATAAGCCCTACTTTACTTTTTCTTGTAAAGTAGGGGAAGAATCTTTGGGACACATGCATACCCATTCTCCCTAGGAGTCTTTATTAAGGTGATTAGATCCATTGTAGGGTGGTGACTTCTATCTTTCAAGATAGTACACCTCTCCTCAATGTTGTACCCGATCACCCTCAATAAGATTATCTGTAGATCTACGTGGTGTTAAAAAATGTATAAAAAAAAAGAGATGTATATTTCTATCTTCATTTTTATCCTGCAAAAGGTGAAGTTGGAAGTATAGTATCTTATTCTTTAGAAATATAAAAATATCACCATAAATTTTTATGGCGACTCCACTGGGGAAAGTTCCTCTCTCCATCTTTGGTAAATGATTGTTGTCTTTAAGTATCAATAGTGGATTTGTACTTTAGTATGAATCCAAAACTATCTTTCATTCCGTTGGCACTTAGCTTATTTCATTCTTAAGTTAAGCTAGCCAACATCTTTAGGTTTTAAGACCTCGCCCCGTGTTGGTCTTAAAACCCCCGTTAGGCTCTCCAATGGGTGAAAATATAAAAGATCTAAATAAAAAAGAAAACATTTAAAGACTTCCTCCTTATCATTTCTATGATAAGGAAAGGTTCATTTTAAAATAATGAAGACAAAATAAACCCTTATCAAAAAGTATGCTTTTCAAAAAATACTGTTTCAAAAATGCACTTAATAAAATATTTTACACAAAATTTTCTTAAATCATCTTCATCTAACAATCTTTGTGATTGTTATATGTAAGATCATCCTTACAAAAATAAAATTCCAACAATCCTATTTTCAAAAGCATAAAAGTTGAAGATAGGCATTTCCATTCAATACACCCAAATGTATTGAATGGATATTACCTCTTCAAGCCAAATCATAACTTTGGACTTCCACCTAACACATTCCATATGTGTTAGGTTGGGATTTTCATATTTTCAAAAATAAAATCACATATGAAACCTCTCCATTCAATATACCCACATTTATTGGGTGGAGGTCTCATTTTTAAACAAAATCAAAAATAAAAATTTTCAAAAATCACATATGAACCTTTCCATTCAATATACCCACACTTATTGAATGGAAGTTCCATTTTCAAACAAAACTAAATTTTTTAAACGCACATATGAACATCTCCATTCAATATACCCAAATTTATTGAATGAAGATTTCATTCCCAAATAAAAATATCATCATTTGGAAATCTCACTTAAACATATTCCATATATGATTGATTTGGAATTCACTCTTTCGAAAAAGTAATAATCACACACAAAGCAAACTTTTCACATTGCAAAAATATGATTGACTTCCATTTCTACATACCCAAATTTGTTAGATGGAGTCTTCTTTTCAAAAATCAAAACTTAATAGTCATATTTTTAAAATTTAAAACACATTTGGAGCTTTATTTAGCACACTCAAATTTGCTAAGTGAAGTCTCCAAATTTGAAAGACAATTTTCACAATACATTTGAAACTTCATTCTAGCATAGCCCATTTGCTAAAATGAAGTCCCTCTTTTTCTAAAATAAAATTTGGAACACACTTTTGGAAATTTCATTTAGCATACTCTAATTTGCTAAGTAAAATATCCATCCCACAAAAATTTTCAAGACATATTTGGAACTTCAATTTAGCATACCCCATTTGCTAAAATGAAGTCTCACTTTTTCAAAATTCAAAAAAAATAAAAATAAAATTTGAAACATCTTTGGAATTTCATTCAGCATATTCAAATTTTCTAAATGAAATTTCCACTTCACAAAATTTCCAAAAGCACTTTTTGAACTTCACTCTTTAGCATAACAAATTTGCTAAAGTGAAGCCTCCATTTTCAAAATAAAACCAAAACATAAAAATTTTAAACACATCTTTTGGAATTTCATTTAACATACTCAAATTTGCTAAGTGAAATTTCAATTTCACAAAATTAAGTGGAACTTCATTTTTGGCATACCATATTTTCTAAAGTGAAGTCTCCACTTTCAATCAAAAACAAATCAAACCCACAAAAGGAAACATTGGATCCCTTACTTAAATTTGCTAAGGATCCTACTTTTCAAAACAAATCAAAATCAAAAGGAAACACATTAGGTTCCTTAGCATACCCAAATTTTCTAAGGATCCTACTTTTAAAAATCAAAATATCAAAACAAATGAAACACTTTAGGATTTCCTTAGCTAAAATAATCATCTTTTTTAATTTTGTAAATTTCCACTTATTTTCATAATTCTATTCAAAATAAATTGAATCTTTTCAAACACTCTATTCAACACTTAAAACATACTCTTTATATTGAATTCAAATTTTCAAATTTTCAATTCTCAAATACCCAAATCTTTAAAATATTTCCATGAACCGGAAACTTATCTTTCAAATATGGGATTCTTTAATTTTTGATTATAAATAAATTCCAAATTTATATTCTTTTCCCTACACATGGACTTGGGAGTTATTCATTTTATTCATCTTATAGAAATTTTGAGGGATAAAATCCATGACACTCTCTCTACTTAGACTTCTTGAAAAGCAGATCATCGAATCAATTTACCAATTTTGACATCCCCTCATTAAAAAGTGGAAGTCCACCAGTTTCTGAGTGCTAGTACAGTGTTTGGTTTCTTGTCTGCCCCCCAATAGCACCCCTCAACTAAAGCTCCATTGAGATTACCTCCCAACGTTGGCGTTGGTCAGTTCTTCCTCACTCACCTACGGGACTGAAGAAATAAAAATTGGATGATTAAGCGGTATCATACCAAGATTGCTAGGGAGATGGAGGCTACTATTGTCGGTGTGGAGGTACCTCGATCACTTAGTTCTGTGAACTGTTTCATCCTCTCTCTGGGTATGACAGAGAGAATGCTAGGAGGATCTGCACTTCACCTCCACTAGTGGTTTTCAACCCCAATTAGCGGCGGAGGTCATTTGTTGGGCTCGGTGGTTGTACTCAGTTGGCAGCTTACGGATGTTAGAGTTAGCTTCGGTTCAATTTGAGATCTTTCATTCCCCACAGCAAGGGGAAACACCTATGACAAGAGAGTGCCAGAAAGGCTTGTACTTTAGTACAAATCACTAAGAAAGAGAGATGGAGGTTTGGTCAGCAATCAGTGATCTCCACACTCATTGATTTCCCTGATCAGCGTGCTGCCTAGGTCATCCCTTCACCAACACCACCAGTTCAACAGGGCATGGTGATGGTGGCAGCTATTACAGAGGGAGAAGATGATAACCCAGTTGCACCGATGATAGTAGAACCTCCTAAGAGTGTCACCCCCAGTGGATGTGATGGAGTGTGTCTCATAGTGATACAGTCCTCATAGGATTGATTCTCCAACAGTAAGGGAGGTCCGGTGCCTCTCAGTACATGACAATGATCACACTGGTTAGCTAAAATCATTTATGCCCATTCAAATTGATCATTTACTTAGGGAGATAGTGGCACATTATCTTGTAGAAAAGAAGAAAATTCTGGGGTATGACTGGTATGATCAGGAGAAGATCAGCTTTGATCCCAACGAAGATGATTTGTTGGGAAACTCAGCCGAGGTTTGCATAGTGGATACCAGGGGATCCCTCCTCAGAGAGCAGCAGGCCATGGAAGTTGATGAGGTTGAGCAGGAAGACACAGCCCAATCAGGCAAACACCTTTACTATCAGTTATTAAAGTAAAAAAAAAAAGATGAACAAATAGATAGGATGTAAGGTAGCTTGAGGACTTATTAGCGAATCTCGTGAGAAATAAGCCCCGGCCAGTTCATCTCTGCGGTGATAATTAGTCAAAAGTTAGTGCATGTCTTGGACCCAGCCATGACCTTACTTCCCATTGAGCAAGGTAACACTAGTATGTATAGGAAGGTAGTGGAAGTACCTCCATACAGGAGAAATACATCAGATCTATGGTTGAGCAGCAAGTGAAGGAAGTGTTGGTTCAAGCCCGGGGAGGATCATCAGTTCCAAAGGGTAGAACCTACCCTGAGAAATTTAATGAAATCTAATATCTCAAGAGCCAAGAATAGTAAGTGGAGAGGGAAGCAACCAACTAGAGATCGGAGAGACCATAACTCAGCTTCCACCTCTTTTACCACCACAGGCAACCCACCGCCTCCATCCTCCATTGCCGACCTTAGCTCACATCAGCAAGAAGCGCATACATACTGCTGCTAGGTAGCTATGGTTCACATACTCTTTAGATAAGCTTAACAAACCATATTTATTTAAGAGGGAGGTAATCAAAAAGATCTTTAAGAATCTTTTAAAGAAATCAGATTTTTAGCTACCCGAGCCTAGGAGACCAGAGGAAGTGGACAAAAGCCATGATCTTAACTTTTTCCCCTACCACGTATACTAGGTCATGTTTTGGAGGATTGCTTCACATTTAAGAATTGGCTTGAACATAGTTTCAAGATCGGTGTTATAGTTATCCCGAAGGAATACCTTGTGGAACGGCCATCCAGTTCCATTAGGGTAATCCTTGGGGATACTTGTGATCCTTTCAAAACCAAAGAAGGTTGGGATATCTCTTTATACAAAATCTCTAAAAAGATCATCTAGAATATCAAGAAACTTTCCTTGTAGGTGCCTGAGTCAGCTCAAACATTCAACATCAAGGAAGGTTTGTAAGTTTCTGCCAACTCGGGAAAGGGGAGCTCAAGAGAAAGCAAAGATGTGTCAACTGGATAGCCCAAGAAAGCACAACCATCGACCGAAGCCCACCTCCATTCTACCATTGTAGCTACCACTTCGGTGACTTTCTCTACTTTAGCTAGTTGTTCTTCTTCTACTAGTAGAACTCTTGTATCAGTAGATAAGGGCATCAAATCCCTTACCTCACTCACTTTACTCGATTTCTACTTTGTACCACCCATCAAATCCAATAAATTGAAGAATAAAACTAGCTTGAATTACTTCTATGTCACTTCTGATGGGTTGTCTACTTCTATTTATAATGATACCTCTTCAAGTCAAAATAACTATAACAATTCTGATCTTCCTCTTTCTGATTCAGAGTTAGATTGTCCTACTTTGAATATTACATATTCGCATCTTGAGATAGACTTTGAATCATCTGATTCTGAGGGTCCCATAGGAGACATTATAAGTGAGCCGAATGTGCAGGTAGAATCTTCCATTACCCTACCACAAAAGATCACCAAAGTCAACCTCCGTATTGGCAAGGTTCTACCTCCTAGGGCAACACCTCAAAATAGAGGAAAATAAGTCATTGGTATAGAGGATTGAGAAGCCCCTCCATAGGATACTCCACCCATGGATATGCTTGTGGAGATTAGCCCAAGGTGGACTACAATCTTCTCTCTCATCTAAGAAAGTTTCTACTTAAGCTAAGTA
Organism: Cymbidium sinense; assembly: GCA_021442155.1. NCBI lineage: Eukaryota > Viridiplantae > Streptophyta > Magnoliopsida > Asparagales > Orchidaceae > Cymbidium > Cymbidium sinense. Next base: position 5,600,186 of record CM038226.1, read on the forward strand.
TATACAATGCCTTTGTCTTATCTGAAAAGATGAGGGAATCATTAATTAAGGCTCTCCTTAATCCTGAGATATGCTTAGCTCAGCTGACTACTATAGCTTAGTAGGCACATTACATAAAAGAAACTTAGGGGATCACCATCACAGATGAAGACCTTCTTCTGGGGAACTTAGAGCACAACCGTCCCCTCTACATCACAGTTGAAATGGGCAGATTCAGACTTACCAGCGTTCTAGTGGATCCAGGTGCATCGGTGAATATAGTGAGTCTAAAGACCTTTGCCTATTTGAGGATCGACAACTCCACACTCCGAGAAGATCGAATGATGTTGAGAAGATTCAATGAACAAGGTGAACGGGCTTTAGGTTCTATAGTGTTACCTTTAGAGATAGGTGACTGGAAGATTGAAGCTAAGTTTTACATCATTGATTCGAATACTTCATTCATTACTTTCCTCGATAGGCCTTGGATACATCAGAATAAATTAATTCCATCTTCACTCCACCAATGTATCAAGTTCAGAAAGGATGAGATTGAATACTGTGTCAATGGAGATGAAAAGCTATTTTCAGTTAAAGAGGTTGAGATTTATGAGGATGCAACCTACTAACTTCCTCAAAATACCCTTTCTTGAGAACTTAGACAAAACTCAAATTCAAAAGAAAAAGAAAATGAAAAAAAAGGCAAAAGAAAAAGAAAAGAAAAATAAAAATCCAAGTGAACAAGAAAGGGGAATTGAAGAAGAAATATATCGGCATATCACATTCCACCCATAGTTCATTCCATCATATGGACATGTGGGCAGGATGACCCAACCTCCACCAAGCAGAGGTAGAGGATGAAATAGAGGCTATTCTAGAGGTGGAAGACACCCCTAGTTGGCTATCATCCAATAGAGACCATGTTCCGGTTCATAGGAGTACCCATACTATTCACATAGACTTGGAATCTAGTTCGGAGGATGAGTCTAATGTGATTAGTATACCAGCCAACCCCTCTCAGCGGGTTCCATTGGAGATGACTTTCAACTGATGAGAGGAAGACCTGCCTAGACAAAGCAAAGTATTCAAATCAGGTTTATGTGAAACTATCAGGCAGCAGCTGGGAACCTTAGCTCTAACCTAACTTTCATATCAAAAGTTGAAGGTTTAGTAGTTAAAAAAGCCCCTAAGTCTTCCAGTGATATGAACCCAAAGAGATTCTTTTTGGGATCATCATCCTCAAGTCCTGAAGTTGATGTAGAACTTGAGGAGGATACATTTAAAGAATTAATGGAATTACCATTTGACTTTTACTCATCTTGTGTTTATAATCATATACAGAAAGGTTTAGTTCCTCATACATGGTCCAGACACAATTCAGAATATTTTGAATAGCTATGGAACAATACAGGTAGGGAAGCACAATCTAAAGTAGGACTAGGATTTGGTACAATGGGTCCAATCGATGATGATGATTATTACTTAGTTGTTACCAATCATTTGGAGTCTGACAGGTTCTTTTCACATAGCACCAACTCTTATGATGATGTGTATTTAGAAACATCAAATGATCCAAATGATCTCCAAATCAAAGATGCACCGCCAGAATTTGAAGAGGAGATTTATTCAATAATTGACAAGCTTAAAAAAATCAACCTCATGATAGAAGAAAATCCACGCCTGACATACATCAGTTCATTATTGAATGAAGAAGAAGCTAATGACTTAGTTAGGCTATTGACTGAGTTTAAAGACTGCTCATATGGAGTTATGAAGAGATGCCCGGATTATCTCTTGACGTAGCAGTCCACAAGCTAGCAATAGATCCTAACGCTACCCCTATTAAGCAAGCTCCTAGACACATGTGATTAGAAATTGAACAAGAGGTTATTTCTAAAGTCAAGAAACTAATCAATGCTAGTTTCATCAGGGAAAAAAAATATCCTACCTGGTTAACCAGTGTCGTACCATTTAAGAAAAAGAATGGCCAAATTTATATTTGCGTCAATTTCAGACTTAAATAAGGCATATACTAAGGATGAGTTTCCTCTTCCTATACTAGAATTAATGGTGGACATCGCCTTATCTCATGCAGTCTTCTCTTTCATGGATGGGTCATCTGGCTACAACCAAATCAAGATGTCTCAAGATGAAAGAAATACTACTTTTCAACCCTAATCAATCTTCTATTCGGGTCATGTTTTCACTTAAAAAATGCGGTGCTACATACCAACCATGACTCAGATCTTCAATGAACTCATCCATCATCAGGTTGAGTGCTATGTTGATGATCTAGTAGTCAAGAGTAGAGAAAAAGAAGATCACCTCTTTGACTTGAGAGAAGTTCTCGAAAGGTTTGGATAATATAACCTCAAAAAGAATCCCTTGAAGTGTGCATTCAGAGTAGCTTCAGAGAAATTTCTTGGGTTTGTTGTCTAACATTGTGGAATAGAAATAGATCTAGAAAAGATCAAAGCTATCTTAAAAATGCCACCTCCTAAGAGTTTAACTCAACTCAGATCCTTCCAAGAACAGCTGGCATATCTAAGATGCTTTATCTCCAACCTATCGAGGAGATGCAAGCCATTCTCAACACTTATTAAAAAGTATGCCAAGTACAAGGGGACAAGTGTTAACATGCATTTGAAGACATCAAGCTGTATTTGGTGAAGCCGCTAGTTCTAGCAGCTCTTATTTCGAGCAGGCCACTTATCATCTACCCTGCTACATTGGATGACTCTCTTGATGATTTGTTGGCCCAAGCCAATGACAAAGGGAAGGAGAACGCTCTCCACTACCTTAGCCATCATCATATTCCTACTAAAGCAAACTACCCACCTATTGAGAAACATTGACTAGCTTTGATATTTGCCTCTCAGAAGCTACAACATTATATGCTTTCTCATAAGGTAAAATTGATCACTATAACCAATCCACTGCAATACATCATGACACAGTCAAAGTTATCCAGATGTTTAGAATGATGGTCCATGATTCTCTCATAATTTGATATCACATTCGTACCCCTCTGTGCGGTAAAAGGATAAGCACTAGCAGATTTCTTAGCAATATACCGACTTCATGTTGATTCTCCGCTTAGTGATGATCTCCCTGATGAACAAATCATGAACTTAGGGAAGGTTGTCAACCGCTGATGGGAGATATATTTTATGGTGCAGCTTCTTTTCATAAAGGGTAAGCATCACGATCTACTCTTCCAGGAAAGGCGGGGGTAGAAATAGTTCTCCTAACTCCATACTATGATGTGAGGAGATTCTCATACTATCTTTTCAACCCATGCACCAACACTGAATCCAAGTATAAGGCTTTGATTGTTGGTCTGGAGTTATCCATCACTATCAGTGTCAAGAGCATCAACATCTTTAAGAATTTTTAATTGGTCATTAATCAGATTGTCGGGTCCAACAAGGTTCTCAAACCCATGCTTCATCATTACCATGAGTATACCATGAAACTATTGGCCCAAATTCCTTAAGTCACCATCTACAAGGTTCCTTGAGCAAAGAACACAGTAGCAGATGCTTTAACCAAACTTGTCAAAGAATTGGCATGTATAGAAAATGAGTCCATTTCAATAAAGGTCTAAAATAGACAAGTCCTATCCCTTATTGATGCTGAACTCATCGAGAGACTTTCTCTTGAAGGGGAGGATATCATTGCCAAAATAGATAAGGAGCTGGACTAGAGGCAACCATTCATAGACTATTTGAACACTGGCAAACTACCCCAAGAAAAGTCGCAAGCCAATCAGGTGAAATAGAGAGCTCTCTCCTATGCTATTGTTAATGGCACCCTATGCCAACGGTCCTTTGACCAAATGTGGTTATGCTATTTAGACAAACACAAAGCCCAAGGCATTGTAACTGAGGTACATTCAGGTCTATGCAGGGCACATCAATCAGGTCTGAAGATGAAGATGAAAATCAAGAGACTAGGATACTACTAGTCATCGATGATTACAGACATAATGGATGTAGCTAGGAGTTGCCTTCAGTGTTAGGTACACGATGTGATCCGCCATCAACCACCCAACATTCTACAGCCTATATTGGCCTCATGACCATTCGAGTGTTGGGGTACCGACATTATTGGTCCAATCAATCCTCCTTCTTCCAAGGGGCATTGCTTCATCTTAGCTGCCACTGACTACTTTTCCAAGTGGGTGGGGGAAATCCCACTCAAAGAGGTCACATCTCAGCATGCGATTCAGTTTTTTAGGAATCATATTGTATATAGGTTTGGGGGTGCATCGATGAATTATATCCAATAATGGTATTGCATTCAAAAGCATGAAGATCAATAGCTTCGCCAAAAGACACGGTATAGATTGGAGATACTCCACCATCTACTACCCTAGAGCAAATGGCTTAGCGAAAGCATTCAATAAAACTCTCATCTAAATACTAAAGAAGACTCTTGATGACAATAAACGATAGTGGAATGAGCAGTTGGTTGAAGACTTGTGGGCCTACCACACAACATACCAAACTCCAACTCAGTCTATCCCATTTTTCTTAGTGTATGGGTGCGAAGATGTTCTACCTTTAGAAGTTCAACTCCTATCACTAAGGATAGCATTGAGTAGCAAGATCCCTACAGAGCATAATGCAAAGTTGCAGTTAGAAGAACTCGAAGCCTTGGAGGAGAGTCACCTATGGGTGTGCCAGATCCTCGAGTTGTACAAGGCCAAAATGATTCAAGGTCACAACAAGCTGGTCTGCCCTAGGTCTTTCTGTGTAGGAGACATTTTGTTAGTTCTAAGGAGACCAATTATTACCCGTCAAAAGATGGGAGGCAAGTTTGAACCCACTTGAGAAGGCCCTTATGTTATAAAGAAGGCTTACCAAGGAGAATCTTATCAGCTCATTGATTGAAAAGGGGAACACCCGATGCTTCCAATTAATGGGCTTTATCTAAAGAAATATTACCCATGAAATAAATCATGTTTGAAAATAAATCTATCAATCAACAAAAATCAGATTCCATTTCATCAAAATCTTCTTTCTTTCGAAGTATTGTTTGCTTATGTTGTGAATCCACCGTGATGTGTTTCGGCTAGGTATAAGAGTCCCCTAGTGGCATCCTATCTCTCTTTCACAACACAAACAAAATCTCTCGATGCTATTAGAATAGGTGTAAGAGAACCTGAGAGGCATCATATTTTAATTAACACAACAAAGTTAGGTGTAAGAGAATCCAAGCGGCATCATTTCTTAGTGGGGATTTTGGTTGCCAATCGTGGCACCATTTCATCAAATCCCCAAGCATGTTTAAGGTAGGTGTAAGAGTCCCCAAGAGGTGTCATATTCTCTTTAAACACATGCACAAAACAAACACAAATCCCTATGGCACTCACTCATTAATTGCACTAGATCGGCTCTACATGCTACCTCACTAGCATGTCACCTCAGTGGTCACTTGTTTGGAAGATGTGAATCCCTACACTTTCTTCCTAATTTGATCATTGCAATCCAACGAGCACCTTATTAGTATGGTAGACTTCACTGCCCAGCCAGTAAGCTACCACATGTTGACTTTGTTTAAGAAGATGTGAGTCCCTGAGCATTCCTCTTGAACTAATTATCATGATTTAACTAGGTCTAGTATAGTTGAGGTTTAGGATAAGTCCCACAGAGGCTCCTTTCTTCTTGACTATGTTTGAGTTAATATACATCCCCCAATGGCATCCACTCAGTAGTCGCCCTAGATCGGATAACACTTGTCAAGCTGAAGATAGACTATCCCAGTGATCAGTTTTGTTATAAGAGGATGTGAGTCCCCGAGCTTTCTTCCTAGGCTGATTGTTGCAAACTGATGGGCACCTTAGGTTGGTTGATGTTCACTATGCTGATAAGGACTCACCCGGTGGATGTACCATTCTTGGCAGATGTGAGTCCCCATGCTTTCTCCTTAAGTTGGCCACCAAATACCTATTTGATATGACTAGACATGTCATCTTCTCCAGGTTTTGGATTAAGCCTTTAGTGGCCCCATCCCCTGCGGGCATTTTATTTGGATCATGTCCTTTGCGACTCCATTTAGACACTACCCAGGTTACTTTTCGATTAGACAGTCCCCCTTTCTTAGTAGCCACCCTTGTGGTTGGAGAATTTGTTCAAGAATGCATAAATTCTTCCTTAGTACAGTAAATCTAAGATAGGTCTAGCCTGATATAAGCTCCTTCTCAATTTGATCCAAAGGGCCCCTTTTCCTAAGCAGGCATCCTATCTATAGGGAAATGTCAGCAGAACTCCCTATAGGAATTGCACTACCGTTGAGATAAGTCCCCAGTCAAGCACTCACTCATAGTCAGTTCAATCTATTTTGTCATAAGCAGGTTACCCCAGCAATCAATCTACTTTAGAAGATGTAAGACTATGATGTAATCTTTCTAGCATGATTGTCGCAAACCGATGGGCAGCCTTAGGTTGGGATTGGTTTGTATCCCAAAGAAACCAACCACTTCAGTGGTCTTTGGTAGTGGAAGATGTGATTCACTGAGCTTTCTTCCTTTCAATTGATCATTATAAACTGAAAGGCACTCCTTTGGTTGGATAGTTCTCCCATCGGCAGGGAAGCTACTTTCTTTAGTTCAGTAAATCTAAGATAGGTCTAGGCTGATATAAGCTCCTTCTCAGTATGATCCATCACAAGTCAACGGAATCCATCAAAATAAATCTAAAAATGAAATTAATCTTTGACTATCCTTGAGTTTATCTAAGTCCCCCAGTGGTATTCATTCAAATAATCAGCCTTAGGTTGGTTTCAATATGTTGCTTTGTCGATAGACTACCCCAACAACTGGTCCCTACTTTGGAGGATGTAAGTCTTTTATGCTTTCTTCCTAGTACAGTTGCTGCATATCGAAAGGCATCCCCTTGGTTGGCTAGTCCTACTATGTGTTTAGTAGATGACCCATTTGGATTGGTAAATTTGAATTAGGTCTAAGCCTATGAGGCTCCTACTCAGTGCGATCCATCATAAACCAACAGGGCCCATCTCAAAAATCTAAATCTAAATACTGAAACAAATTCAATGTTCTTCCTAGTGGAAATTTCTCTCCAATGAGACTCAAATCAAATCAAACCTCTCATCCCTTTGTGGATGACTTGAACTTTCTTCCCTAGTGGAAGGTTCACATAATCTATCCCTAGTGGATTCTTCCTTCCCTCTCTTATGTCCTTGACATAAGTAGAGCCACAACTAAGCTCAATTCCTTCTACACCGGTTAGAGTAGATTGTCTAGTGCTTGTGATCTCGGTGTTGTTGCTCATTTTGTCAACAATAATGGTGGTGTTCCTTGTCAATCACACCACACCTATTGGGTGCCCTTTGTTGATCTCATTTTTAGAATGAGCTCTCACCCCTCTATCTTAGACATAGGACTCCTCTTTCAAGAGATCCTTAGTCTTAAGATATATATAGTGATTAGGTGAAAACTCAACTTAGACCTAGAGACTTAGAAGAGTTAGCCATAGGAATAGGTCATGCCTTAGGGGTGTTAGAAAAATTTTCCTACCCTATAGCTTGAACCACATTCCTTACTTCCTTCCTTCAAGTTGAACTTCAAATCAAATCAACATCAAACCTAAATCAATTCTTGCCTAATTGATTTTCTCCAAACCCAAATCAATGCCACATGATTGAAACACATGATTCAAACACATGATTGAAATCCATGATTGGATTCCAAGTTAAAATCCCAAATTTCAAATCTTGCCAAAGTCCTTTGATTTCCCTTCATGGACTTAGCCAAAATCATCTTCAAATCAATTTGAACTCATGATATTTTCTCATAACTCATTTATATTCTCATTTATATTCACATATATAAATGAAATACAAATTCAAATCAAATCAAATCCAAAATTCAAATTCCTAATTCAAAATCCTTCTTAAGTCCTTAATTCCCTCTTAAGGAGTTAGCCTAAATCATCTTCAAATCAATTCAAACTCAAGAGATTTTATCATATATAAATGAAATATAAATTCAAATCAATCAAACTAAACTCAAAAATCAAATCCAAACTCCAAATATTTCTTAAGTCCTTTAATTTCCTCTTAAGGACTTAGGCTAGATCATCATCAAATCACTTCAAATCCTTGAAATTTTCTCATAACCCATTTATATTCTCATTTTATATTCACAAATATAAATGAAATATAAATTCAAACAACCAAAACCATCTCTAAAAAATCAAACACAAATTCAATCAAAATCCAACCTAAGCCTTTCAAGCCAAAATCTTGAACTTAGCCAAATCAACTTCAAATTAAGTCAAACTCTTAATTTTTCTTCATGATTCAATCAATCCTTCAATCATGAATCCAAATATAAATACAAACTTCAATCACTTAACCAAAACTCAATTCAAAAATTAAGCTAAAATCCATTTTATGTTCACCCTTTGAACTTGAAATTTTTAAATGAATCAAAACCCATTTGACTTCAAACCACTTGCAAATGGATTTATATTTCAATCATAAGTCTATATACAAGTTCAATCAAACTAAAATCAAGCTTTGACCAAGCCATTTGACCTACTTAGGCTCACTTGACCCAAAGTGACCTAAAGTATTCTTATGAGCTAAATTCTAATCCTAATCAAACTCACCTAAGCCTCTCATCATGAGGTGATCAATCACTAAAATTCAGTCAAACTGAGGCTTGACCAAGTCAACACTTAGCCAAAAAGAAACCCAACATAGCCAAAATCTATCATAGGCCAAATAGATTGAAATCAATTATCTGAGTTCATTCATGATCAATGTTTGAACTTAACCAAGTCAACATTTGAGCCAAACCTAGCCCAATTGGCTATTTGACCTAACTTGACCCAACTTGACCTAAAAAGTCAAAATATGTCAAAACTTGATCTAAGCCAAATTGATTGAAACCAATGGGTCAAGTTCATTCTAAATCACTTGTTGAACTTGACTAAAGTCTCAATTGGCCAACTAGACCTAACCTAGCCCAATTGACCTTGAACCCAACTTGACCTAAAGGGTCATATTGAGCTAAATTCAAACTTAACCAAAATTGATAGGAAACAAAGACACTACCACTTCATATGACTAACCAAACCTAAATCTACCCATGACCTAGCTCAAATAGGTCAAATGGGTCAAATTGGTCAACTTGACCCATTTAACCTAAATGAAGTCATATGAACCAAATTCAAACCTAAACCAAATTGAATCAAACCAAAGCCACCAAAACATTTCAAATGGTCATATTAACCAACAACCTTGGTTTGACCCAATTTGACCAATTGGTCCGACTAAGTTGACCCATTTTGACCTAAATGGGTCAACATGAGCCAAACCATACCAAATGAACTCCAAATCCAATCAAACTTGGCCAAACCTATTTTCTCAACATTCCAAACATGCCCAAATTCAAAAATCAACCAAATGACCATTTTACCCCTAGTCCATAGGGTAAAGTTTGGCCATTTCCACTTGGAAATTGGTCAAATCCTCTTCATACCTACTTGATACTCTCCTAGTGGATCAAGTGAACACTAGGGAGGGTGGTGCACCCAACCCAATGGATTGGGTCAGCCAAACCCCACACAATGGCAAAACAGACCATGTGCATGGAAATGGCCACATGGAAAACCTTCTCCCACCCAATTGAAGCATATGGGGAGTTCACCATTCCACTCCCTAGCTAAAACCGAAATCAAGGACACTCCTAACAGCTTAATAAACCCTTTGAATCAAGGCAATTGGATCAAAATGGAAAGCCCATGCTCGATCGTCCGATTGCCAAAGGGGGAGATATACTCCCCCTAATCCACTCTCATTCCAAGATTCCTTAAGTCGATTGAGTGTAAGGAAGCCAGGGGAGTCATTCTTCAGTGATCCCAAGCTCTCTCAAGCATTTTCCAATTCCCATTTCTCGGTTTCCACAAGGTGAAAATAGGGGAGCTCCACCAAAAGTCCATTTTACTCCACACCTAAAATCAATCCAATTCCATTTGCACACTCCCTCAAGGACCCTAATCGAGCTTTCCCAAGTTCTCTTTCAAGTTCTAGAAGCAAAGGAGGAGTCATCTAGGCCAAATTCGAGCTCACTTGGAGCCGGAGTTGGTCCATATGAGAAGATACTCAACCTCAACCCCTCAAACTTTCAGCAAAGCTTCATCTTAACCAGACGAAGCTTCTCCAAGGATATCGAGTGTCGGTGATCACCTCTGGCGAGGTTAGCCATTTTTTGATCCTAAACTCAATGTGGTGTGGAGCTTTGTGAAAGAAACTTTCATCTCATAGGATCTTGACCATTAGATGTAATATAGGTTTCATGGTGATGGTGTAGGTTAATTTTCATCGCAATCTGAGCTCGGATCAAAGCTTCAAACATGGATGGTGTCCATGGCTCATAGAGAGCGGTAGGGATGGACCGTCCATCCGCACATTTTGGATGGACAACCAAGATTGAAATGCACAATATACTTATATTTAATCCACTGATCCATGGATTTAATCTTAACCATCCGATCCTTGATAGAACGGTTGAAGTGAAAGTGTGTAATTCTGCCTCTATGTGGCGCTATGATGTGATGTTTTAAAAAACCTATTAGGTGGTAACGCGTGTAAAGTGCATGTCGTGTCAATCGCAACGTGAGTAGGGATTAATAATATAATTAAGCTTTATTTAATTCCTAATTAATCACCTATACTTCTAAAATTCATATCTCAACATAGAAAATTCAAAACAAATTATGAAATAAATTGCATTAGAAAGTTAATTGAACATAGAATATTCAAAAATTGATTTTAATTGATTTTGAATAGTTCTCTTCTCTGAATTTGGGTTTTATTGAGAATATTAATTTACTAATTACTCTTTAATTAATCCACTGATTAATTTCAAACTTCTTGGGTGTAATTAGTGGGATGACTTCTACCTTCCCTAATTTTCTTGGGATTTATTGGTGGCTTAATTAAGGGAATTGTTAGTTTATTCCTTAATCACTCCCTTAATGTAATTAGACTTAATTAAGGGTGTATTTAGTGATTTAACCCTCTAATTGAGCCAATTAAGTCTTGGTTAAGTGAATGTGAGGCTTAGGGAATAATTTTAGGATACTCTTCTTAAGATATTCCTTAAACCCCCTTTATTCCTTAATCTTACCTCAATTAAAGGTTAATTCACTAATTATCCCCTTAATTAGTTTCATAAAATTCTAAAACTTTTTAGAACTCAATTAACTCTTCTTGGGTAGATGCTTAGGTGTTCAAGAGTCTAAGTGCAATTAAGAAAATCAAAATTCAACTTATATATGTGAGGGGTGTTTTGAAATTACTTAAGTTAAATCTCTTAGCCTAATTAATTATTAATCATGAGCCAAATTACATTAGGCCTTTTTCCTTCTAAGTGCATTGTTGATTTAAATTTCTTGTGTGGTTTTATGTCATCTCATTGGCTTATAACTATTTGATTAACTATGCTAAGGTGGTGTAGGTAAGGGGTAATTAACATGTTTAATTCACACCTTAGCCTCAAAATATAAAATAAATCTAATCACCTAAAAATTGAACAAAAATATCAAACACATGTGGGAATGGGTTAGGAATAGAAAACTTACCTCACATTTTTCAAATTGAATCAAACTCAAAAATAAAATAACAATCACATTAGATAAACTTTTATTTACTTTTAGCTTTCTTATTTGATATTATTATCTTTAGGAATTAATTAAGGTGAATGAGTTTACATGCTTTCATTACTTTAGTTCTTTCCTAATATCCTAAATATGTGTGTCATATGATTTGATACATTCATGCTTTTTAAAAATCAAATTTAAAATGAAAATATTTCCTTTATGACAAATTGTATGTTTTGGCTAAAGTAAAAAAATTTGAGTGGTTATTATCACTATTAAATCCAAATTATTTTCAAAATATATGAATCAATTATCAAAACTAAAATTGTGTTACTTATATCTTACTTATAAGCTTGCATGTGAGTAAAATATAAGGATGTGCTTAGTGTAGTTTTCCTTCTCCTCTCTTTTGGTATAGTTTTGAATATGATTTGGCAAAGTGTATCATTTGAAAAGAACCTAACACTTGCCTAATTTCATCTCCTATTCATTCCTATGCTATTATTTAAGAAGGATACCTACACTTGTACATATAAATTGCATAAACAAAAATAAATCAACCAACACAAACTCTTGCATTCTCTCTTTTCCATTTACCTATTTTGTACATATGCTTGTATTTAAGGAAAGTGGTAGACAACCCGAGGGTTTTTAGCCCTAAGTTGTTGACCTCAATTTTAGAATGAGCTCTCAACACCTCCATCTTACATATAGGATTCCTCTTATACTTTAAGAGTTCCTTAGTATTAAGACACATCTAGTGATTAGGTGGTCACTCTACCTAGCCCTAGATGACTTAGAAGAGTTGGCCATAAGAATAGGTCATGCCTTAAGGGTGGTAGGAAAATCTTTGACCCTTTAGCTTAAACTTTTCCTCACTTTCCTTCTTTCAAGTCAAACTCCAAATCAATTCTATTTGATTTTCTCAAACTCAAACCAATTCCATGATTAAACCCATGACCAAAATCCATCAAAAATTCTAAAGTTAAAATTTCCTAAGTCCTTAACCCTTTCTTAAGGACTTACCCAAAATCATGATCTAAACCTACTCAAATCTTTGAGATTTTTCTCATGATCTATTTATATTCTCATTTATATTATCATATATAAATGAAATAAAAATTCAAACCCATTAAATCAAATTCAAAATTCCAAATCAATTTATGAAAATGTTCTCAAGTCCCTTTAATTTTCCATTAAAGGACTTAGCCAAAATCAACTCCAAATCTTGATCAAACCTATTCAAATCCTTGGGATTTTCTCAAAACTTATTTATATATTCATTTATATTCACATATATAAAAAAAATATAAATATAAATCAATCCAATCAAAGGAAAAAAATTAAATTCCAAATTTAAAATCCTTGAAATTTCATTAAATCCCTTAATTTTCTATTAATGGATTTAACCTAAACATTAATCAAACCTTTTCAAACTCATGCTATTTTCTCAAAATCAATTTATATTCTCATTTATGTTCTCATATATAAATGAAATATAAATATACATCAATCAAATTCAATTCAAAAAAATTAAATTTCAAATTAAAAATTCCATTAAATCCTTTAATTTTCCTTTAATGGATTTAACCTAAATCATGATTAAACTCTTTCAAATCCTTGAAATTTTTTCATAATCAATTTATATTCTCATTTATATTCATATATATAAATGAAATATAAATTCAAACAATCAAAACCAACTCCAAATATCAAACTCAAATCCACTGAAAATCAAATCTAAGCCTTTCAAGTCTAGTCAAAATCAATTCAAATCAAGCCAAACTCTTGATTTTCTCTCATGGTTCAATCAATCCTACAATCCTGAGCTCATATATAAATCCAAACTTCAATGCTTTAATCAAAACCTAAATCAAAAATCAAACCCAAAACTTCTTCATATTCTTCCTTTGAATATGAAATTTTCAAATGGATCAAAATCTCTTTGGCTTCAAACCACTTGTAAATTGATTTATAATTCAATCATAAGTCCATATACAAGATCAATCAACTTCAAATCAAGCTTTGACCAAGCCATTTGACCAACTTAGGCTCACTTGACCCAAAGTGACCTAAAGTACTTATGAGCCAACTTTTGATCCAAACCAAATTGAATTGAACCAAACTCATATTTGCCTCTATCATGATCAACAATCATCATGGGATGATCAATCAATCAAATTCCAAACTAAGTCAAACTTAAGGGTTGACCAAGTAAACACTTAACCTAAAATGAAACCTAACAAAATCCACCACCATAGGTCAAATTGATTGAAACCATTGATCTAAGTTCACTCATGGCCTATGTTTGAACTTGACCAAGTCAACCTTTGAGCCTAACCCAGCTCATTTACTTGACAAGTTGACCCATTTTGATCTAAAGGGCCAAAATGTGTCAAAACTTGATCTAAGCCAAATTAATTGAAACCAATGGGTCAAGTCCATTCCAAATCATTTGTGGAACTTGATCAAAGCCTCAATTGGCCAATTAGACCCAACCTAGCCCAATTGATTTTAGACCCAACATGACCTAAAGGGGTCAAGTTGAGCCAAAATTGAACCTAACTCAAATTGATTGGAAACAATGATACCAATCCCCTCCATATGACTAACCAAACCTAAACCTACCCTTGACCTAACCCAAATAGGTCAAATGGGTCAACTTGACCCATTTGACCTAAATGAGTCATATGCGCCAAAACCTAATCTATACCAAATTGAATCAAACCAAAGGCACCAAAATATTTCAAATGGTCATATGAACTTGACCCAACCCTTAGTTTGACCCAATTCGACCTATGGGTCAGCTTGACCCAAGTTGACCCATTTTCACCTAAATGGGTGAACATGAGCCAAACCCTATCAAATGGATTTCAAATCTATTGAAACTTGGTCGAACCTATTTTCTCAACATACCAAACATACCCAAATTTTAAAAATAGTAAAATTACCATTATTCCCCTAGGCCATAGAACAAATTTTGGCCTAGCCCATGGGTATTTTGGTCATACACTCATCACAATCACTTCAGGCTTTCCTAAAACCGTAAGGGGACCTAGTGATGAGTGGTGCACCCAACCCAATGGGTTTGGGTCATCCCATTTGGCTCATGGACCAAACCCGACCAACTATTGCCAAATTGAAATTTTAAACTCCCCCCAAAGCTCAATTGGATGCACATGGGAGTTAGCCATCCACTCCTCTGGCCAAACCAACCATGTGCACACCTCTAATAGCCAAAATAACCCATCCCATATGGTCAATTAGATCAAAATGGCAAGCCCATTGTCGGTTGTCCGATTGCCATAGGGGGAGATATACTCCCTAATCCACTAAAATTTGAATTCATTCACATCGAACCTGGAAGCCTTAGAATCACCTTAAGGTCCTTAGAGAGGTTTAAGCCTTGCTTTCTTCGATTTTGCACAGTACAAAATAGGGGAGCTCAACCCAACAATGAATTTTATGCACACTTGATCTAGGACCTAGGTCGAGTCTGCCCAAGACTTTTCTAAAGTTCTAGAGTCAAGGGATAGTTCAATTCCATCAAATCTGCAAAGGGAGTGAAGGGGAGTTGGTCCATAGAGCTCTACACTCAACCTCAACTACTAAGAACTTCAACAAAGCTTCATCCCAACCAGACGAAGCTCCTCTAATGGAATCGAGCATCGGTGATCACCTCTGATGAGGTTAGTGATTTTTCGATCTTAATTCTCATGGGTATTGGTCCTTTGTGAAGTGAACTTCAATCTCATAGGATCTTAGGCGTTGGAATTGTTGGTTATTGCATGATGAAGGTGTGGGCTAAGTTTTAGCTTAATCTGAGCTCTATTGAGCTCGAATAAAAGCTTAGAAGTTGGACGGATCTCATTCTTCCTAAGCCTTGGCAGGAATGAATCTCTAGCTGTCCATCCACACTATTTGGATGGACGGCCAAGATTATTGCCACATTTTAAAATACCTTATCCATTTTATAAATGGCGGGTGCATCCTCAGCCGTCCGATCTTTTCGAACGGCTAGGGATAAAAGCATGTGCGCCACCACCGTTCCCTTGACTAGACAAGTTAAGTAAGGGGCTCACGGCACGATACATGTAAAGCGCATTGACCACCGCCACCACACGTCACACCGTGAGTGGGTATTAGCCTAAGATTAGTTAGGGATTATTATTAATTCTTAATTAATTTATAAACCTTCAAAAAATCATAACTCCTTCAAGAAAAATCAGAAAAATATAAAAAAATGTTATGGATAGATAATTCTATCTAGAATATTTTAAAAATATTTTTAATATATTTTGATTTCTCAATAAATATTAATTATTCCTAAGTCACCAATTAACCTCAAACTTCTAGAGTTTATTTTAGGGGATGACCTCTACCTTCTCTAATTTTTTTGAGATTTATTAAGGCCTTGATTAGGGAAATTGCTAGCTCACTCCCTAATTACCTCTTTCATGTAATTAAGGGTAATTAAGGTGTAATTAGTGGATTTTCCCTATGATTAAGTTGGAGTAAAGTTAGATCCAATGAGTAAGAGTTTTATGGGATAATTTTAGGATATTTTCCCTAAGATATTCCTTGAACCCTCTTTTCTTTCTTTAATCCCCTTCTTAATTAAGGGTTAATTCATTAATTATCCCTTTAAACAATTTTCAAAAATTCTAAAAATCTCCAGAACTTAATTAATCTACCTTGGATAGATTCTTAGGTGTTCAATAACCTAAGTCTAATTAAGGAAATTAAAACCCCTTTCATAAGTGTGAAGGGGTGTTTTAAAAGCACTTAAGCTAAAATCCCTTAGCTTAATTAACTTTTAATTGTGAGCCAAATTACATTAGGTCATTTCATTACTAGGTGCATTGCAAATTTAAATACCTTATGAGTTTTATGTCATCTCATTGGCTCATAATTACTTAGTTAATTTTTCTAAGGTGGTGTAGGTAAGGGTTAATTAAGTCACTTAATGCATACCTTAGTCACTTAATGCATACCTTAACTTAATCAACACTTAAAAATGGATTTAATTATCTAAAAATTAAACTAAAATAAAAAACACATGTGGGAATGGGTTAGGAACAACAAACTCATCTCACTTTTTCAAAATTAAATCAAACTTCAAACAAACAAAAATCATTTTTTTCACTTTGATTTATTCTAAGTTTTCTTATTCTTTAAGAATGTCTTTAGGAATTAAGTGAAGTGAGTTTATTTATATGATTACATTACTTTAGATCTTTTCCAACATGTTAAATTATATGCCATGTTTTTCTTGCATTCATAACTTCATGTTTCAAGATTTTAAAATAAAATTATTTACTTTATGTCAAATGTGCATGTGTTGGCTAAAGTAAAATATGAGTGGCTATTATCACTACTAAATCTAAATTATTTTCAAAACTTGTAAATGAAACATCAAATCTGAAAATGTTCTATTTATATATTAATTATTATCTTGCATGTGAGAATTATAAAGTCATGTTTAGTGTATTCTTTCCTTCCTTTCTTATGTTTGCATAGTTTTGAATATGGGTTGGTAAGATGTAGGGTTCATTTGAAAAGGACCCAACACTTACTTAATTTCAAACCCTATTCATCTCTATGCTATCACTTAAGGAGGATTGCTTACATTTACATGAATAAATTGCATAAATAAAAATAAAATTATTAAAAAACTTTTGCATATTTCTTCTTCATTTCATTTCTTTATATGCATGTTAGTACTTAAGGAAAGTGGTATATTAGTCTGGACAACCCTGAGGTCGTGAGGCTTTAAGTAGCCCTAAGTAGGTCTTGTACCTTATACCTCTGGTTAACAATAGCATTATACTCACTTATGCCTTTCTTACTTTCATACATGTATATAAAATTTTGGAGAAAAAAAACCTTTTCTACTTAAGAAAAATCATGCATCTAAATCTTCTATATTTTCTTAAATGGATTACTTAGCATGCATCATAAAGTATGTTAATTATTCTCATTTGCATGTACAGATATGCTTAGGGTCCATCCATATGCATGTTATATATGTTGGGAAAGAATTGAAGCAATGTATGTTATGTGAATTTTGATTCATTTTTCTTAATCTTAAAATGCCTTTCTTTTTGGATGTGTTTCTTTAGAGTTGATCTAAACTTAGGATTAATTAAAAGATGTAATTAAAATATTCACTTAAATAAAATTAAAAATGTGAACTTACTTTAGAAATTACTTAAGGAATAGGGAAGGAAAGAGAAGTTCACTTCTCTTTCTCTCTTTTTATAACTTAGTAATTAATTATAAGTTTCACTTGAACCAAATTAAAACATGAAATAAAAATAACCCAAAATCACTGAACAGCTTAAATGAAACCCTCCTCTAAGTTGAACATGTCTTTCATATTTAGAAAATTCAAACCTAAAATCCTAAGCTAAGCATACCACACAAACCTTTAAAGCACACACATTAGCCTAAGTCACCACTTCTAGCTTTAGGTTAGGTCGGTGCATGGCTTGATGTTATGTTTTGTTTTGTGATGAATACTTTAGACTGGATGTTAGGGTATATGCTTGTAGAATGAATGGTAGGATGTGCTTAGTTTAACTATTCTTTTCTGCAGGGGATTGTGCTAAAGGGACGCTATCATAAATAAAAATATAAATGCCTCTTGCAGCCGAAGGTGGACTACAATATCTTTTCTCATCTAAGAAAGTTGTCATCTAAGCTATGCATATATGATTCCCTTGTCTTATCTAAAGAGGTGAGGGAATCACTAATCAAGGCCCTCCTTGATCCTGAAATATGCTTAGCTCAGATGACCGCTATATGTGAGGAAGCACACAATGCAAAAGAAGCCCAAGGGATCACCTTCACTGATGAAGACCTTCTATTGGGGGACTTCGAGCACAACTGTCCCCTATACATTACAGTCGACATGGATAAGTTCAAACTCGTCAAGGTTCTCATGGATTTAGGTGCATCAGTAAACATTATGAGTCTAAAGAGCCTTGCCTATTTGAAGATCGACATCTCTACTCTTCGAGGAGATAGAATGATGTTGAGAGGATTCAATGATCAAGGAGAGTGGGCTTTAGGTTCTATAGTGTTACCATTGGAGATCGGTGACTAGAAGACTGAAGCCAAGTTCTACATCTTTAATTCGAATACTTCATTCACTACTTTGCTTGATATGCCTTGGATACATCAGAACAAGATCATTCCATCCTCCCTTCATCAGTGCATCAAGTTCAGAAAAGATGGAATTAAGTATCGTGTCAACGGGGACGAAAAGCCATTCTTAGTGAGAGGTTGAGATTTATGAGGATGTGACCTATTATCTTCCTCAAAACATCCTTTCTTGTGAACTTGGACAAAATTCAAATGTAAATGCAAAAGAAAAAGAAAGCGAAGAAAAATAAAAGATAAAAGAAAATAAAAAGAAAAAAGAAAAGTTTAAGTGAGCAAGAAAGGAGAATTGAAGAACAAGAGGGCCAGCATATCACATTCCACCCACAGTTTATTCCATCATATGGACATGTGAGTAGGATGGCCTAACCTCCACCAGGTAGAGACAGAGGTAAAAATAGAGGCAGTTCTAGAGGTGGAAGACCCCCTAGTTGGCCTTCACCCAATAGAGGTCATGTTCCAGTACATAGGAGTACCCTTACTATTCACATAGACTTGAAATCTTGCTCGGAGGATGAGTCTATTGTGATTAGTATACCAGCCAACCCCCCTCAGTGGGTTCCATTAGAGGTGACTTTTGATCCAGTCAGAAATGAAGACCGGGTCTCCAAGCAAAGCAAAGTACTCAAATTTGGTTTATGTGAAACTATCAGGCAACAGTTGGGAGCCTTAGCTCTTACCTCACTTACATCTTAGAAAATTGAAGGTTTTGTAGTTAAGGGAGTCTCTAAGTCTTCCAGCGACATGAAGCAAAAAAGGTTCTTTTTGGGTTCATCATCCTCAAGTCCAGAGCTCGATGTAGGACTTAAGGAAGATACATTTAAAGAATTAATGGAATTACCTTTTGACTTTTACTCACCTTGTGTTTAAAATCTTGTGCAGAAAGGTTTAGTTCCTCGCACTTGGTCCAAGTACAGGTTAGAATATTTCAAAAAATAATGGAACAATATAGGCAGGGAAGCACAATCAAGAGTAGGACTGGGATTCGGCATAGTGGGCCCAATCGATGACGAAGATTATTGCCTAGTTGTTACCAACCATTTAGAATCTCATAGGTCCTTCTCACACATCCCCAACTTTCATGAGAATGTGTGTTTAGAAATTTTAGAGGATCCAGATGATCTCCAAGTTAAAGAGGCACCGCCAGAATTTGAAGAAGAAATTCATTCAACAATAAACAAGCTAAAAAAAATCAACCTTAGGTAGAAGAAAATCCTCACTCGACATAAATCAGTTTGTTGTTGAATGAAGAAGAAACCAATGACTTAGTTAGGCTATTGATTAAGTTTAAAGATTGCTTCACATGGAGTTATAAAGAAATGCCTGGATTATCTCCTAATATTACAGTCCACAAGCTAGCAATAGATCCTAACATTACCCTTATTAAGCAAGCTCCTAGATGCATGCAATTATAAATTAAATAATAGGTCATTTCTTAAGTCATGAAACTGATCGATGCTAGTTTTATCAGGGAAGAAAAATATCCTACCTTGTTAGCTAGTGTCAGCCCAGTTAAGAAGAAGAATGACCAAATTTGCATTTGCATCAATTTTAGGGAAGCATGTCCTAAAGATGAGTTTCCTCTTCCTATACTAGAGTTAATGGTGAACATTGCCTCATCTCATACAATCTTCTCTTCATGGATGGATCATCTGGCTATAACCAAATCAAGATGTCTCCTAAAGATGAAAGAAACACTACTTTCTAAACCCCGATCAGAATCTTCTGTTATAGGGTCATGCCTTTTGTCCTTAAAAATGCTGGTGCTACATACCAGTAGACCATGACTCAGATCTTCAATGAACTCATCCATCATCAGGTTGAGTGCTATGTTGATGATAAGGAAGGCCATCTCTTTAACTTGAGAGTAGTTTTTGAATGGTTAAGATAATATAATCTTAAAATGAATCCCCTGAAGTGTGCATTCGGAGTCGCATCAGGGAAATTCCTTGGGTTTTTTTGTTCACACGGGAATAGAAATAGATCCTAAAAAGATTAAAGCTATCTTAGAAATGCCACCTCCTAAGAGTTTAACTTAACTCAGATCCTTTCAAGGATGGTTGGCATATCTAAGATGCTTTATCTCAAACTTATCAGGGAATGCAAGCCATTCTTAGCTCTTGTCAAAAAGGATGTCAAGTTCATGTGGGATGATAAGTGTCAGCATACATTCGAAGATATTAAAGAATACTCGGTGAAGCCTTCGCAGCCTATCTCTGCAGTTGATCCTTACACCGCCAGATTGGATGACTCCTCGGTGCTGTTGGCCCAAGCAACGATGAGGGAAGGAAAGCGCCTCTACTACCTCGCCCATCACCGATCCATGAAGCAAACTATCCACCCATTAAACATTGCCTAGCTTGATCTTTGCATTCGCTACGATTACATGCTTTCTCATAAGGTGAACTTGATCTCAAGAACCAATCCACTGCAGTACCTCATGACACGACCAATGATTTTTAGATGTTTGGCTCATTGGTCTATGATACTCTCATAGTTTGATATCATATTTGTACCCCTCCGTGCAATAAAAGGTCAGGCACTAGCAGATTTCTTAGCAACACACCCACTTCCTGCTGATTATCCGCTTAGTGACGATCTCCCCGATGAATAAATTATGAATTTAGGGGAGGCTGGAAATCACCGATGGGAGATGTATTTTGATGGTGCTACTTCTTTTATTAAAGGCGAAGCACCATGATATATTCTCCCATGAAAGGCAAGGCTAAGAATAGTTCTTCTAACTCCAAACCACGATGTGATGAGATTCTCATACTATCTTTTCAACCACTGCACCAATAATGAAGCTGAGTATGAGGCTTTGATTGTTGATTTGGAGTTAGCCATCAATATCAGTGTCAAGGGTATCAACATCTTTGGGGATTCTCAGTTGGTCATCAACCAGATTGCTGGGTCCTACCAGGTACTCAAACCCAAGCTTCATCATTACTATGAGTATAAAATGAATATGTTGGCCCAGATTCCCAAAGTTACCATCTACAAGGTTTCCTAAGTTGAGAATGCAATAGCAGATGCCTTGGCAAAACTTGCAAATGAGTTAGCATGTCCAGAAGATGAGTAAATTCCAATAAGGGTCCAAAATAGACAGGTCATATCCCTTATTGATATTGAACTTATCGAGAGACTTTCTCTTGAAGGGGAGGTTGTCATTGTCAAAATGGACAAGGAGCTATATTGGAGGCAATCATTCATAGATTATTTGAACACCAGCAAACTACCTCAAGAGAAATATCAAGCCATTAGGTAAAACAGAGAGCTCTTTCCTATGCTCTTGTTGATGGCACCTTGTACCGTCAGTCCTTTGACCAAATGTGGTTACATTATTTAGACAAACACAAAGCCCATGGGATTATAACCGAGGTACATTCAGGTCTATGTGGAGCTCATCAATCTACTCTGAAGATGAAGTTGAATATCAAAAGAATTGGATACTACTGGCCTTCTATGATCACAAATTTCTTAGACATAGCTAGGAGATGCCATCGTCGGTGCAGTGTGGTCCTCCACACCACCCCAATATTCTACACCCTACTTTGGCTTCATGGCCATTTGAGTGTTGGGGTACCAACATTGTAGGTCGATCGATCCTCTTTCTTCCAAGGGCATTCATCTTAGGCACCACTACTTTTCTAAGTGGGCGAAAGCCATCCCACTCAGAGAGGTCATAGCTCACCATGCACTTCAATTTTTTAGGAACCATATTATATATAGGTTTGGGGTGCCTCGATGAATTATATCTGATAATGGTACTGCATTCAAAAGTATGAAGATCAATAACTTTTCCAGAAGACTAGATATAGATTAGAGATACTCCACCATCTACTACTCTAGATTTAATAGTTTAGCAAAAGCATTCAACAAAACTCTCATCTAGATATTGAAGAAGACTCTTGATGACAACAAATGATAGTGGAATGAGCAGTTGGTTGAAGCTTTGTGGGCCTACCGCACCATATACTGAACTCCAACTCAGTTTACCCCATTTCTTTAGTGTATGGGTCCAAAGCCATTCTTCCTTTGGAAGTTCAACTCCCTTCACTAAGGGTAGCATTTGGTAACAAGATCACTACAGAGAAGAATGCAAAGTTACGGTTAGAAGAGCTCGAAGGTTTGGAAGAAAGTCTCCCATAGGCGTGCTAGAACCTTGAGTTATACAAGGCCAAAATGATTCAAGCTCACAACAAGCTGGTCTACCCTAGGTCTTTTTGAGTAGGAGAACTTGTGTTAGTCTTAAAGAGACCAGTTGTTGCCTGTCGAAAGATGGGAGGCAAGTTTGAACCCACTTGGGAAGGCCCCTATGTTATAGAGAAGGCCTACCAAGGAGGATCTTATCAGCTTATTGATTGTAAAGGGGAACACTCGATGCTTTCAATTAATGGGCTCTATCTAAAGAAATATTATCTATGAAACAAAACTTGTTTAAAAATAATTTATTAATAAAAATAATAAAATCTAATTCCATTCATCAAATCTTCTCTTCTTTCGAAGTGTTATTTGCTTGTCTTGTGAATCTGTCGTGACATGTTTAGGATAGGTGTAAGAGTCCCCCAATGGCATCATATCCCTCTTTCACAACACAAACACAATCTCCTGATGCTATTAGAATAGGTGTAAGAGAACCCGAGAGACATCATATTTTGATTAGCATAACTAAGTTAGGTGTGAGAAAACCCGAGTGGCATCCTTTCTTAGTGGGAATTTTGTTGCCATCTATGGCATCATTTCATAATTCTCTAGCATGTTTTAAGGTAGGTGTAAGAGTCCCCCAGAGGCATCCTATTTCTTTTAACACATACACAACAACAAACATAAATCTTTTGTCTTAAGCTATTTGATGTGGGAGCAAGCCCCATGTAGCACTCACTCATTAGTTGCTCTAGGTCGGGTCTAAATGTTATCTCACTAGTATGTCACCCCAGTGGTCATCTATTGGAAGAAGTGAGTCCCCATGCTTTCTTCCTAATTTGATCATTACAAACCAATGAGCACCTTGTTAGTATGGTATTCTTCACTTCCTAGCTAGTAAGCTACATCATGTTGACTTTGTTTAAGAAGATGTGAGTCCCCGTGCTTTCTTCTTGAACTAGCCATCATGCTCTAACTAGGTTGAGTATATTTGAGGTTTAAGATAAGCCCCTAGAGACTCCTTTCCTCTTGACTACTTTTGAGTTGATATAAGTCTCCCAGTGGCATTCACTCAGTAGTCGTCCTAGGTCAGATAGCACCTGTCGAGCCAAAGACAGACTATCCCAATAGTCAGTTCCACTATAGGAGGATGTGAGTCCCTGAGCTTTCTTCCTAGGTGTATTATTGCAAATCGACGGGCACCTTAGGTTGGTTGATGTTTGCTAGACTGACAGCGACTCACCCGGTGAGTACGCCACTCTTGGAAGATATGAGTCCCCATGCTTTCTCCTTGAGTTGGACACTGAATACCTATGCATATTATCTTCTCCAGGGTTGTGGATCAAGCTCTTAGCGGCCCCTCTCCCTATGGGCACTCTACTTGGATAGTCCTTTGCAACCCCATTTAGACACTACCCGGGTTACTTTTGGATTGGATAGTCCCCCTATCCTATTAGCCACCCCTGTGGTTGGAGAATTTGTTCAACAGATGCGTAGATTTTTTCCTTGGTTCAGTAAATTTGAGAAAGGTCATAACTAATATAAGCTCCTTCTTAGTTTGATCCCCTCATAAACCAACAGGCCCCATGATAAACAAACTAAATAAACAAATAAAATTTGCTTGTGGATTAGGAATTCAATCCCCTAAATGACCCCCTTTTTCTAAGCAGGCATTCTATCTTTAGGGCAGTGTCAGCGAAACACCCTATAGGAATTTCCTGACTACTTGAGTTGAGATAAGTCCCCTAGTCGGCACTCTCTCAATAGTCATCCTTAGGTCAGGTTCAATCTATTTTGTCACAAATAGGTTACCCTGGCATTCATTTTATTTTGGAAGATGTAATTCTACTACGCATTCTTCCTAGCATGACTGTCACAAACCGACGGGCAGCCTTAGGTCGGGTTTGATTTGTTACCTAAGGCAACCAATCATTCCAGTGGTCTTTTGTAATGGAGGATGTGAGTTCCCATACTTTCTTCCCCTAAATTGATCATTGCAAACCAAAAGGCACACCTTTGGTTGGATAGTTCTCCCCTCGGTCGGGAAGCTACTCCCTTTGGTTCAGTAAATCTGAGATAGGTCTAGGCCGATATAAGCTCATTCTCAATCTGATCCATCGCAAACCTATGGAATCCATCAAAAATAATTAAAACATAAAATTAATCTTGACTATCTTTAAGTTGATTTAAGTCCCCCAGCGGCATTCACTCAATAGTCAGCCCTAGGTCGGGTTCAATCCGTTGCCTCGCCAATGGATCACCCCAACAACTGATCCCTACTGGGCGCCTTATCAGTCCCACCACACCTATTGGGCACCTTTTATTGACCTCATTTTTAGAATGAGCTCTCAATCATTCCATCTTAGACATATGACTCCTCTTAGACATTCAGAGTCATTAGTCTTAAGATACTTCTAGTGATTAGGTGAACACTCAACCTAACCCTAAAGAATTAGAAGAGTTAGCCATAGGAATAGGTCATGCTTTAGGGGTGTTAGGAAAATTTGTCTATCCTATAGCTTGAACCAAATCCTCACTTCCTTCCTTCAAGTCAAATTTCAAAACTCCAAATTCAAACCAACTTCAAACTCAAATTAATTCCAACTTATTTGGTAAACTCCAAATTCAAACCAACTTCAAACTCAAATCAATTCCAACTTATTTGATAAACTCTAAATTCAAACCAACTTCAAACTCAAACCAATTCCAACTTAATTGATTTTCTCAAATCCAAATCAACTTCAAACTCAAACCAATTCCAAATCAAAACTCAAATCAATTCCAAATTAACTGATGTTCTCAAACCTTGAATCAATTCCAATGAATTTTTCTCAAATCATGAATCAATTCCAAATGATTGAAACCCATGATTGAAATACATGATTGAATTCAAAATCCTAAAAATCCTTCCTAAGTCACTTTGATTCCATCTTATGGACTTAGCCTAAATCAATTTTAAATCAAATCAAATTCAAAATATTTTTCTCATAACCTATTTATATTTTCATTTATATTCATAAATATAAATGAAATATAAATTCAAATACCCAAAATTAATTCAAAAATCAAAAACAAATTCAACCAAAATTCAACTTAAGGCTTTCAAGTCAAATTCTTGAACTTAGCCAAATTAACCTCAAATCAATTCAAACCCTTGATTTTTCTTCATGATTCAATCAATCCTTCAATCATGAATCTAAATATAAACATAAACTTCAATCATCAAACCAAAACTAAATTCAAAAATCAAACCTAAATCAAACTCATGTTCACCCTTTGAACTTGAAATTATCAAATGAACCAAAACTCATTTGACTCCAAATCACTTGCAAATGGATTTATGTTTCAATCATAAGTCCATATGTGAGTTTAACCAAACTTGATTCAAGCCTTGATCAAGTCACTTGACCCAAAGTGATCTAAAGTACCTTTTTGAGCCAAATTTTAATCTTACCCAAATTGGATTGAACTAAGCCCATCAAAGCTTCACATTGTGAGCAACAATCATCATGAGATGATCAATCACTCAAATTGGGTCAAACCAAGTCAAACCAAATGGTTGACCAAGTCAACACTTAGCCAAAATGAAACCCAAACTAGCCAAAATCTATCATAGGCCAAATTGATTGAAACCATTGATCAAAACTAATTCATGATCAATGTTTGAACTTGGCCAAGTCATCATTTCCTAGCCTAATTGGCCACTTGACCCAAGTTGACCCAACTTGACCTAAAAAGTCAAAATATGTCAAATCTTGATCTAAGCCAAATTGATTGCAACCAATGGGTAAAATTCATTCTAAATCACTTGTTGAACTTGACCAAAGCCTCAATTGGCCAACTAGACCCAACCTAGCCAAATTGACCATGAACCCAACTTGACCTAAAAGGTCAAATTGAGCCAAAATCAAATCAAACTAAAATTGATTGAAACCAAAGCTTGCAAAATATTTCAAATAATCAACCAAACCTAAACCAACTCATGACCTAACCCAATTAGGACAAATGGGTCAAATTGGTCAACTTGACTATTTGACCTAAATGAAATCAAATGAACCAAAATCAAATATAAACCAAATTGAACCAAACCAATGATGCCAACACATTTCAAATGGTCATATGAACTTGACCCAACCCTTAGTTTGACCCAATTTGACCAATTGGTCAACTTGACCCAAGTTGACCCATTTTGACCTAAATGGGTCAACATTAGCCAAATGACATCCAATCAACTCCAAATTCTTTGAAATTTAGACCAACCCAATTTTAAACTATTCTAAATCTACCTAAAGTGAAATCAAAACAAATGACCATTTTACCCCTAGGTCAAGGGGTAACCTATGGCCAATTCTACTTAGAATTTGGTCTTATCCTTTTCATGGCCACTTGGCACCCTCTTAGTGGACACAAGTGAATGTGGTGCACATGACCCAATGGGTTTGGGTCAGCCAAACCCAACCCAAGGACAAAATTGACCACCCAATAGGAATTTCTCCACATGGGATCACTCCCACTCTCATTTCAAGCACATGGGAGCTTCACCACTCCACTCCAAAGCCAAAACTGAATCACATGCCACTGAAAATGGCCTAACCAACTCACTCCATGTGATCAATTTGATCAAAATGGCAAAACACCTCTCGATCATCCGATCCTTCTATGGGGAGATATACTCCCCCTAATTTCATTTCATTTGTAGGGACTCACACTCGATTAAGCTTAAGGAACTCAGAGCAAGCTTCTCCAAGTTCCTCCAAGCTTCTTCCACCTACTTTGAATTCTCCACTCTCAGTTTCTTCAAGCTAAAAATTGGGGAGCTCAAGGAAAATTCAAACTCATCCATCACTCAATTTTAACCCAATTATTCCTCTTGCAAGCACCCTCAGAGGACCCAATCAAGCTCACTCAAGTCTTCTTCCAAGCTTCCGAGGCACAGGAGGGGGGAGCTAGACCAAAGCCGCAAGCCTAGGAGGAGGAGTTTGGCCAATTGTAGGATCTACTCAACCTCAAGCCTTCAAAATTTTAATAGGGGTTCGTCTCCACTAGACAAAGCTACCTTGACAGTTGGGAGCGCATGTGATAGCCTCCAACGAGATATGGATCAAAACTAAGTATATGTGTAGATTTCTTTGGTTCTTTATGAAGGAAAGTTTCATCCCAAGTGAATTCAACCATTGGATGTCTTCCTCCTTGTATGTTGATGGTGTGGGTTTAATTTTAGCTCAATTTGAGCTCAATCGAGCTCAGATCAAACCCTAAGGGATGAATGGTTGCCCTCTCCTACAGGTGAGCACAGGGACGAATCATGGACCATCCATCTCACATATTTTCAATGGACGGTCCTAATTTATCCACACTAGATCATCTGATTAATCCCTTTAATATCATGGGCTTACTTTTGACCGTCCGATCTTTGATCGGACTGTCCATGGGAAAGCCCGTAGCACCACCGGCTGACTATGTAGTCGATGTGATAACTTAAATAATGAATCTCATCGTGCCACATGAAAGCGTGCACCGCGTCAATGGTCCACATGTTGCCGACAGGATTAGTTATATAATTATAGAATTTAATTAAGTTTTAATCAAAGAAACTTCAAAATTACATAACTAAATGTAGAAAAATCATAAAAAAATACAAACTCAAATGCATTTTGAAGATATTTCAAAGGGGAATAATATAAAATTAAGTTTAATTGATTTTGAACATTAAATTTTATGTAATTTGGGTTTTATTGAGAATGTAATTATGTTATTACTCCCTGATTATTCCATTGATTAATTTCAAACTTCTTAAGTATGTTTAGTGGGATGACTTCTGCCTGTCCTAATTTTCTTGGGATTTATTAATGGTTTAATTAAGGCAATTGCTTGATTCACTCCTAATTACTCCCTAAATTAATTCAATGATTAATTAACCTACTAAATGGTGATAAATTCATTAATTAAGTTTGCTAATCACCTTAGAATAGTGAATGGACTTAGGGAATGAGATTAGGAGTTCTCTCCCAAATCTTTTCCCTAAGTTTTTTTCATTTGGATAAAAATCTAATTAAGGTGCAAATTAATTAAATAATTTAGTACTTTATCAAATGGCTTAATTAATCAAAATTTTAAAATCAAATCAATCTAAATTTAAATCATTTCCTTCTTGGGTAGATACTTAGGTGTTCAATAACCTAAGTAGCTTAAGGAAATCAAATCTAACTCATATGTGTGGGAAGGGTTATGAAAGTACTTAAATTAAACTCTTTAGCTTAATTAATCATTAATTGTGAGCCAAATGCATTAGGCCCATTTCTTTCTTAGGTGCATTATTGATTTAAATTCCTTGTGATTTTATGTCATACATTAGCTCATAATTATTTGGTTAAGTATGTTAAAGTGGTGTAAGTAAGGGGTAATTAATGGACTTAATGTACACCTTAACCTAAACAAAATATAAAATCAATCTAATGGTTCTAAAATTAAACTACAATAATACACACATGATGGAAATGGGTTAGGACCAATAAACCTTCTCACATTTCTTAAATTCAAATCAAACTCAAAATAAAGCTAAAAATTTCTTTAAACAATTTGATTCACTTTAAATAATCTTATTCCATAAGATTATTTTTAGGAATTAATTAGGGTGAGTAAAGTTACATGCTTACATCACTTAATTTCTTTCCTAGCATGCTAAATGTGTATGTCATATGAAAATCATGCATTCATATATTTTAAAAAATAAATTAAAAATGAAATATTTCCTTTATGTCAAATTATATGTTTTGACTAAAGTAAGAATATGAATGTCTATTATCACTATTAAATCCAAAATTATTTTTTAAAAAAATCTATAAACCAAACACTATAAATAAAAGGTATGCTACTTATAATTATTCATAAGCTTGCATGTGAGTATAATATAAAGATGTGCATTATGTGACTTTTTCTTCTCTTCTCTTTTAACATAGTTTTGAATATGATTTGCAAAGTGTATAGTTTCTTTGAAAAGAATACAATACTTGCTTAAATTCATTCTTGTTCATTCCTATTTATCATTTAGGAAAGATCTTTACATTTGTACATGTAAATTAAACAACCAACAAATCAAACAAACAAACATAAACTTTTTATATGATTCTTTTTTCATACATTTCTTTCTGTACATGCACATATATTTAAGAAAAGTGGTATAATAGTCTGGACATCCTGGGGTTGCAAGGCTTTAAGTAGCCCCAAGTAGGTCTTGTACCTTACACCCCTCATGTAGAAAATAATGGCATCGTACTCACTTATGCTTTCATACATGTAAGTGTGCATATGAAAAATGGATAAAAGAATCTCTCTCTTTTTGTACTTAACAAAATCATGCATACATGAAACATTCCAAATTTCTCTTAAAAAAATATCTCTTAGCATTCATCATTAAGGTGTGCCAAACATTTCCACTTGCATGTATAGATATGCTTAGGGTTCATCCATATGCATGTTACACATATTGGAAAAAAATAAAGTATTGTGTGTTTTGTGATAGTAATTCACTTTACTTAATCTTAAAATATCTTTCTCTTTGAATAAGTTTGTTTAGAGTTGTTCTAAACTTAGAAATAATTAAAACATATAATAAAACATTCACTAAATAAAATTTATTAATGAATCTACCTTATAAATTACTTAAGGTAGGGAGGAAAGAGAAGCTATCTTCTCTTTCCCTCTCTTTATAATACTTAGTAATTAAGTATATGTTCATTCAAACTAAATCAAATTATGAAATAAAACTTAACCAAATCAACTAAACCACTTAAATTAAACCACCCTCTAAGTTGAACCTTTCATACTTAGAAAACTTTAACCTTAAAGCCTAACTAAGCATACCACATAAACCTTATAAGGCACACATATTAGGCTAAGCCACCATTTCTAATCCTATGTTAGGGTGGTGCATGGTTTGATATTTTCTTTTATTTTTTGATGTAATTTTTTAGTCTGTATGTTAGGATGTATGTGCGTAGACTGAATGGTAGGATGATCTTAGTCTAATCATTGTATTCTACAGGAGATTGTGCTTAAGAGGCGTTGCAATAAAAATATAAATGTCTTCGATGTGCAGGTTACTTATACCCCTAAGCATAATTCAAAATAGGCTAGGTGGACTTGGTTACCCATGTGTTAGGTGCTAAGTTTAATTTGTTCATATACATGCTTGGGATTGTGTGTTTTGTTTAGTTAATCTCTATTTTATGGATTTTAGTTAGATTTACTTTTCCTATTTTCATGTAATTTTACAATTAGGATTTGGAATGATTGTTATGGGAGATTAGGATGAATATTGATCATAAGGCTATGTCTTATGTACCATGTGAAGCCTTTAGAGCAACCACATTCCAACCAACCAAAAGAAGAAAGAAGAAAGAAGAAAGAAGAAAGAAGAAAAGAAGAAAAGAAGAATGAAGAATGAAGACCCCATAACATGAATTTCTTCTTGATTGTAATTAATTCATTTGTAATCTGGGTTGTATAATGGTAGAGCTCGGCTACCCAATTTTTTTTTTTGGTTTGTGTGGTGGAGCCCGACCACAAAAGGCCTCTTATTCTTTTGCACTAGCTTTATAAATTGTTTGATTTTTAAGATGGCATATTTTCCTAGTTTCTTCCTTGCTTTGATGAATGGCCTGGATGATGATTAGGCTCTTAGAGAAAAATAAATTTTTTATCCAATTAATCAATTCAAAATTAAAAATTAACAACTCATAACCTCACTTAAAGCTTAGGTTATAAAAATAAGATAAAAGATTTAGCAATCCCTTAGCTAGATGTTGTATATTCTCACATCATGCATAAAAAGTATCTTGTTTTACTCTTATTACGGAGGGCTTCCACCTATACCAGAGAACTTGGCTTGACCTTTGAGAGCCATGGTGTAAACACACCTATTTTCTTGTTGATTTTGGCCCATAATCTAATTTCTCATATATTAGGCATATGAATCCTATAAGCCTGTGTCAAATAAATTGTCCAAAAATGAAAATAAAATGTGACAAAATTTGCATTAGATTTAAGTTATTAAATCATGTCCAACATGATCTAGTCTCTTAAGAAGTGTGTTTAAGGACTTAGTCTCTTTCTAAATAAATAACGTCTCAGCTATCTCACAAAAGCATATAACTTGCCTACATGTATTTAAAATCATAGGAAGAGTTAGTTGGCAGCCACCCTCAGGCAGTGGTAAGTCCAAACAATTGGATGGTTTACCCTCTCTTATGGAGATAAACTAAATACCCATTTTTACCTTCGATTTAGGTCATGCTTTGACCCTCTCCAAAGCTCCCTAGATTTAAGTTCAGAGGTTTTTACTTCCCTTTACAGGCTACGAGCATAAATCCTCACCTCTCAGGCATTTCCACGATCTTGTGTCATGGAATTGTAAGCCCTAGATTTCTAATAAAAATTCAACTCAAATGAATAAATCACTTCAATTTCAAAAATATAAAGCCCAATCATAGGATAGTTTGGGATGCTTACTAAACTTCCTAGTATCATAAGCATCCCCTACTTACCTTCCTTTGGCTTTGATAATAGCTCCCTCCTCTTGATCAATCCCACTTGATCTTCTAAAAATAAATTAATTAATTAATAGTCCTATCTTTGAAATCTTTGGAGACAATGATCATTTACCAGTCGAGAGTTTTCCTAAGAAATTCTGTTCCTTATGACGTAATTAGCAATGGGGCTTGCCTCCATAGGGAACTTAACGAACCTAGCCTAAAATAAATCCTACTTTATTTTTCTATATAAATTAGGGGAAGAATCTCTAGTACATACGAAGACCCATAGTCCTTAGGAGTCCTTATTCAAGTGATAAGGTCCATTATAAGGTGGTGACTTCTATCTTTCAAGATAGTACACATTTCCTTAATGCCATCCGATCACCCTAATAATAACATCTGTGGATCTACGTGGTGTCCCAACAAAGGCGTATATTTTGTTTTCATTTATCCCTTTTCCAAAGGGATAAATGAAGGCGAAGATATATTTTCACCACAAGCATTTACTCATTTATAATTATAATTATTCTTTCATATTCTATGTTGTATAATAGTAGAGCTTGACTACCCATTTTCTCTTTTCGAGTTATACGGTGGTACCCAACCGCACCAACCTGTTATTCTTTTACGATAGCTATAAAATATTTGATATTATATTTAGCTTGTGTATTAGAAATTATATACCACTTCATAGTTTCTTTATGATTAATGCTTGTTGTATGGCCTGGATGTGATTAGGCTCTTAGAATAAAAATTAATTTTTCTACACAATTACAACTCATAATTAAAATTTTTTGCAACTCATAACCTCATATAAAGCCTAGGAATTAAATCAAGAAAATTAAAAGATTTAGTAACCTCTTAGCTGTATGGTTGAATGTTTCACATCATTCATGCATATTACTTCACTCTTTTTAAGATAGGATTTTCATCCTTGCACAATAGGGGAAGACTTGACCTTTGAAGGTCTCCTCTATGGTAGAAAACACCTCTTTCTCACTGATTTAGTCCATAATCCATTTTTATCATGCATTTAGACATGTGAAAATCCTGTGGCCTTTGTCAAAATGAAGTGTCAAAAATTAAATAAAAATTAAAAAGATTTGTATTTGTAGATTAATTCATTATTCATATCATTCATGCTTTAATCTTTTAGGGAGTGGGTTTAAGGACTTTAGCCTCATTTTAAATAATAATAACCCAACTATCTTGGAAAATCAGATGACTTGCCTACATGGTTTTAAAGTATAGAAGGAGTGAGCTGGCTATCACTCTAGGCGATTATAAATTCAGCGGTTGGGTGGTTTACTATCTCTTGTGGAGGTAAATCATATACCCACTTTCACTTAGATTTAGGTTGTGCCTTGGCTTATACCAAAGCTCCTAAGATTTAGGATTTAAGATAGCTATTTCTTTTAGGCTAGAAGCATAAATCCTCACCTCTTAGGCATTTTCATAATCTTGTATTGTTGGATTATAAGCCCTATCAATCTAATAAAATTTCAACTCAAAATATATAATTCTCTTCAATTTCAAATATATAAAGCACAATCATATGATAGATTGGAGTGCTCACTAGGTTTTCTAGTATCATGATCATTACCTACTCATCTCCTTTGGCTTCCAAAATAAGTATTCTCTTGATCATTCTCATTTTATTTTCCAAATATAACTAATCATTTGATAGTCGTACCCTTAGAATCTTTGGAGACAATAATTGCTTACTTTAATTGAGAGTATTCCTAAGGAATTCACTTTTCCCAGGATATAATTAACTATGAGGGCTTGCCTCCATACAGAACTTTAGAACCTGGTTTAATATAAACTATACTTTATTCAACCATGTAAAGTAGGAGAAAAATCTCTAGCATATCGAAGACCCATCATGCCTTAGGAGTCCTTATTAGGTGATTAGGTCCATTGAAGGGTGATGTCTTTATCTTTCAAGATATTACATCATACCTCAATGTCATATCTGATCACTTCAATAAGTAGCCCATCAGATTTTCATGGTGTCCCCCATACACATCTCAAAAATAAACACCACAACGATCTCCTTCCAGCATCGAAAGAAGAATATCATGCTCCTTTTTAAGATCAGCTAGTTGGAACCTAATAGATGAAGAGTCTCAGACCTATTTTTTTTTAGCACGGATCTAATAATATGAAGTTTTTTGTAAAGAACATATAGAGGATCCCCTGAAATAAAACTAGTCCAAGCATTTTGAACAACCTCCTGGAAACTATAAAATTTAGTCCAATAATTCATGAACATAAATCTAAATCTAATTAAAGAAGGTTTAGATATGTGGGTGATCAATGGAGAATGGTCAAATGAGAGAGACCTTATAACATTATAGAAGGAGGAGGGAAATTGGTCCAACCAGTAAAAGTTTTAGAAGATCCAGAAGTCCACATCACCCTATCAATTCTAGGGAGGATAAGTTTGTCAATCTGTTGGTTCGACCAAGTATAGAATAAACAAATATTGGGAAGATCCAGAAGTCCACAGTCCTACACGAAGTCCTTGAAATCCATAGTACGATTAATTGGGATTAAATTCCCACCGCTTTTCTCATTATTAAGAGAATGTAGTTGAAGTCTCCCATTAGAACCCAAGGGGAAGACATAGGTGAAGCAATACTCCTTAAAGAGTTCCATATAAGCATATGGTATTTAACATCATTCTAGGCATATATCCAGGTAATGTGGAAAGAAGGAGAACCAAGAAAGGTGATCTCACCATGAATAAATTGAGGATATATATCCAATGGCTTAAAATTAATAACAGAAGTATTCTATTTAATCCATATCCTACCCCATTACAACAATCAAAGTTGTGAAAACTGTCCTCTACTGGAAAGAGCTTGAGTCAATTAAGAAGGGTTATGTCACAAAGGGATTCTCGAGAAAGCTTAGTTTCAAAGAGACATAGGATATCAAGCTTATTTTTCTTGATAAGCCTAACACAGTCAGCTAGTCTGCCGGTTGCCAACATACCCCGCACATTCCAACACCCAATAGAGGCGTTAGTCATTGAAAATTAGAGGAGCTTGAAGGCTTCTTGCCATACTTCTTTTGATTGTGCTTTTGACCAGTATTCTGCTGTGACTGAATTGCTTTAGTGTGGCTTGAATTCTGGGAACCTTTTCCAGGGGAAGAAAAGCTCTTAGAATTCTTGGTCAAAGAGAGACGGTTCAGGGAAGTAGCAGCCGGCCGAGTTATCACCCCATAAGATGAAGAAGAGGCGATAAGATTATCAGTTGGGAGGCTATTAAGCAAGACAATAGTTGAGGGATCAAGAGCTTCTTCTTGGGAAGAAGAATTAAGAGGTAACTGATTCAAGTCACTGATGGTTGATGAGGATGGGGGAGGGAGGGATCTTCCTCAGGCATCTTAATAGAAGAAGGGTTCAGAATGTCTTTCTCCGGGAGAGAAGACATGTCTGAAGGGTTTGGATGAATAATATATGGTCGTTTGGGAGGGACCCAATTCTTGGGCTCTGGATGGGGAGGTCTGCTCCTACTCCTTCCCCAAGAACCAACCGTGCTGGAAGGATTGAGAGGACAAGAAGAATGCTCTTGAGAAAAAGTGCAACATTTTTGGCAAGCTACAGGTTTCCAATCATATATAATTTCCTGATGGAATTTGTAACCATTAAGATTAATATAAATGGAATCTGGAAAGGGTGAGGAGGTGCTAATTTGAACACAGATTCGTGCAAAAAATATTCTGGACTTAGTGGCAGTTAGATTGTCCACAGCTAGAGGAATCCCCACTTTGTAGCTACCTTGGAGAAATCAACCTCATTCCAACAATAGAGGGGGAAATTAGGCAATTTAATCTAGAGGGGAATCTCAGATACATGTTCTTTAGAAGGTCTAAAATTTCAAGTTCATTTCTGGAAAATAAATGACCTCCCATTACTAAAACAAAGACCATTGTCCTGGACCATATTAAAATCCTGTTGATAAACAAATTTAAATAGGAAGACGTCCTCTTCTAAGATAAGTAATTCAAGGCCTCCTTTAAACTGCCACTTTTTCCTAACTATCGAGAGTAGGGAATTGTAGAAAGGCCTCTTTTTGATAGTGTGACCAATAAGAGATAGTTTCCACTCTTTCTGCCCAAGGTTCAGCTCTTCTTCTGAAAAGCTCACCTCATTAGCCTCAAAAGGGATGAAGGAAAGGGAAAATGATTTGCTCTTCTCATTCTGAGAGATAAGGAGATCCTTCTAGTTGCGAGAGTAGGGAATATTAGGCTTCTGATGGAGAGAACCCTAAGGAGCCGTCCCTAGAATGGAGCCAGAGGGAGAAGAGGAAAAGAGAAGATGAAAGTTTGCCGAATTAGAGGGGTCTAGATCTATTGAAGCCGACCTAGTCACTGGGTAAAGGGAAAATGGGAGGGGACGGCCTCTGGTAGAATTACCTTGAGCGCCAGAGAGGGAAGAGCTAACAAGATGGAAGTGAAGGGAAACAAACCTGATAGGAGAAGAAATCCAAGAAAATCACCTTGAATGTCAGGGGAGCAGCCAAAACCCTAGAGCTCATTCACACTGCGCTCTTTCTAGGAAAGATAATTCGTAGTAATTATTTTTTACTTTAATTTGAGTTTTAACTTGATTGATTAAATGAGTTTGGGCTTAAGCTCAAATTTTATTTTAGGTATTCGAGTCAACTCATGCTAAAAAAGATTAAAAAATAAATTAATTTAAATAATTATTATAAAAATAATTAAAAAAAATATTTGATATAAGAAAATCAGATATAATTTTTAATTTTTTAAATAATTATATACTAAAATTATTACATTTTAATATGTTTTAAATATATTTTATATTAAATTTATTAAATAAACTAGTTTATAAACTAATGAATTAATTAGAATTAATTTAAATTTGACTTATTAGTTCATTAAATTTAAGAGCTATGTATCGAATTTAAATTGACTTAACGCAGCCGACTTGACTTATATCCTTCATTTTTTCTTAATAAAATTTAGGTTAGGTTCCTGTGTTAAACTATCTCATTTATTATGTATCTGTACAACCCAAACCATGCAGACGCTGAATTTTCAAACAAAATATCATATTGTTGCGAATTGGCACGTGGATATGCTGAGTCATGCTTGCTTGCTGTTTAATCAACTCAGATTAATAATTGAGAGACCGACACTGTGAGCATTTTAGAAAATATAGGCGTACTTAGAAGAGGATCTAACGACAGCTATGCTGTATTTTATATATATATTTTTTTTTTGTTAGAAAATGTTGGCGTGTGTTTAATACAGTATGGTGGCATTTATATTTGTATTGTATTATAGTTTACAGTAAATATTGAACGAATAAAATCGAAGTTGCTTGGCAGCTTGTTAGCATTTTTGGTTCAAGATATGGACCTGGATGCATATAATATGAGATCTAGGGTTCACATTTATATCAAAAATTTAATTTTTATTTGACAATTAGTTGAATTTTAAATAATTTGAGATTTAAAATCTGTTATAAATTTAAAAAGTTATGATAATAGAAAGAATATAATAACTTATTTTATATGAAAATCTAACATATATAAAGATAAAACAGAATTATAGATAAAATAAAAATAAAAATTTTACTAGATAAATTTGAAAAGTAAAAAATAAAAAAATTTAAGAAATTTGACTCAATTGAAATGATTTTACTAATGTATTTTGTAGATCTCTTTTTCATAATTGAGAAAAGTGTATATAATATAGTTGATATAAACTATTGAGGATGAATTCCATGGTGGGAGCTAGAGACATCTTGAGATATTGGAGCCATCATTAAGAGATCATTTTATAATATGTTTGGACATTAATCTTTGAAGAAAGTACATCAAAGATTAAATTGTCAAAAATAAATCTTAGAAATTAACATCAATAATATGTATCAATTATATTTATATTATAGTGTGTTGATATTATTGACAATAATAAGAGAGAAAGTTGACAAACATTAAAAATTATGTCAATAGTATGTTTCTCTCTTATAAATGATAGCGCATGAATGTTAATTATTATGTTAATCCCATGCATCATCTTAATGGTGATAACATACCTTGACATTGGTAATTATGAATGATAAACTAGTCATAAAAAGATACAAGGTATGGTCTACTCCAATGTCTCTCATTGTAACTTTAAACTTCTTGAAAACTTTTAAGTTTTCTTTATTTTAATCAATGTTTGAACCTTCTTAGCATAAAGAATTATAATTTTCTTTTAACTCAAATTAATTTTAATATTTGAGTTGAATTAATTTAAACTCAAATTAAAATAATTCTTATATCATCGAGCTCTTCAAATTAAGTCGTTTTTACGAGGTATAAGTTTATTAAAATTAAAACTCAAATAAATTTTAATTCACTTGTATAAAATTTTAATTTATATCAAATTAAGATTTATACTCCAAATAAATTTAAATAAAAAAGTGATATGCTTATTATTATAATATTAGTTTTATAAAAATATTAATAAAAAATATAATGACTTGATGACGGTGATGATACTCCAATTTAATTTATAGTCACAACATATAAATCTTATGATCCTATCGTGATCA
The DNA here is from genome assembly GCA_021442155.1 of Cymbidium sinense. NCBI lineage: Eukaryota > Viridiplantae > Streptophyta > Magnoliopsida > Asparagales > Orchidaceae > Cymbidium > Cymbidium sinense. The sequence continues at coordinate 5,639,224 of CM038226.1, forward strand.
AGATAGAGGTATTATTTTACCTCCCTATATTACGTCACAATTTTTAGAATAATACAACATTTCTTATAAAAAGAATTATTTGAGTTTCTAGATAAGATAATTAAATATAAAATATATAGCTTTATTTAAGAAAAATTATTGATCAAATTAATCAAAAGTTGATATGAGATGCTCATAAATATAAATATTTTTAGAAGTGTGTGTATATATTTATATATTGTAATAAATTAAGGTTATGATTAGATCCTAAGGTTCATTTAAAGCATAAAAATATAAAAAAAATTATATAAAATATCTTAAAATGAGAAAGATTATAGCGTTATATCACACTAAAAAATTTACTAGAAAAAAAATTGAGAAGAATGTTTATAAATCTCTCTCTATTTAAATCTATCTAGTAATTTTTAAGCCTCTCACACTCCAAGTAACACTTACAAAAACAAAAACAAAAAATTCTCCCTTGGAACTACTTAAAGTATTTGAAAATAGATCTTGTTACTTCATAACATTATGACAATGCACCGTAACGCCAAGACACTTCGTAACTGTTTTATTATTTTGACTCTTTTCATATATTTAGCATTGTGGCGCCACGAAAAATAACGTCGTAGCGTTAGCTTTTTTTTGTCCATTAGCACAAATTCTTCATTTCTAAATATTGAGGCATTGCAAATGTAGTTTAACAAGTGGCTTCACAAAATAATTTTTACTAGAAAATTTATTGCTTGCAAAAATATCAAATGAAAAATGTATCAAAATATTTTAGTAATTTTTAAAATTTTAAAATTAGATGAGGATAAATAATCAAATTAAATATTATTTAAATAAATTTTAAACTATTTAAATTTATTTAAAGATAAATATAATATAAAATGTATTGATTTTTCATATATTATTTAAATTTTTAAATAGATTAAAAATGTATTCTAATCAAATTTTAATTCAAATATTTTAACCAAAATTTACTTCTTTGATTAATGATGCGCATCATGCACTATCATTTATCAACCATATAATGATTTTAAAACTTTTACTTAGGTTATATTTTGAGCATTATAACATTACTCGTTATAATAAATAATATCTCTTGCAAATAGTAATCTATTTTTAAGCCTCAAATAAGTTCTAACAAAATTCAATAATTTAATTTATCTTATTATTGTATGCTAGAAATATAGAATAAAAGACGCCTACCTCTTATAAAAAATCCAAAGACACACACAAGTGTATTTAAAGAGTGAATAAAACCCAGAATTTTAAAAAAGAGGGAAACCAGCCCACCAAAGAATCTTCTACTATGTATTTATTTGAGTACAAAATTTGATAACGGATTACAAATTTGTACATGAGAAGGGCTGACAATGAGAATCTCATAATCAACAAGAGCTACATATAACGCGTGTTGTAACAATAATGTGTAGCGATGATACAATGACCGACAATGAAGGTTGCCACGATGATGAAGGATTACCAGGATCGCGCGGCGGATCACGGCATGCGGCGGTGGGCGGGTTTGACAACCGTCAAGTGGGCGGCAATTATGAGGATTTTCAAGCTTTAGAGCTCTCTCTCTCTTCCCTTCATATGAGAAATGAGGCTATTTATAGATGGAGAGTGACATCTCTATAAATACATACAACCAACCACTTCCATCTGACGGCTCAAAATGATTCTTTGATCATTCGATGTATTTTAAGTTTTGAATGCTCAAATGAAGTCGAATTATGAGATCCTTGTTAGATCCCATTCAAGACACTCGATTTGACTATAAACACTCCATGTTTAAGAGCTATTTAGAGATTTAAGTGATATCCCAAAGTTTCAAATGATATTTTAAGTATTTGATCTCGACTAATTTCAACTGAGGATCAACTTGCTTTTAACATCAAGATTGCTTTGTAGAGAATTTTCGAGTCATATCGTTGTCTATTTTGGATGACATTATCTCAATCAACTAAAAAATATATATGTCAAATACTTGAAAATAAATTCTTTAATGAAATTCACAGTCCATTAACCATTTGACAGAACAGATCTTCGTGGAAGCACAAGATTATGATCACGGAAGCATGTAAAAGTGCATGTACTGTAAGATTTTGAGGTTATGGACCATTTAGCATCTTACGCCAGATGTCTGATGCGACAGGCCGAAGGGAAGGCCATGCGTGCGTCAAGTCACTGGCGCTCGCAGCATGAGATGGTCGCGAGGCATTGTGGTTCGGCCAGGGTCGCGGTTATCGCGGGTCGAGCAGATCATGAGTCAAGGCGGCACATGCTGGCGGCCGATAATGATGCGGCAACGACGCAAGCGGGCGGTTAAGACATCGCCACACACCGCGCGACGCTGGCGAGCACTCAAGCGCAAACTCCCATTTTCGCTCGGTTTTGATGATATTTTACCTTTTGCCCCTATAGGTCTATGAAAATCCCGGGGAGAAGCACACCTCATATGCTTGAGTGTTCCTCTTCTTCTTAAGAGAGGTCGCTCGAGGCAATCAAGATTAGAATATACCCGCAGGCTCCGCTTTTCCCTCGAAGAGGTGTCAACCGACCTCATCAACCGGCCGGAGGCATCAAGACCGTAGTTCATACATCAAAGCTCCATTTTTCTCGAAAGAGGTCAACTGACCTCGCCGACCCACCGTTTGGCTTATCAAGACCCTGAGAAATTGATTTCTTGAAACTTCAATGATGGTTCAATGATAATTGTCAAGATGGCGTGATAATTAGAGTCGCCATTTGAATGACTCAAAAAGTTTGGCAGGTAATTTCAGAGCATTATTGAGGAGGAATAGTTTCTCTTTCTGTCTTTTTTTCTTTTTTTTTTCAATCTCACATGTGTGCATATCTTTTTCGCCAGATCAAAATTCTAAAGCCCTCGCAGTGGCGTGAGTGAAAAGGGGTATGCCCAAGTATTGAGTGAGTAACTTCACAAAATTCTAGATTTTGTCATTTCTCTCTCTCTTTACTTATTCATTATGTATTTTCACGGTGATGACTATAAAACCCATACGTGGCAAACATGATATATCATCCCCTATCACACAGATAGTTTAATGGTGTTCAGAAATTTTATTTCCCTAATGAGTTGGCTATTATTGCCAAAAGTCCGATTGAGCTCGCTCACCATCGAGATACTTCTTTCGAGATGATTCTTCGTGGACTGTGATTCCCTTTGGCTCTCGGTTGTAATTGAGATCTTCAAAATATGTGGTGTTTTGTCACAATTTTCATTTCGAGCTTTAATGGTCATCGCTGGTTTGGTCGCCTTCTTGAGAGAGCTGGTGTTACTTTAAACATCAAATACTTGTGTCGAATGTGTAGATTCATGTGATGCTCGTGGACGATTTCTTATGGGGCTATAAAGAATTGGATAGAATTTTAGACAAGATCCATCTAAAATTGGTCTAATATATCTTTTGTGAAAAATGAGTGGGGCCTCCCGAGAGATGGGAAGATTGAATGACCTTCCGTGATCCATTGTTGATGGCGGAGAATGAAATCCTGACAACTCTTAATATTCCTGATGTAAGAAGCTTGCAACATGAGTTACGTCACATTGACAAATATATAGTTGAAGATAAGATGTTCAAGGATGGCATTTCCATCCAGGCAGAAAGATCTCATTCTCTTCCACTGAAGAGGTCAAGTAAAGGTGATGAAATATCTCCTCATACTCATAGGGTTCTCTTAAGAATCTCGTTACGGAATCACGGTGGTAGCAATGTTTCATCTTTACAAAAAAAGAAGACGTGTGCTGAAGTGACCACTTCATATATTTGCGAAGAAGATATTCGCCCCTAGTTGGCCTCTAAGAATTTAGTTGTTTCAACTCATGATGGGGGAGTTCATTTCTCGAAGCCACACATTCCTGAAGAGGTGTTAAATCATATGCACGCCAACGAGATGAATTGGTACGTTGTCTTCTCCTCCTTCTTCTTTTCTTTTCTTTGTGTAATATTTGTGATGGTTTTTTTATATAGGTAACTCAAACATTAGGGCAGATGGCTCATTTGGGTATCGCTTTAGATGAGTGGAATACTGAATTTGTGAAGGTAAAATATCTGCAAGGAGAGTATGAGCGAAAGATGAGTGTTAATGCCATAGAAGTGACGACTTTGGAGGATCACCGGGTGCAAACCGAGCTATATCAATCAGCGAACATGTCTTTCTTTTATCTCCGGTCGAGGTGGAGCACTCATGATGAGTGATTGAGGTAAGGATAGAGACTTGGAAAGAGAAAAGACTCAAGGCACTTGGGAGAAGAGAGCTCGAACTGAGAAGAAAGCATGTGATCGTCTTTCTAAGAAGGGGCATATCATGTCTGAAGTGGAAGCAAATAAAATCTCCTTGAAGGCAGTAGAAGACTTTAAGATCTCGTTGGCTTATCGTGGTGCAATCGAAGACCATGTCCAGGAAGATCATAATCATATTCTTGATGTTGAAGTGAAGGACTTGGAGCACCAATGTTTAGAAGAGGGCTTCATCCGAGGGTTCCTAAAAGGAATCCGCTTAGTGCATCGTAAGACCGGAGCTAGTATTGAGGATCTATCTCCCAGCCAAGTATCTGAAGACTCTTCGTCAGATTCAGGAGATGAAGGAGTTGAGAGTGAGTCCAAGGGAGCATCTCCTAGTGGTGAGGAGGACATTGATATCATCAACTGATATGATGTAGCGTCACTTAAGGATGCCTTTTTTTATCTATGTATTGTTATTATTATGTATCAGAATTTTGATTCTTGCTTATGCCATCATGTTAATGTTGTCAATGAAAATTTTTTTAATATTTTTTTTAGGTGATACACTTATTTTATTTTTATCCATCCGGGGTGATTGGTCGAAATATTATTCAACGACGCTAACCTGCACGGATGAGGTCGTGGAAAGTCCACCAACGACCTTTTGGCCTATCCTAGATATTAGTCAAAATATTATTTGACATCTTACCTATATGGAAGAGGCCGTGAGATGTCCACCAAGGACCTTTTGACCTATTTGTGTATTAGCCAAAGCGTTACTTGACTTTTACAGTATGGAAGAGGTCATCAAGTCCATGTGATTGATCGCCCATTAAGATACAATGGAGTTGCATATTTTCTCGGTGGGAGGATTAAATGAAGGGAGATTGTTCATAGCAAAAGTTTGAAATAAAAGCTATAATTCATTACTCGATAAGTTCAAGGATACAATCATAAGACGATTTTAATGGATATGAGTTTCAAGAGAAAATGATGACAACAACAAGTCTTTATCCCACTAAGTGGTTGCATGAAGAGGAAATGACAAACGAGACAAAATAAAAGTTGCAATAATTATGCAAGAGAATTATTGATAATATTCTGAGATGTTCCAAGTTCGAGGTAAAGTTTTTCCTCTGATCCTTGAGCTTGAATAGTTCGCTTTACCATAGCTATAACCACATATGGGCCATCCCAAAGAAGTGAGAGTTTATTATGTTGAGGGTCTTTGCGTGCAACTTCGAGACTTCGCAGAACCAAGTCACCGACAGATATGGGACGAGGTTTTACTCTTTTGTTGAAGTGATGAGCTACCCTTTGGTGATAAGAAGCAGTCTAAAGTAGGGCCATGTCACGAGTTTCGGGGAGTAAGTCCAAATGCTATCAAAGTTTTTCTGCATTTCCATCATGATCGAATAATTGAACTCTTGGACTTGGAACTCCGATATCTACTGGTACAATAGCTTCTGTGCCGAAACACAAGTTATATGGTGTCTCACCAGTCGGGGTTTGCGATGTAGTGTGGTAAGCCTAAAGAACATTAGAAAGCTCATCAACCCATTGCCCCCCAGCCTTCTCAAGACGTATTTTTAGTCCTTTGAGTATAGTCTTGTTGGTAGCTTCAGTATGTCTATTAGTTTGAGGATGTGTTATAGCCATATGTAGCAGTTGAATATGAAGATCTTTGCAAAAGGACGTAAAGATTTTTCCAGTAAATTGGGTTCCATTGTCAGTGATGATCTTTGTAGGAAGACCGAATCGACATACTATATTTTTCCAAACAAATTATTTAGCATTTGCCTCCGTGATTTTAGCGAGTGGTTCGGCTTCCACCCATTTAGTGAAGTAGTCGATAGCTAAAATGATGAACTTTTGTTGCCCTGATGCTATCAGAAAAGGTCCCATGATATCGATTCTCCACTGAGCAAAGGGCCACGGACTTTGAATGGATGAGAGCTCTATATGTGGCATGTGAGGGAGGTTAGAGTGCAACTGAAAACTTGCATATTTTTTTGTGAATTCCAAGGCATCTTGTTTCATTGTAGGCCAATAGAACCCTTACCTTATAATTTTGAGGGCTAACGCCCTTCCTCCTAGGTGTTCTCCACATATCCCTGAGTGAACCTCTCTAATGCAATGGCCTGATGGTGAGAGACATTTGAGGTATGGCCGAAAAGTTTGTTTATAGTTCACCTCCATAATAAAAGTTTGAAGCTTGTCTTCAAGAGAGGTAGTTGGGTTCTTCGAAGGGTCCCTTCTTGTAGAAAAGACAGGATGGAATCCATCCACGAAGGTTCCTTTATCTCATTAATTGCCTGTATTACCCACGACTTCTCTTAAGTAGATCTCCAGTAGTAGATCTAGCAAGCTTAGTGAGAGCGTCAGCTCGAGTATTCTTCTCTCACAGTATGTGAATGATTTGATGTGTCCTGAAATGGGCAAGAAGAGACTTTACCAAGTGGAGGTATTATGCCAGCTGAGGATTATGAGTATTAAAGTTTCCCTCAACTTGGGAGGCAACAAGTTGAGAGTCAGTGTGGATCACTAAGTCTTGAGCTTCGCAATCAATGGTGAGTCTCAACCTTGCGATGAGAGCCTCATATTCAGCCATATTATTAGTTGCAAGAAATTTTAGGTGAAGTCCATACTCTAAGGTATTCTGCTGGGGAAATAAGTAAGATTCGCACCAGCACCAGTACTTTCTAAAGCTCCATCAACATAGAGGGTCCATTGAGGAGACGAAAGGCATGTAGCAGATAGCTCCTCTAGAGTTGGGCAAGGTATTCCACTATAAAGTCTCATGAGTACTTGAGACTTTATAGCAGGGCGAGGTAGAAAATTTATATCAAACTCTCCCAATTCTACAGACCATTTAATTAACCTCCTGATGCTGCTCGTAGGATGGCCCTTAATGGTAAATGAGTGTAAACGATAGTATGAGCTTGGAAGTATGGACTAATTTTGCATCGAGAAAACTAAAGCGAGCCACCTTATCTACAAGTGGATAATGACTTTCTATATTAGAGAATTTTATACATAAATTGGTCATTGTATCCCATTTTCTTCTCGCACTAAACCGAGCTTATCGCGGAAGAGACTAAGATATAAGTATAACATCTCTCCTTGAATAGGCTTGGATAGTAGGGTGGAGATGCTAAATACTCCTTAGTTACTTAAAAAAGCAGACATTCACCCACATTAAAATTATTATTTTAGCTCCTTTAATATTTTAAAGAATGTATTTATCCCGTAATGGCTAGAAGGGATAACGGCAATTCATCCATTCAAATGTTGAACTTCTTTGATATTCTTTGGAGGAGTCATATCTTTGAGAGCTTTGATTTTCTCGGGGTTAGCCTCTATCCCATGGCGGGTTATCATAAATCCAAGAAATTTTCTCGACGTAATCCCAAAAGTACACTTGGTTGGGTTGAGTCGCATGTTATAACGTCAAAGAAGGTTAAAGCATATTTCTAAGTCAGAAATATGTTGTGATTCTTCCAATTTTTTCACTAACATGTCATCCACATATACCTTCATTGTGCAGCCTAATAGGTCTTTAAAAATCTTATTCATAAGGCATTGATAGGTAGTACCAGCATTTTTTAACCCAAACGGCATAACTTGGTAACAGTATAAACCTTTATATATTTGAAATGTTGTAGCTTCTTCATCTATTGGGTCCATTTTTATTGGTTGTAACTGGAGTAAGCATCCAAAAAGTTGAGCATTTGATGTCGACGAAAGATCAACCAATTGATCAAGGAAGAGGAATATTATCTTTCTGCAAGCCTTGTTAAGGTCAAGGTAATCAATACACATTCTCCATGTTCCATTTATTTTAAACCATGATAACATTTGCTGTAGGGTAATGTACCTCTCATATGAATCCCGCTTCTAGAGCTTGTTAACTTCTATTCAATAGCTGGGACGATCAGTGCAAAACTTCGCTTTTTTTGGATGATCGGTTTGAATGTTGGATCAATCTTGAGGGAGTGCATGATCACATTGGGTCGAGATATCCGTCGGACTCCAAGCAAAGATGTCTTGATTTGCAAAGAAGTCTATGTATTTTCCCTTTGTTCTGAGAGCAGATCCCACTTGCACGGTGGTTGGTCATCCGATAATACAACAGAGCAAGTCTTCTACAAGGAAGCTTTCGTACTTCTTCATCTCAAAATTAAAATCTTCGATGTCAAGGTCACGAAGGTGTGGTTGAGCTTGTCGAGGTAACATGATTGTGTTATCTATTGATTTTCTGACACCAACTCCAACGGGTTGGAAATTTCATCTTAAGATGAGATACTAAAGTGACCGCACCAAAATTGATTGAGAGGGCCTTCCAAGATATATATGTGAATCGACTTGACCACCATGAATTGGATTAAATGAGTCACTTGTCGGAAAATTCAAAGACAGAAGGGTGATTGTCCCTCTACTCGCATGTATTATTATCAAACCCAGATAATGGTCGAAGGGTTGGAGCTTTTCCCAACCCCATGCTAAGAAATGTGGAGTAAAATAAGACATCAATAGAACTCCCATTGTCAATCAAAATTCTCTTAACATTATAGGTCACCGATCCACCGATGACAAGTGGATCTTGATGAGGAACATGGACCTTTCTAAGTCCGAGTCATTAAAAGTGATGGAATGATCAATAGACTTCTTTAACTCGCTCTTCGAGGTGGTAATGAGAACTTGATTATATAAGATATCCCTGCGATTGTTTCAATTTCCTTAACTATTTGATGATTATTTTATTATTTCTATGATGATTGTCCTGGTTGTCCCCCAGTTGGAGGTATGTTTATTGGAGTCGATTGATTCTTCACAAATTGACGTAGATATCATTGTTGAATGAGCCTCTCGATTTCTTCTTTGAGTTGTTTGCATGCCTCAGTAGTATGTCCACAACTTCGATGGAAGTGATAATATTGATTTTGAATTTGTGGATGCGGCCACTTGATGTTTTCTTCATCTCGAATAGCCATCAGGAGGTTAACACGAGATGCATTCAGCGACGTGTATTCCTTTTCTAGTCGTGGTTCACGTCGTTGATATGGGGGTCGTGGGGGGATATCATGACTGCCTTGTTGCTTCTTTTGATGGGATTGTCGATCCGCATTCCCTGGGGTGCTCTTACGTTTTCTTGTAGATTGTTCAAATTATTTGCGATGGGAATTAATAGCTTCATTGGCAGAGATTTGTGCTTTCACATGATGAACCAAGTCGGCATATGAGGGAACCGTGTCTCGCAATGTGGTAAAAGGCCTGCAGAGCCTCCAAGGAAAACTCCTCTTAATAGGTGTCTACCTGTGTATTTGGCGAGCTTTTAAGGAGAACCTCTGGAAGTATTCCTTAACTGATTCACCCTCATTTTGACGAATGCCGGAGAGATGGGAAGAATCTTTAATGATCCTCTGATTTGTAATAAACTATTCCACAAAAATATTGGCGAAGTTCAAAAGATGGATGGATCCCCTTGGGATGGAGAATCCGCGAGCTTTGCCTTGAGGGTAATGAGAAAGACACAGCAATGTGTCGTGAGCTCATTGGATATGCATGATAGCCAGAATGGTCGATGTGTTTATGTGGGTCAGTCACCCCATCATAGGAATCAATGCTCGGAAGCTTGAAACCCACGAGAATAGGATGTTGAAGAATAGCTTTAGTTAAATGTGAGGATTCCTCATAGCCGCGGTGAGGGGGAAGATGATTTTTGTCTTGAAGATAAAATTTAGCTTGCATTAAATTACGTATAACACACGTGGGTCAACAGATGTGAGAATGTACCATCAATAAATGGATTAGCCATTGAGTGCACGTGATGGATAAGTAGAACTAGCAGTATCAAGGAGATCAGCATCACGGTGTCTACGTGGAGGAACTTTAATGTCAAGTAGATTAGCATTTTGACCTCCCACAGCTAACGATCGATCTTGGGGAGATGTGTTTGCCACAACAGTGGCTATTATGTTCCTCGCAAAAGTCGGATCATCTCATTTTGAGACTCTTTCAACATGATCTTCTAAAGAGATTCTTCACCCGGCTGTGGGGAGTGAGGCAAAAGCTTGGCATCCTTGGTTCAAGGATTGGTTTCGAGAGTGACGGGAGTTAGAGCGGGAGGCTCCGTTGTTACGAGTATTGCACCTTTTGGGCATAATGAGAGTGTTCACATAAATTGTGATTAAAGGGCTCGATTCCCATAGACGGCGCCAAACTGTTGCGTGCTAAAAAACTAATTGTGGTAGAGTAAAAGTTTACGCCTTAGCCTTGTTATGAAATCCAGCACATACACAGATATTTAAAGAGTGAATAAGAAAACTCCAGAAATTTTTACGTGGAAAAACCTCAAAAAGAGGGAAAGATTATGAGGCCTAGCCCAGTAAGAATCTTCCACTATGTATTTATTTCAGAGTACAAAATTTCCTAATAACGGGATTACAAAATTGTACATGACAATGGCTGACAATAAGAATCCTAATCAATGACATAGCTAAATGCCATGGGTACATGATGAAAGGATCATGATTGATGATGAAGATCGTGATGGGTGACCGCGATTAACGATGGCAGCCGTGGCGGGTGGTGGTTGACAACCGTCGAGTGGTGGCACAATTGTGCTTGGAGGATTTTCAAGCTTTAGAGCTCTCTCCTCTTTCTTGCTTGAGCCCCCTTCATATGAGGAATGAGGGGCTATTTATAGATTGGAGGAGTGGCGTCTTTATAAATACATGCAAAATCCGAACTACACCCCTCCATCGGATGACTCAAAATGATTCCTTTGATCATTCGATGTATTTTAAGTTTTTGAATGCTCAAATTAAGTCAGAATTATGAGATCTTGGGCTTGTTAGATCCGGCTCGTCAAGATGCTCAATTTGACTATAAACACTCCATGTTTAAGAGCTATTTAGAGATTTTAAGTGATATCCCAAACTTTCCAATGATATTTCAAGTGTTTGGTCTCGACTAATTTCAACTGAGGATCAACTTACTTTTGACATCAAAATTTATATTTCGACTAGTAGAATTTTTAATGTCATATCACTTATAATTCATCAGATTGTATACGCTCATTTTCTTCTTGTGTATTTTCGTAAGACTAGACGAGCTGTTATTTATGATGCACAGCTGAGAATATAAATATGACATGATATTCAATGTCAGTACGATATTAGATGAATATATACGACCAAGGTTTACCTATTATTATTATATATATATATATATATATATATATATATATATATATATATATATATATATATATATATATCCAAAGGATCTATACTTGCCTCTTCTACCACTAATCACTATTCTCAAAGTCAAGATGTGTATAGCAATACCGATACTCCTATTCCTTCTCTGGATATTCCTACCGTGAGACTGTGAAGGATCGATACATCCCTCTTCATCCAAGACTATCACATCTTACCACCCACCCATTCAATCCCTCCCATTGATAACCAAAGATGTAATGAGTAACCCCCCCATTTTGGATCTCTGCTCCTCCTGAGATTGATGTTATTGGAGGCTCTTCATCATCAGGAGTCACCACCAAATCAGCCGATACCTCCCCGTCTTGTGGGAATCAATAATTATTGCTTGACAACCAAAACACCTGGTAAATCCACCTTAGAGGAGACCTCCACCAGATCCTCATCAATCCAAACTACTCTAGTGGGGAACAAGAAGAAGGGAAAAAAGGCCCTCACAACCTCTTCTCAATGATTCAGCCTCTCTTGGAGTGTTGGAATGTTCGTGATCTTTCTGCTGAAGGCAAAAAACTCGACTGCCTCCGTGTAATCAAGGAATCACAAATCGATCTTCTATGTCTTCTAGAGACTAAACTCCATTGCCATTCTCCATATCCCTCCCCCTCCTTTCAGAACCTAGACCTGTTCAAACCAGAGGCTAGTATATCCAATTCGATTCAGTGCAATATCAATTAAGTGGAATGTACAAGCTTACCTCGACCGATAAGGAACCACCACCTCATTCATGGTGCATAGCGGTACAAGTATCTCCTCCTTTTACCTCACCTGTGTTTATGCAGATAATGATGCCAAAGTTAGGATTTTTTTGTGGAACTCCCACAGAGAAATTGCTCTTAGCCTAAATCATCCTTAGATCATTATGGGCGACTTCAATTGCCCCTTGTTCAGAATAGATAAAGTTAGAGGAATGCCTGCCTCTCTTAACAACTCTCTAGACTTCAAGTCTTGCATCAACGACTGTGAACTTCTAGAATTACCTATTTCTTTTCTTTACCTGTCAACCAACAGATTGAGAGACCCATTTCCTCTAAACTAGGCAGAGTCCTATGCAACTCAAATTGGCTTGATCTCTGCCCCTCTTCTCACTATAAAATCCTCCTCCTCCTCTCATACCACTCCCCTGTGATTATTCCTCATTCTTCTTTTATTCCCTCTCACAGATTCCTTTTTAAGAACTTCTGGATGGAAGCTACTGGTTTTAAGGATGTTATCAAGTTTGCTTGGGGTTATTATACTCAAGGGGACCCCCCCTTTTGTCCTCTCCTATAAACTTAAGCAAGTGAAATGGGCTCTAAAAGGTATGTTTAGAGAATCCACATCCCTTAAGCAGCAAATCATCAACACTAGACTAGACCAGGAATTTATTTTGTATAAGCTAGAATCTGACCCTGGGAACCCCACCCTCCTTCTGGATGCCAAAGATATTAGAATGAAATACCATGATATACTTCACAAGGAGAGTTTATGGATCAAGCAAAGGGCCAAAGAGCATTGGTTAACAAATGATGACCAAATATCTATACTACTCTATCAAAGAAAGAAAAATTCCAACATCATCAGAGAAATGACTTCAAATGGGATTATATCTTATGTAACTAATTGTTGAGGAATTGTGTAAGTACTTCTCCTATTTTAAGCATAACTCTCTAATCCTCCCTATTCAAGAAATACCAAAGGGGGACTGCCTCTCTCCCTCTCAAGCTGAGTATTCTGAGATGAGGAGATCGATGCTTACAAAGATCAGAGATTAAAACCCCTAGTCATGTCAACTCTAAGTTCTTTATTGAAACTTGGAATAGAAACCTATTCCTAAAAGCTATTCATCACTTCTTCAAAGCAAGAAAGATCCCTCAAAGATACAAATACACCTTGCTCACCTTAATTCCTATAAAACACTCAAATCATATGATTTTCATTATCCGTATGCAACATTATCAAAGTTAATCTAAGGTCTTATAAAAGAATTGAAAACCTTCTCTGCCTCTTCACCTAAGTGCAAAGGCTACTTTCTTACCAAATTTGATCTCAAAAGCATTTGATAAGTTAAAACCCTCATGGATGAGGTGGTAAATGGATGTCTCAATTGTATGCAAAGGCTACTTTCTTCTTCAATTTGATCCCCTCTTCTAAAATGGACACTTTGTAAAGTTAATACACTCCCTTTATGGAAGATAATATTTCTCTCCCTTCATTGGGTGAGTGGAGGATATTCCCTCTCTCAATTAAGTCTTATGGATATTGTTAAAATATCTCTCTTTTCCAAATTGATTGATGTGGTTCTTCTTTCCCCTTCTTAATTTTTGCCTTGATATCTCTAGCTCTTGGAAAGGGGTTGGAATTTCTCTGATTTCAACAACCCTCCTATGCTTTTATGCCATTCCAAAAGATATTATAAAACATATTTGTTCATTCACGGACAATTTCTTTTACCATGCTGGGGAGTCCAAGAAGCTACATACTATATCATGGGATCGCACGACTCTCCCTCAAGAGAAAGGTGGTGTTAGTCTCACCTCTGCCTCAGCTCTAAATGTAATATGTAAACTTAAGATCACCTGGAAACTGTGTTTGGGATGCTCCTTATTTGCTATATGGTGTCATTCCAAATATGGATTTGTTTGGCACCCACCTCTCTGTAAAGCATCTCCCCTCTGGAAGTCTATTGTCAAAACCACAATCAAATATAAGGACAAATTCCACCTGCAGATTGGCAATGGTAAGGAGTATTCCACTTTATGACCCTTGTGTGGTAATTCCTCTCTTCAATTTATTGGGATCTAAGATCCTCCAATTGTTAGGCCAAATGCTAGAGCTCTATAATATAAAATGGATTATGGAACCTACCTTCCCATGGTGCTTATCCCACAAAAAAAATAATTTTATCCATTCCTATGGGAGGAGAGGATGTCACCGCTTGGCATTTGACTCTCCTTCAAATAAGATCTTCAAGTTTGCTATTTTTGAACACCTCCCAGATATTTGTTGGTCTAATGAACTATGATTCAAGGGTCATGCTATTAATTATGCTCTTTACTGTTGGCTTGCACTCTTGGGCGGGCTTAAAACTTCTAACATCCTAGCTAAGCGTGGTATTGGCTCTACTATTAACTGTTGTCTATGTAATTCATCCTCTAAATCTCACAACCATTTATTTTTTGAGTGCCCCATTGCAATAAAGTTGGTTAGATCACTTCTCCCAAACGATCATTTCTTCTTAATGCCTCCTTACATCGTTCTCTCAGATAGAGGATGTCTAGCAAGGTGATTACTAGATTGCATTACCTATATCATGATTTTCTGATTTGGAGAGAAAGGAACAACCTTATACAATTCTACTTGCTTGTCTTTTGAGGCTCTTATCTCTTTGATAAAGGAAAGGGTCTCAAAACTTCAAAGATGGAAATGGAAGGAAAATACCCATGTTCTTGTGGAAAAAATGGAGGAACTTGAACCTCCATAACTCGCTTTTAGTTTTGTTATTTTTGTCCCTCTAGCTATTGGTTTGATTTTGGATTGGATAATTACTCAGGTATCTCATTTTGTTGTGAAGTGCTAGAGGGCCTTCTCGTCAACCTGGACTATTTTTGACTCCCTTGTGGCTTCAATGTTTCTCAATATGCACTTTTGAAGGTTCCACTGGATGGCCTTGAAGGCAAGTGGCTTCAATGTTTCTCAATATGCACTTTTGAAGGTTCCACTGGATGGCCTTGAAGGCAACCGCAGACTCACTTTACTCACCAACTTCATCTATGATGAAATCTGCTTGCTAGAAAACTCTAGTTTTTTATGGTCTGAATCCCCCACTGATTTTTATTTCTTACTTTTCTTCTCCCTCTCTCTATTAGGTTCTCAGTTTGTGACTCCTTTCATGTGTAAGTGCAGTCCTTTTGATCGTCTGTAAGTGTTGTTAGCTACGGTCTCTGTTGACCAGCTTGCTTTTGATGTTTTGTTCTTTCTTTTTTTCAGTTCACATTTGTATTTTATTCCTCTTTTGAAATTAATATATTGGGCAACGCCCTCAATTTTTTCAAAAAAATAAAAATAAAAAATCTCTGGCAGATAATTAAAGCTAGAAAGATGGCAAAAAAAAAATATTTTTTTTTGGATTCATGATTACTGAAAAAGACTCTGCATGAAGATAAAAAATTTTCAAATAAAGAAAAAGAATAATGTTAGCTTTTTTAAAAATAAAATAATATTATTATTCCTTTCCTTTTTAGAATCATAAAATATGATCATGATCTAGTGGCATATGCATAATTTTAGTGAACAATAATAATATCTAATTAATATAAAAATAATCTGAATTCAAACAAAAAATAAAAAAAATTGAGGAATGAAAAAAAATTTATATTAAAATCTTTTTGATATATTTCTTATCAGAGCAAGAATAAAATATCTTTTATTATGTATATTTTTGATTTTAAATATCACATATCATCATTTAATGCAAATAAATTATTAGATAATATAATTAAATTATTTGATAAAAATTATAGTTGTATTAACATATGTAAAAACTAATAAAATTTGACAAATATAATATCAGAATAGGCAAAATTAATGATTTATTCAATTCACATCATTTAAAGTTAAGAGCTCATTTGATTACATATAAATTTAAAATATATTTTAGAAAATAATATTTATTTATTTATTTTAAAAATATATATCATTTTTTAATTTAAAATATATTTATTGTTTTTTAATAAATTTATTTTTTTTAATGGGAAATTATATTGGAAAGGAGCGCACTCAGGACATCGACTACTACTACTTTAATCATTTTGACCAAAAGTTGCGCTAGATATGGAAGCCTAGAAGGTATAGCTAATTATTATATTATAGGATAGGAGTCCATGCAACCCTACTTTCATAACTTTGCACCGAGTATTCTGATTCTCTCACGATATAATGTTAAATTGTATTTTATACAACTCTTAATCATAGCCATCCAAATTAAAATGATCAGCATACATAATTTGAATTTAAGAAATAATTAATTGGCCACAAACTATTTTATTTACTCAATCATCAATCAATATTATATATCATGAATTCTTATTAAAAGAAATTAGTTTACAAGGACTAAGCTAAATAATAAAAAAAAAGCTTTAATTTCAAGTATATTTTTATACCCTAGAAGATAAAACCTAATTGAAAATTTTAAATTTTAAATAAAGTATTTGGGCATATTTCAAATTTAAAGTTAGGTCAAATATTTTGTAGAATATATTGATTCTTTATGCTTAGCCAATAAAAATTTAATATATTTAGAACTAAATTCATATTTATAATATATCAATTCATTTCCTCAACAAAGAAATTTTCTTTTAAAGAGTTCGTATATGACAATAGAGGAATAATAGTGGATCATCTAGTAAAAATATCAATCATATAATAAAAGAAGTTAATATGAAACTCCATAAAACAAAAAGATATTTAGATACTTGATGGATCAAATAACATATACTTAAAAGTTCTTGACAATATAGATCAAAAGTAAATTTAGAGAATATGATAATAGTGATGGTAAAAATTTAATTTCAAATAGGTATAATTGAAACAAATTATGTAGTATATATTGCCAGATATAATGATAAAAGAGTAAGATCAAAACATCAAATGAAGTTGCAAGAGATACTATCTTTTAATAAATAACATTCATAATCTCAATAAAAATCTCACATATTAATTAATTAATATTATTTTTAAGATCCAATTCTTCACCAAAAAGGGGAAATAATATCATAAACATCTTCACTATGATTATCGCAAGAAATGATAAAACAACTCTATTTAAGTGATGGATCAAATGAATTACAATTGAAGTTAGGCTAATTAGAATTTAGAACACATTTTATATAATGAAATAACATAAATATAAGAAAATACTTGGAGGCTGAAAAAATAAAAAGAGTAAATGAAAGTTAAATTATATGATTTTATAAAAGAAATTTATTGAGGGATTTAGAGAATGATTTGACACAACTATCTTTACGGAATCATAGATGTGTGAAGTGTGATATATCTGAGATATAATTAATCATCATACTTCTTCTTATAGATAATAATAAGTTCTGAAAATTCAAATAGCATTCAAAGAACTCTCTATGATATGTTACATAGCCTATCTTCTAAGGATATGCCCAAGTTTTTAATTGAAGGATGGAGTTGATAAATTCGTTTTCCAAGAATGATAGAAGTTGATTAGAAATTCTTTGCAATAAGATAAGTTGATCAAGCAAGAAGACACGATATATTAGAGTAGTACTATAGTAAGGTGTTTTAATTTGTGACTCAAAATCTAATTAATTATAGGTTACCATTTTACCGTATAACCCTTGAATGATGATAACTTGGTCTTATTTTATTTCTCAACCAAATATTCTTTAACATCTTCTCTTGTATCCAGAAGGCTACATAGTAATCATGGTTGAGTTGTTCTCTTATGATAAGATTTTTGTTCATTGAGGGATGCAGATAACTTTAATTTTTTACTCCTGTTTTCACTCACACACTAACTAGGTTTTTTTTTTTTCAATGAATTTAGCCTCAGCTCTCAAACTTTACTAACAAAAATCTAATTAATTGAAATGAAATCCTAACATTTTTTTTGGATGAAATATTTAAAAATCTTTAATTAACCATCTTGTTGAGAATTGTTATGGCAAAATAAATCAATTTTTTGAATGCCATTTTATTTCGAAATAAGCTAAAAATATATATAATATATATATATATATATATATATATATATATATATATATATATATATATATATATATATATATATATATATATACACACACACATATGTGTGTGTTTGTTAAAAATCTATATTCTTAAATAGAAATGCAAACTAAGTTTGTTGGTTCAATTTGATTTGATTTGCCATAATTTAACTTTTTTATTTTTAGTTAAATAAAAATTTTCTTAAAATCAATCACCCTTGCCTAATCTATAACTATTGTTATTTTAACTATGGTTAACCTAAATTTATGAATAACTCTATCGACTATCCATGAAAATCATTTATAAAAAAAAATTTAAAAAAAAAATCAACCCCTGCGACAATGCAACACTTCAATTAAATATGTGGCCCATTTTTGTATATTTCATAGTCTGGCCCATTTTAAATGGGACCAACTCGGCCCGATGATGCGACTATTCTCATTGACGACAATGTCTACGTAGTAATAAAAATGATGAAATTTAAAAATATATATAATTTTTAATTTAAAAAAAAAACAGCCAGGTAAAATAATTTATCTACATTGAACTGCATTAACTGCAAAATATCAAGATTTTACATGTGGAATTTTATAGCCGTATCATCACGAAATATTCATATTTATTAGATTTTATTAAACCTTTCTAATACATTACTATGATACTAACCTAAGAGAAATGTTTTATTAACCCAAAAAGAATATTATCATAATATTTTAAAATTTTCTTATATTAAATTATTTATAAAATAATCGTATTTTCTTATATTATATTTGGAGAAAAATAATTACTTAATTATTAATTTATACTATATTTCTACACTAAAAAAATATAGTAAAGAAAATAAATTGTTGCCAGAATCATAAATGCTAATTCTCTTTAATAAAAAAATATAAAAATATTTACATACATATCACATAATTTTTATCCATTTACATACCTAATATCTAAAGTTAGATATTTAAGAATTAATAGAAGAGTTATTAAAAATTAGTATATTAAAATTTTGAGGCATTACATACATAACACATAATTATTATATATTTATATATTTAACACACAAATTTGAATATTTATAAATAACATCTAAATTTTTAATATTTTTTAATACATAACAAAACAATTTAATAGTATTAAAAACTTGAAATTGATATGAAAAGAAAGAATCGCTAATTTTCTCTCAGTATCATTAAGCTTCCCTTCAATATTTGGGAAATTTCTATGAACACCGCTGGTTAAATTCCAAATCTAAAACTTCCATGCAGTTCTTATATTAACAATACAAATAATAGAACTCAGGATGCTTAACCAATCGCAAGAACACAAACTGTGGAAGTCAGACGAAATGAATCTACAGTATTCCACTAACCATTAGTTTTCTTTCTTCCCTTTTTTTAATGGCGGGAATAATCATAAAATATATGGTTAATTGAATAGATAAATTTAGAGAAACAATTTTATCCTCTGACTATTAAGCACTGATCAATAATTACTGAAGAAAGAAAAAACAAATGAGTCGTCCAAACAACAGATATGGCTTAGTTTTTTTGCAGTGATAAGTACAGTAAAACTAAGAGCTTGTCTTCAGCTTCATCAATATCTCTAGTTGTCTGTATCCTTGACTGTCAAAGTAGGCTGATGAAAGAATTAATGTAGAAACTAATTCAAATATTTTAGACCATACAGGGAATAAATGAAACCAAAGTAAAAACAACCAAAGAGAAGAACACCAAATTTAATGTGAAAAAATACGAGAATGAGAAAAAAAAATCACGAAGCAATACCACTGATATGATCCGAAAATTCCAGTAGAAGCGAATCTTGCGTGAAAGAAATCGATGCTGGTCAGTACAGAGATCGGCGTTTATTATCAATCGACTCTTAAACATGGGTATTTATAGTCAAATCGGCGTCTTGACGAGCGAATCTAACAAGATATCATAATTCGACATCATTTGAGCATTCAAATACACAAAATACATCATATGATCAAGGGGATCATTTTGAGCCGTCCAGATGAAGTGGAGTGCGGGTTTTACATTTATTCTAGATGTCATTCCTCCAAATAAATATTCCTCATTATCATATGAGGCCAACAAGAGAGAGGAGAGCTCTAAAGATCCTCCCTGTCGTCGCCACTCGGCGTCAAACCAGCCGGCCGTGGATTGATCTGGTCGTCAATCTGTCGGTCTCATCATGATGATTTCTACCAGGTGATTGTTCGCATTTTCGGTGATTATTCCGCATTTAGGTAATTGTTCGCATTTCCGGTGATTGCTCCGCAGTTCACCATTATCTGCTTCTTCTGCTTATTTACGATCATTGTCACATAACTGTTGTTCCTTTCTCATATACAATTCTGTAATCCCGTTATCGAGAAGATTTTGTACTCTAAAACAGATACTTAGTGGAAGATTTTTTTCTTGGCTGTGATTTTTCCTCTTTTAGAGATTTTCCACGTAAATTGCAGGTTTTCTTGTTGCTCTTTAAATACATTGTGTCTTTGGATTTCAACGAAGGCGAAAACTTTTTTACTCTACCCTGATTTTCTAAGCATACAACCACTAAGAAATCCACTATGAAAAAAATGAGAAGAATAGTATAAATTATATTTATCTCAAGCCTCTCCACACTTTAATCATTCTAGGATACTCTCTCTCTCTCTCTCTCTCTCTCTCTCTCTCTCTCTCTCTCGTATCGTTCCTCGCACATGAGAATAGTGAAAAGCATAATAAAATATAAAAAAATTGAAGAAAAACTGATTTAAGATGAACATCATGACTTGCGATTGCCATGGCATTAAGCTCTTGTAACGCAGTGTCATCATAACTTTGATCTCTTTGTCTTTTCTGCACTTGGTGACATGGACCTAGTGTCGGGACACTGTCTCGTGCAACTTTGAGGTGCTAGCTTCTCTGTTTTTAAAGTCAAGTCCTTTAGAACCTAGCGTTGGCGCTCTAGACAAAATGCAGCACCTCGATGTTGCAAATGTAATTCTTCGGCTCGATTGATGTGAAGGACAGAGTTAAGTCAACAATATATCTTAGTTTGATCGATAAAATTAGGCTTCATAAAATAACATAGAGCTTTTTTTTGAATGTTCTATGTTTTACCTCAAGAGAAAACTTTATTTTTCAAATTAGTTTATTTTTGGAATCTTCATCTTTTGTTGAATATACTATAAATGCTTTTTACATTTCAAAAAAAAAACTAAAGAACATCACATCAATTACTTAATGTACTACTAATCCCCCATTGGAGCCAACAAAGTGCATTTTAAATTTATTTTGAAACAAAAAATAAATGCAAGGACATGTGATTCACTAAATGAAGAAGAATAAAAAAGTATCCTAAAGAACACTAGAAACCTAAAATCTTTTCCTCCACCTCATTGAAATCAAACTCTTATATCTAAAGTAGTCTTCCTCCTTCCCTTCATCATCTTCATCTCCAATTCTTCACTTCTAGGTTCCACTTGTCCATGCAAGTTAGACATCTATATAAGCAATACAATTTGTATTTTCATATTGATGTCTCCCCCTCAATATGCCATAAATATACCAAAAATTAGAATTAGATATACTCTATTATTGTGCCTTTGGTTTTTCCACAATTTCTCTTTTGTTATGTGTTCCTTTGGTCTTTCCCTAATTTTTCTTTAAAGGCTATCCTTTCACTCCTTCAAAATCCCTAAGTTCATCCCAAAGGAATTGGCTATCATCACAACCTCTTTGCCTTTCCCAATTTATCAAAAAGAATCTCAGGCCAATGACTAAGATTTATGTGAGATCTCTCCTTATTGTCCCATGTGATGCCTTCTAAATAATATAATAATTTTTGACATGCACTTAATCAATTAATTATACAAAATTATTTCAATAATAATTCTTAATTATTTGACAATCATACTTAGCAACTTAAAATATTTTGGTCTTTTTCATTCTCGTGATCAAATAAACCTTTGTGATAAAATTTGAGAAGATAATATATTTTAGTCTCACTTATATTAGTGTGATTTTAACTTTAAATTATCAAATAAATGTTCAACATACTTAGTATATTAGAAATGCTCATTATAAGAAGCAACATAAAACAAAAATAAAAATTATCTAATGAATTACAAAGTTTGATACATATTAAGTATAACTCCTTGTATTACTCCTAGTGACCAAAAAAAATTATGTGTTTTAACCCACATTGCATTGTAACATAAAACTACTTTTCATATTATTGTATCTAATCCCCTTTATTTTCTCTTACTCAAAGTCAAATGTAGGGCTTTTATCTTTCTTAAGCTCATCTTCTTTAACCAAGGGAGCAATGAAAAAGTTGTAATTCTTCATATTGAATATTCTAAAATCATTATTTATATATACAATTAGAGATAAACTCAATAGTTTCTACTACCAACTTCTTTGAATTTTGATATCAAGTTTAAAATTTTCACCAATTTTTTACATAATAAGTCATAAAAAATTGTGTGAATGAAGAAGTCACCATTAGTCAAGGTGAAGATAATGATAACAAATTGGCATCAATAGCACAAATCCTATGTGGATTAAAGATTTTCGCATATAAAGGGAAATTTTGTAGAAGAAAATTAATTTTTTTTTTAATTTTATTTAATACAATTATCTTTTGCTAAATAAAATTTTGCATGTGATCACATTACATAAACTAATTTGATAAACTATTAGAGCAGTAAGATGAGGGGAGCACTCTGCTACTAAATTTATATAATCATAAGTAGAGATCATAAGAAAGAGAATATAATTGCCCTCTAGCCTTCTTTATGTATTTTTGAAATTTCATAGACTATCTTTTTTACATGCTTCATTCTTTCTTAATAATTCTTCTCTTTTGCATTTGTCTTTCTAAAGATTTGCTCTTTTTTTTTCGATGACATTTGATTGATAGCTGAGCTCCCGTGTATTATTTGATCTTTCCTTTTCCTAATCTCACAATCTTGCTATCAATTTGGTGCTCTTTGTTGCTCCCATGCCTTCCGCTACTAACCATAATAATACACAAAGGAACTAGATAAATGATATTGTTAGTGGATTGCCTCAAGTGAATAGATGATAAAGAATGAACTTAAAGATCCATTTAGAGATGCATGTCTAACTTAGCATTTTTAGAGGCAAAATAGTGTCATACACTATGTACTATCATGAGCTACTCTCAGCACTTTTCACATTAATGATATATATATAGTCTCTCATATATATATATACATAATGTCCAACTTAGAGTATTTGATTGCGAAAAAAATCATTTGATTGCCTTCCGCATCATTTCAATTCTTTCATATGTTAAGGTTTGGGATTCTCTCAATCCCAAAAGCTAAATCATTGAGATAAGGCTTTCATTTGCCTTATAAATATAGTAATTGTCCCTTCTATTATCAATGTGGGACTAAATCCCAAAACCAAGTATCGTGACCTTCAAGGGGAGTTAGTAAGAGCAAAGGGCTACGATAGCCGACTAAAAGCTTCAAATATAATGATGAAGTAAATCCAAGTGATTGGCCAATAAAATATCAACATTCAACAAAAAAAAAAAAAAAACACTCGCTGGTCTTGAAATACACATCTAAAAGCTCTTGTGTCTCGTGCATGGGGAAGATGCCTCTAAGGAGGGATGAATTGCTCCATTCGTGTAGGCTTTCAGAGCCATATGATGTGAGGAAGCTAATATATAATCCTAGTTCTTTTAGGGAGAATCCAGGCATAATAAAAGCCCAATTGAACTGCCAATTATAATTAGATAAGAGTCAATTTGCTATGGGCTTGGGCCACAAAATAACCTGAGCCCAATTTGCTAGCTTAAAGCTTACGCGGGTCGAAGATAGTTACCATTTTGGTCCGATTTAGGATTGGTTTTGCTAGGTTTGAGCCAATACCGAGCCAAGCAGTGTCTTAGTTCGATTTGAGGAGTTTGGGTGCACCACAAAGATGAATCGAGTGAATTTAGATGTAATTAAGACTGAAAAAAATACCAAATGCCCAATCAACTTTGGAATAAATCCAATTTACATCAATAGTGGGGTGAATTGCAGCACATCTCATTTTAACCGAATGGGATGAAACTTTGTGGTTAGATACAAACCACTTTGTGCCAAATTTTACTAAACTAACTGAATTATTGGCCAATAGAAACTAGATTGAATTTATTAGGTCAATTAAAATTCTAATTAGTTCGTCAAGGTTAAATCTAAGCTATGTAATTAGGATAAGTATGATCAACATCAAATTAGTCAAGATTTAATTGGAGCCGATCAAGAGTAATTGCTTGTTCATTATACTTAAGATTGAGTAAACTATTTGGTATAAAATAATTAACTAGGGAACAAACTTTATTAGGAAGGGCCCATTTAGGTCAAATAAGAATAATTTGATTACTCAAGACTAGAATAAGTCAATTGGGATACAACAAAATTAATTGGGATAATCAAAACTACATCAGCTCAGTCGTGATCTTACTAACTCCTCATAATGAATCATCCAAATTATGTCAAGTTTAATAAAATTGTTGCACACTAGAAAACCAGCTGCGGTAGAGTGAAAATTTACGCCTTATTATCAAAATCCAAAGACAATAGGTATTTAAAAGAAAAGAAAATTAATTTTACTAAAAATCTCGGAGGAAAATCACTTAAACAAAGAAAAGCAACTATATATTTATTTTGACGCTTTATAACGATTATAATCAGATATGTGAATAATCCCAAAGTCGAGAACAACAAATACGCTCAGAGAATGCTATGAAGAATGAGAACAGGTAACAACAGAATTATATATAGATGACGACGGCGGGATGTACGGCCGGTGATGATGATAGGGTGAAACGTGGCCGAGTGAACGGCGACAATTATGCAGGATTTTCAGAGCGGTACGAGAATGTATGGATTGAAGAGGCAGAATAAACGAAAATCAACCACCTCTCCATCGGACGGCCAAACGATTCCGTCATTTGATGTATTTTAAGTATTTGAATGGAAATTAATCTAGTTGAGCTTGTACGCCGATTTGTGTAAACACTCATGTTTGAGAGCTATTTAGATTTAACTGATATCCCAAAGTTTTCAACGATATCTTAAGCTTGATCTCTTCTGAGTGATCAACTTTGACATCAAGATTTCAACCAAGAATTTTCAGTGTCATATTAAAAATAATTAGAGAAAAAAAGTTGTTCACTCGTTTGAGACTGCATAAAACGACTATACTGATGAGGTTCCGATAAATCAGTTGTGTGAGACATGTTAATCAGGGATCATTGCGCCAATGAGATTTTCAAAGGGAAAAAAAAAGATTTAATCAATATTAAATTTATAATTATAATGAAAATTTTCTAGTAAAATAATTCATTTTTATGTAATATTAGAACATGAAAATGTATCATAATCCCTGCAGAGACTTAAAAAATGAGCCAGAAATTTAAATCTGTCTAAAAAAAATTCAGTAACTTCCCACTGAATTCATCTGATCAAGTTTCCTAGTAAAGAGCTTCAGAAACATTTGAAAGGCTGATAAACTATCAGTGTTATTTAAGAATTCAGTCAAATAAATCTCCAAAATTCATATTAACGTAGAAATAGAAGATTTTCTTTGGTATAGATTCATAAATCATTTTTAAATGCACAAGATTAATTCTAAAAAAAAACAAACATAAAAGAGACATAATCCAACTATGAGTTAGAATATATATTTGACACTTTCACCCCTACAGTGAAGTTATAGGAAAGCGTCACATGAATTTTGTAAATGCAAATTTATTATGAAAAAAGTTATCCCAGGATTTAAATAATTTCATTTAATTTTTTAGTCAAATAAATTAGTTGAGACCTTCTGATGGTTATAAACTATATCAAATACATATGACAAGATGGCCAATATTATATACTGCGCCTTCTTCTACATCATTATTTAAAAAAGCCAACTTCTCATGAAATATATACAAAATTCATAAATTATGGCTATATGGCTAAAATACATTTGTTTTATTGGAAGAATTATAAGTCTCATTTCTTAAATTGTGTTAACCAATAATATCTCACATTTGCAAGCAAGACCTTGACAATATGAATTTCAAAGCATTAGGTGGGTCTAATTAATTGCCACCTTCAAGTTGGATTATAAAACTAAAGTGGACCTTCCTTAGCCTCTTTAACGTTCAAGTTGTAAGTCCCTTTACAATTGCTTATATTTTATTTGATTACCTAAGTGATATATTATCTTTCTAATATAAATCTAAGTTGGAAGCAAATGCTTTTATTTAATTAATATATCATAAGTTCTCACCCCAAGTAGTTCCCCCAATAACAAGATCACCATTAATGTGAATAACCCATTTCTTAATAATATGATAAACTTTAATTTATGTTTAATAGACTAATCATTTGAAACATAATGCACATTATAAAATAGGCATCCTAAGTTTGTAAGGGTCATATGCTCATAATCTATCATTATTTGGATTCTACTAATATCTTTTCAGAGTCTATCATTTCTTACTTGATATTTTAAAAATCACGTATAAAATATGACCATAATTTTAATCAATAGTTTTCTTAGAGGATTTCTATAATGGAGAACTCTAAATCAAATCAAAATATATCATGTCAAGTTATATATATTAGATTGGAAAAAAAATTTAGATATATCTATATATTAGCATAGATATTTGCCTTTGAAATCTATTGAATAAGTTTTTTTTTTATCATTTGATGTTATATAATTATATTCTTGATGAAAATTTCAAAAGATAAATGTATATTATTTGTTATCTTTTGATGATGTACCTTAAACACTACCATCTCTCATGTTGATATAGTCTCTTTTTTCATATGTTTCGAAGTCTATAAACAAAATTTATTTTACTGGATTCCATGGGCCATGAAATTATTCACTTAAAAGTTCTTACTAAGAACTATAAGGGTAAACGAGCTCTAATCCCCCATATGTTTTTGTGCAACAAATGTTAAAAGATCTCTCTTTTAAATTTTGTTGTGACCTATACATGCTACATATTATAAATTATATATGCCAAAATACCACTTTATAAAAGATGTTTTTATTCTAAAATGATGGGTCATTTTTGTCATTTTATTGTGGCCATAATTTAGAAACAACACTTTAAAAATTATCTTTATTAACTTCAAATATTTGATATGTCACACTAATTTTCCCGTATATAGTATCAAGATCTAAATGATATTTTCATATTAATTAGGGAAAGCATCATTTGATCATAATTTGATCATTACAAAATGCAATTTATGTTGTCCATTATTTTGGATATCCACGAGAAATAAACACCCTTCATTAAAACTAAAAATAACAATCTTATTTAGTTCATTCATTTTGATTATTCAAGTTTAATATAATTTTAAAATTCTCCAATAAATCTTATGAGTAATCATCTTCTTTTAGACTTATGTAATGACAAGATTTGAGCTACAGAAAAAATATGATTGAAAATAAGACTCATGCCATAAAACATCTTGAATATTAGAAAAATAAATGCCACAATAAGACCTACATTATATCATTTCATTATAACAATGTTTAAATCATAACACCATAGCTGCTTCCTCATTTACCACTACTCTTGTTAATATTCACTTCTACTTAAGTTACAATTGACAAACATAATAACATATCTTAATGTCATCAATGTTGTCTTTTATAATTGCTCAAATGGCAATTTATAATGAACTACATTTATATTACAAATTATGAAGTTTTATAATTTAATTAGACTATATTTTTTTCTCAGAAGAGAATTCTCATGTAAAATAAAAATTTTACATCTCAATTTCTATTTTACTTGATAACATATGTGTGTGTAATCAAAATAGGCTAAGATAATCGAGATTAACTATCTATCAATCAGCTAAATTTTCATCCAACAATAATTTTCAAATAGATATTACTTACTATTAGTGGCAATGTTGATCCTTAGAATAGTGCAATCTACATGATTAGTTTTCAATTTGATGAATATCCCAATGAAGACAATGATTAGCATGACAAACTCACTTGAATTTTAGGCTTTAGGATGGAAACTATCAATTCAAATTGAAAGCGTGGGTACACTAATGAGAGGCAAATTTAACCTTTTACCTTAATTTAGGCTTCGTTTGTTTAAGCTTTTTTCCTGCATTGCGTTTTTTAAAACGGAGTTTATAAATTTTAAAACCTGTTTGAATTTTCTGCACTTTTTATAAAACGTCGTTTTCCTCTCTTTATAAAAAGCTGTTTATATACGACATTTTAAAGTAGCATTTCTAAAAACTATTTCAAAACAAACTTTTTTAAAAGTAAAAGTTTACCCAAACGAAACCTTAGTCTTCTTGGTTCTTATGAAGGAAGCAATTTCAAAAGATGAATAAAAGAAGTAACTATTATTTTTTTCACCTGTGACAACACCCATATAGTTAGAACAACTCAAAGACTATTAAGGATCTGGCATTTCGACAAGAAAGAGCTCTCAGGAAGTGATCTCAATTTAGTTTAGTGCAATTAAAATTTAGAACTCTAATTCTGCAATCTAAAGATTATAATTGGAGTAGGAAAAACTTTGAGTAGAATTCTACTGGCAATTAGAATCACTATATATTTTCTTCTTTTTTATTTTTATGAGGATCTATAAGCATTACAATGTAATTAATGAGAGTTATTGAGCTCAAGAGTCCAGAGACCATGAAAAGAAAAAACTCTCAATTACGCAATCATACCTCTATCGCTATAATTTTTTTGCCTCCTCAACAGATCAGTTGATACACTATATATTTACAAAAGTCATAAATAAAAATCAAGCCAACAAAATCAGAATTTTTTTTAAAAAAATTTGAATTATGTAATCATAATAATATTTTTGATTGAATATTCACAAATTATTGTTAAATATCAGAAATCGGGTCTACAATTATAAAGGCTCATCATAAGTAAATCTAGGTCAATATATAACTGACTTAAAAATCTCTCCAACAATCAAAATCGCTTCAAAACAAAAGATAAATATTTAAAATTAAGCATCTTACAATTTAGTTTCAAATAAATAAAACAAATAAATCAGATATTTTAGATGCCTTTTTGTATAAGATGCGACCTTCTGTATAATATTTCAGATACAAAATATTTGGCACGACGCTGGGTGCATTTGGATAAAGAATTGACTTTTGCGGCCAGTGGCTCTTCTAGCTCAGAAAGGCTCATAAATAAACAAATAAAAATTTAAAAAATTCCAAAAAAATTTATAAAATCACCATATATATATATATATATATATATATATATATATATATATATAATATAAAAAGTTTATATCCATAAATCTAAGTTAAACTGTGACACGTATCTTTACATCCAGATTGCACCGCTGATACACGATCCTAACTCCTTTTCCTTATTTTCCAATAATAAAATTAAACGAAAAAAAACAAAACACTCATTTTCCTTATCCTGATCTATAGCGTCTCTTCAAGATTAGATTTCAGGCTAGTGGATATTCGGTAGTGGCGAGCAATCCAACCCTAGTCGGTCCGTCTTCCTCATTGCTAAAAAGCCAGCGAGAATCGAGAGCAACAGGAAAAGCGTCGGCGTCGCCCTCTTTTACGAAATCCGATCCATCATTTATCGTTCTTTTTTTTTTAAACTTACGGTGGGCCCTCACTCCCATGTGCCTACCAAGCAACAGCATTTTATGTTAAACTCTCCCATCATTAATACCCAACACCATTTTTACCATTTAACAACCACAGAGAAGACAGGTAACTAGACCACCACCAGCAGCAGCAAAAGCGGAGCCATTTCAGCCTTCCTTCTCATCATCTCCCCGTCTTCTTCCCAAATCCTGAAGAAAGAGAGGAAGAATATGGAAGTGGAAGCACCGAGACAGCACAGCAGCAACACCAGTCCTTCTTCCTCACCTGAGTTCGAGTTCTGGATGGTGGGCAATCCTTCTTTTCCGCCGTCCAACCTTCTTACTGCCGACGAACTCTTCCTCGACGGCGTTCTTCTCCCCCTCCAACTCCTCTCCCTTCCCAACTCCGACCGCCCTGAACAAGTCCGCTCCCTCCCAACCACCGATCCACAGGCTGAACCGGCCCCGTCTCCATCATCTATTCTCTACTCGTCCTCTTCAACCTCCTCATCTCTTTCCAGGCGATGGAAAGACTTATTCAAAGCGACGCCGATGGAAAAGAAACCCGGTGGAAAGGACCCGGAAAAGAACTTGAGGAAGAAGGATCGCAAGAGCGGCGCCGACCTCAGCATCAACATCAACATCTGGCCCTTCACCCGGAGCCAATCCGCCGGTGGCCGTCTTCGATCGACCGGCTCCGTCTCCGGGCGCAAGGTCAGCAGTGCCCCCTGCTCTCGAAGCAACTCTCGCGGTGAGTCTGGCGCCGGCCGTAGGTGGGCGGCCAGCCCGGGCCGTGGCGGAGTGCATCTCGGTCGGTCCAGCCAGGTCTTGCAGATCCGACGGGCCGGGGCGGGACCCAAAGAGAAGGGTCGAATGTGGACCCAACCCGCCCCCGCCGCCGGCGGTGGTGTTGGCGCCGGAGTGCGGGTGTTGAACCTGAATGTGAACAGTTGTATTGGGTATGGGGAAAAGGAGAGCTCAAGGGGTGACGATAGCGATGGTATCAATGGCGGTGAGCGCATCGTGGAGGGGAGCGGAGCTGATGGGGGCGTGACGAGCGCCTTTAGTCTTAGAGCTCTCTTCTCGAAGAAGGTTCACTGATTGAGGAGCTGGGCATCACAGCTGTTACAACAACTGGAGAGAATTCGAATCCAGTAATCACCTTGCTTCTGATACTTACAGTTTATTGTTTATACTAACTTCAGATATGCTTACTCTTCTC
This sequence comes from Cymbidium sinense, assembly GCA_021442155.1. Taxonomy (NCBI): domain Eukaryota; kingdom Viridiplantae; phylum Streptophyta; class Magnoliopsida; order Asparagales; family Orchidaceae; genus Cymbidium; species Cymbidium sinense. Next base: position 5,670,345 of record CM038226.1, read on the forward strand.
TCTTCTGAATCTTATGGGAGTATATTTTCCATTATGGTCTTATTAATCATTATTTGAAACTGTTCGTAAGTTCAAATTTTATTAGAAAAATATTGAGAAACAATTAGGGTTGATGTGATGAGTTAGTAGTGAAAAGATACTGCTGGGTTCGGTTATAGGCCCCTTTAATTTTAGCAATTTTTTTTAAAAAAAAAAATTTGGGGGATTTACATACATACCACGTAATTCTTATGAATTTACGTATTTCACACCTAAATTTTAATTTTTACTTAAATAGCATCTAAATCTTTATTATTACATCAAAAATACCACCCTTTTTACTTTTTTCAAGTGAAATGCACTTTTTTGAGCATACGAAAAATACTAGTTTTGTAAATATTCAAATTTGGGTGTGAAATATGTAAATGTAGAAGAATTGAGTGGTATGTATGTAAATTTCCCAAAAAAATTAACAGTTGAATACCTGATAATTATGAAAATTTAATCGATAAATGTCTATGATTGAATTTATGAACATTTTGGTATGTTGAAGTGATGGCCGTTTAGAGAAAAATTCAACTAGATAGCAGTGTAATGCGCTTTTTATGGGCTTACAAGATATCTATTGAGGAAGGGAGTACATTGGTCATAGAACTAGAAGTACTTCAGGATTTTTCTTGGACAAGAATGCGATTTCTTAGGAGGAATGTTAATGTAAGTTATTTCTGGTATTTGATTTTACAGTAAATAATGAATTTTTTTTATTTATTTAAGAACGGAAGATATTCTCTTAATTTTCCATTCAATTTATTCAGGCATTAAAAGTCATTTTGTATTACTTCTATATTTTATTTTATTTTATTTATATTTTAATTTAAAATAAAATATATTTGATATCTTACAAATATAATCTTTTTATTTTTATATGATGATAATGATAGCAACAGGTAATAATATAGTTATTTTTAAAAATATTTAAAATATTAACAGAATATTTTAAATTTTCTTAAAAATAATATAATTTATTTTCAAAAATAAAATAAAAACTTAAAAATATAATAAATAAATATTTTTAAGAAATTAATATAAGATAAAATTGATCTCAAACTGGCTCAAGATATCGTAGGAACTTTTGCACCCTTATTTATAAGAAAAAAAATTAAAATCTCAGTAAACAATAAAAAGGAAAAAATTGGGTCAAATCTCCTTATCTAATTCTTATTAAGGGATAGGCTCCAAAAATTGATAAGAGGTTTTAGTTGTGCTCTTTTTGTAAGTGTGAATTTAATTGTAAATTCACATACAGCACATTTTGAACTCAAAATCTCTCTTCCCTGAGATGTGCTCTCACGTGATACTAAATTATATATTATGCGATATAAAATACTTCAAAAACTAATAGTTTGCTTTACTATTTTATTTTACATTTTATAAATCTTATTTTATTTGTAAAGTAATTATACTTATTGAGCGAATTTTTGTTTAACATTCTATAATTATTACTACATGCAGAAATTTTAATATTTAATTATGAATTTCATATCAAATATTTTCATTTTTGTTATATTATATCAAAGGTTAAATCATGTGATTTTATAGTATTTAATTATAACAAAAATAGTATGCCATTTTTTTGAACCCTTTCTCACAAGAATTAGAATAATATTTTTTGGCCTATTTTTCTTCAAAAAGAAAGTTTCACTAAATATCTTAATCTGACAAGAGAGATAAAATAAACCTTAATTAAATTTATTTATCATTTTTTAAGATATATATATATATATATATATATATATATATATATATATATATATATATATATATATATATATATATATATATATATATATATAACAGGATTTTTATATCCAATATTTAAACTTTGATTTTTTACATATTTAACTTATAATTTTAATTATCATATTAAAAATATTATCATTATATATTTTTTAGAGTAAAGTATATTTTTAAATTTATAAAAATATTAAATTATATAAATATATAAAAATTATGTGATATGTATTAAATCTTCCTTTTTTTTTAATTAATTAGGGTCTGTATTTCCCTAGTTCAAATACTCCGTTGAGCTAGGAAAGTATTTAGGTGCAGGCTACATAAGGAGCTCTATGTGTCAAAGGGTTCACAATGTGACACATATTTGTGAATTATTTAAATTTTCTTGTTTGATGAAGCCCGAAAACCGGAGAACATAAGACAGGGCACTGAACCCTATTTCAGAACACAAAAAATTGCCTCACCGGTTCCGCAACTTTGCAAATTACCCCAAAAAATAAAATAATTAACATTTCTTTTAATTTTTTTAGAAATACATGAAAGAAATAAATAATATTTCGATGAACGGATGAAGGATGACAAACTAGCTACTAATTATGTCTGAATCTAACACTTTCAGTGTTTGAGCTACAAATTAAAACTCACTCCCTCCCCCCGGCTTTTCCTTTTAAATAATTATTTAGTTTTAAAGATGTTTTAATAGGAATGAAGGTTTGTTTATAGCTTGCAAATTTATTGATCCAATGTATATTATTTTTGAAGTATATGTAACTCATTCTATCAATAAAATACTTGAATTTACCACTTTTAAAATTCAAAGCTAGAAATTAACGCTTCAGTTCAAATTATAATACTATGAATTTTTTAGTTGATTGCAATCTAGTTATGTACTAATATTTATAATAGCAAAATTATTTATTCTACAATAATTATATTTATTTTTCTTTCTATTGATCTAGGAGATCAGCATAGTGATGTTAGGCTCCTATTAATGATAAATCAATTAGGTTCTATTTAAAATAGTTGCAACAGAATCTAGTGATCAAAATATTATAAAAAAATTATTGTATAAAAAATTATCATAATTATTTTAATTTTTATTTACAAAAAATCAGATTGTATTTTTCTAATAGCGCACTCTACTAAATGAGATATAAAAATACAGCTAAAATATAGTTACCAAAATGATAATTATGATACATTTTGCACTTGGCCCAAATAAAATCTAATAATTATTATTATTTCTTATAAAACACAATGTGCTATAATTAGATTGAATTTAATTAAGAATGGACTTATCAGGTAGAGCTTCGAGCTAAAGAGAAAAAAAAAAGGCTCACTAAGCTGTCACATTACAATTGGTCTCTTACAGAGTTCCTTTAGCTGAGGTGTGGCTCTCATTCTCTTCGCAGCATGGGTAATGTTTTGTCTGAGTTTACTGTTTCCTCATTTACCCAAAGACAGTTTGATGTCAGATTTTCTATTTTAACATTGCCAGGAAGCTTTCATTTAAATAAAATATATTACATAAATACTTCAATAAGCTACTTTATAATATTAAGTGAGTATTTTATCTACAAATTTTTCTAAATAATAAACAAGTATTTCACTATCATAAAAAACAATCAAGTAATTTTCATTATAATTTATTTATATCCCTCCATTGTGTCAAAATTGTTGAAACTTTTTGAATATGAGCTCATATATGAATTTAATTATACATTATGCGCTATCTTATTTTTAAACCTATTAATTTTTATGATCAAATAAAGATTAATTAATTTTAAATTTTGAGACTCTTTTAATTTTGTATAATTATCATGTGTAGAGGCATTTTTTTATTTTAATGATGGGTGAAATAAAATAAAATCTCTCAAATATAAATAGGGTTATTAAGATTCCCAAGAGAATTCTTATTTTTCCATATCTCATCTTGAGTGAAAAGAAATTTCTCTCTCTCTCTCTTTCTCAGTCTTTAGAAGTAAGGCAAAATCCATTCTTCTTGTGGATTATTATTATCTTTATATGCGATAATTTGACGTGAGATATTAGATAAATTTATTTTTATCTTTTTTATTTCCAAAGAGTGGTATCGATTATATAAATCGTTGAGAAATGATTTTTCTTTTTCATTCTTCGTATTGATTATCTGAAAATTTTAGATCAAAATATATGATTCAAAATTTTTTTTGAGGGAATGATTTGATCATTTGTATGAAGTATCGATATTCTTTAGATGACTTTTCTATTAGAGGAATATGAAATATTTTTCTGTCTATCGTTTATAATATGAAACGATATTTCATATTTATAATTAAAAAAAGAAAAGAAAAAGAAAGGGGAATATGAAACAACTTTTGTTTCATCTCATCTCATGTGCATTTATATAAATATATATAAGTTTATATAAATATTATAATTATTCCATTCAATTCCCTTTCATCCGTTTTTTTAAGGGGTATATATATAAATATACATAAGGTAATATAAATGTTATAATTATTCCATTTAATTCCGTCTGTTATAAGTTAATATAAATGGTATAATTATTCTATTTAATTTTTTTTTTTAATAAGGCCGAATCTGAAACGAAATATTTGTAATATAATTTAACTGAATATAGCGACTTAATGTTTTTTTTTTCAGTTTATTTATTACATTTATTTATTTATAACGTTTCATATTCATTTCAGATTTTACATTCATCTTTACTAATCTGAAATATTTTACATTTAATTGCTTTATGCAATTAATTCCAAACAGAATATTTATTAAATAAATATAATAATTACACTTACTGTTTAATATTTCTAGAATTTTTTTTATTTCAGAATATTTTTTTGATATTAAACATTTATGTATAAATATTATGTTTTAAATTTTATAGATAATTATTGTTTTAACATTTGGTAAATATTTCCTAATTCGGATAATATAAATTAAAATATTTATTGAAATATTACAATTAATATTTATTATTTCAAAATAATTTAAATTAAAATATTATGTCACCAAAGTGACCTCTACTATATCAATTTATTTATTTTTTAAAATATATTAATATTACTTATGAATTATATTTAAATCTATGCGAAAAATAATCGGCCCAAATAAAGATTATTTTTTTGGTCAGATTTTATGTAGTAATAAATATGTGATAAATTTATATTAATTATGCATACAATATGTTGATCCAAAGATAGATATCGTTTGGAATTTATTATCAATATTTATTGACTGTAATTTTAAGAGTACCATTTACAAATTTTTATTTATGTCCAAAGACTAAATTACAATGTTGTGTTAGGTATCTTATATGTGCCCATTTTATTAAATATTTTATTTCAAGCATATATTTTGTTTATATTATATATGCATATGAAAATGACAATGTTGTTAATTGTGAGTATTATTTTATTCTTTTCAGTTAATGTTTCTTCAATATCGGCCAATTTGAATAACATTCTAGTGCTTAACGACACTAACTTTAAGAAATGGAAAGAGCATATCACCATTGTTCTTGGGTGTATGGATCTTGACTATGCGTCCGGAGCGTCCTCGCCATACTTGCACTATTGAACAAAGGCTAACTTTGAAAAGTGGGAGCGTTCTAACTGCATGAGTCTTATGATCATGAAGCATTCCATTCAGAAACCATAATAGGTGAAATACGAAGAGGAATGTCTAAAAAAGTTTAAGCCAAATAATGTTTAGTTAGTTCTGAAAAGATCGAAACGAGTACTATTCTTAGTAAACTCGTTTCAATGCGGTATAAAAGCAATGGAAACATAAGGGAGTACATTATGGAGATGTCTAATTTTGTCACTAGACTAAGAGCACTAAAATTAGAAATGTCTGATGATATTCTTGTGCACTTGATTTTGATCTCTCTTAATTTAATCCTTTTAAGATAAGTTATAATACTCAAAAGGAAAAATGAACTCTTAATGAGCTCATTTCTCAATGTGTGCAAGAGAAAGAGAGATTAAAATATGATAAAATAGAAAGTGCTCACTTAGCCATTTCCTCTCATGGCATTGTTGCTAAAAGAAAAAGGACTTATAAAGGCAAATGAGCTGCAGACAAAGGGACTTCATAGTATAAGGTGCAATAGAAACAAGATAATGTTGTTACTTGTTTCTTTTGCAAGAAGGCTGATCATGTGAAAAAGGATTGTCCCAAGTATGCAAATTGGCTAGTGAAAAAGAATAAACTTCTCAATTTTGTTTGTTCTGAAATAAATCTATCCTTAGTACCAAATCACACTTGGTGGATAGATACAGGTGCAACTACTCACATAAGTGTGACTATATAGGGTTATATAAGGAGACGAATGTCAACTGATGCTGAAAGATTTATCTATGTGGGAAATGACAATAAAACCCTTGTTGAAGCAATATGCTTATATAGATTATATCTAGAATCTAGTTGTATTTTGAATTTACATGAGACATTTTATGTGCCGTCATTTAGACGAAATTTAATTTTTATTTCTTGTTTGGACAAATCCGGTTATTTTTGTTTATTTAGAAATAGAAAATTTAGTCTCTTTCAGTATTAAAATATTATTGGTACTGGTTCTTTGAGTGATAATCTATATAAATTAGATATTTCTGCTTCACAAATTAATGAAACCTTGCATGCAAGCAATTTTGGTACAAAGCAAAAATTAATAAATGAGAATTCATATATGTTATAGCACAAGCGTTTAGGACATATTTCTAAACATAGAATTGAAAGACTTGTGTCAAAAAGAATTCTTGATTCTCTTGATTTTTCAGATGATAAACTCTATATAGAATGTGTCAAGGGAAAAAAAATAAATATTAAGAAAATTGGTGCTAATATGAGTTTAAACGTCTTGGAATTAATTTATACTGATATTTGTGGTCCATTCCCTACACTACTTGGAATGATAAAATATTATTTCATTACTTTCATGATTATTCGTTATGGGCACTTATGCTTCATTTATGAAGTCACAATCCGACGTATTCAAAATTTTTAAGGCGAAGTTGAAAATCAACTTGGAAAGAAAATAAAAGTTCTCAAATCGGCATGGTGATGAATCTATGGCAGATATGATGGATCAATGAACAACGTCAGCCCTTTTGCCAAATATTTAGCGAGAATGTGGCATCATTCTCAATACACCATGCGGGGACTCCAAGTCAAAATGGTGTAGCTGAGAGCCGAAATCAGACCCTTATGGATATGGTTAGAAGTATGATAAATCATTCTTCTTTACTAGATTCACTTTGGGAGAAGCCTTAAAGACTACAGTTTACATCCTTAATAGAGTTCCAAAGCAGTAGCTAAAACTCTATATAAATTATGGATTGGGAAGAAGCTGGTAGAAACATCTTCATGCGGGATGTCCTAAGGCCATATAAGCTAATGAAAGAAAATTGGACTCAAGAACTATAAGCTACTATTTTATTGGATACTCAGAAAGGTTGAAGAGTTTTTAAGTTTTATGACTCTTCAAATAAATCCTTTTTTGAGACTGACAATGCTAAATTTATTGAGGAAGTTGAATATGATGGGAGTAATAAATCTAAAAAATTTATATTTGAAGAGAAATTTATTGCTTTTCCTACACTTACAATAGAAAATGATCAGATAATTTTACCTGATCATATTCAAGTTGTAAATACAGATAATCAAAATATTCTTGAGTTAACTCTCACTCATCCTGTGGAATCACAACAACCTCAAATTGAAGTGTCATTAAGAAAATCCATTAGGAGAGGAGATTAGCAATTTGATGATTATATTGTGTATCTCCAAGAACATGAGTTTGACATTGGATTGGAGTGATCCAATCTCTTTTAGTCAAGTCAAACAAAGTGTTAACTCATAAATGGATAGAAGCCATTGAGGATGAGATGAAATCAATGAAAGACAATGATATTTGAGATCTTGTCGAATTTTAAATCGTAAAACCCATTGGTTGTAAATGGATTTTAAAACAAAGGATTCAAAAGGCAATGTCGAAAGATATAAAAGCATCTGCTAAAGTTTCACTCAAAGGAAGGCATTGATTATAAAGAGACTTTCTCTCGGTTTCTTGAAAGACTCTTTTAGAATCATTATGACACTAGTAGCTCATTATGATTTAGAGTTACATCGGATGGATGTAAAAGGCGCATTTCTCAATGGTGACATTGAAACTATATATATGGTACGCAAAATTTTCAATCTTCTAATTCAAAATACATAGTATGCAAATTAAAGAAATCCATCTATGATTTAAAGCAAGCTTCCCGTCAATGGTATAAGAAATTTGATCATGTGATTATTTCTTTCGGTTTTAAAGAAAACACCGTTGATCAATGAATTTATCACAAAATAAGTGGAAGTAAATTCATCATCATAGTGCTATATATTGATGATATTCTACTGGCAAGTAGTGATATAATTCTTTTGCATGAAACCAAGAAATTTCTTTCAGATAAATTTGAAATGAAAGATCTTGGGAATGCATCTTTTGTGTTAGGTATTCAAATTTATCGAGATCGTTCTCGTGGTATACTTGATTTATCATAAAAGGCATATATTGATGAAGTGCTTAATAGATTTGGCATGAAAGATTATGCACCAGGAGATACACTCATTGGTAAAGGTGATAAATTTAGTTTGCTTCAATATCCAAGAAATGAATTTGAAAAGAAAGAGATAGAAAAGATCCCTTATGCATATGCAGTAGGGAGTCTTATGTATGCTCAAGTTTGTACATCCGATATTATACATTGTTGGAATGCTTGCGGAGATATTTAAGTAACCAAGAATGGATCATTGGAAAGCAAAAGGGTTATGCGGTATCAGAGAACAAAGACTTTATGCTCACATATCGAAGATCGATCATTTGGAGATCATGAATCTCGATTTTCTTGGTTGTCGATAGTAGAAGATCCACTTAGTTATATTTTCTTATTTGAGGTGTTATATCTTGGAAAAGTGTTAAACAATCACTTATAGATTCTTCCACTATAGAATTTATAGCTTGTTATGAGGCATCAAATCAAGGAATATGGCTACGAAATTTTATCAGCTAAATATTTTGATGGAATAGAGACCATTAAAAATAAATTGTGATAATAGAGCGGTTGTATTCAAAGAACAAGGAGTTCATCAAAATCAAAGCATATTGACATAAAGTTTCTTATGTGTAAAAGAAAGAGTTGAGTTCTCAAGTATCTATTGAACATATTAGTACAAATTTTATGATTGCAGATCCACTTAAAAGGTTTCCCACCTAAAGTATTTCATGAGCATGTGGCTCATATGGAGTTTATTTTGATGATATCTTGCTAGTGAGTTTGCTTATGTTCAATGATTATAAATATATTTTTACGATTAGAATAAAGTATTGTTATTATCTTATAGTTGAAAACTTAAAATAAAAATTATAGTTTCAATTGCTTTAGCATAAATAAATGAAACTATATTAACTCTTTTGAGTTATAATATAGGACCGATTGAAATACATGATATATGATCACATTACATGAAATTTCATACGCATATACTTGATCTATAATTAATCATATGATTTAGTGATGGAGTCTTATTATGAAAAATTATAATAAATATCACTTTGATTATGTCAATATTATTAATGGACCATTGTCTAAAGATATTTCTCTTTAAAGATAGCAAATATTGAGCTCTTAAAGTATTTAATGTATAATTAGCGATATATATATGTACCAAGTGAGAGATTGTTGAATTTTTTGAATGTGGCTCACATATGAATTTAATTATACATTATATCTTATCTTTTTTTAAGCCTATTAATTTTTGATCAAATAAAATTAATTAATTTTAGCTTTTGACATCTTATTAATTTTGTATGAATTATCATGTGTAGAGTAGGACATTTTTTTTATTTTAATGATGGTAAAATAAAATAAAATACATCAAGTATAAATAGGTCATGATCCTCATTCTAAGGGAGAAGTTCTCATTTTTTTATCCATGAGTGAAAAGAAGTCTCTCTCTCTCTCTCTCTCTCTCTCAACAACACAGAGTGGAAGGCCAAAATCCCATTAAGCTCTTTGGATTGAGTACGCTTCGATTAAATCTTTGATGATTTGACATGAGATCTGGGCTAGATAAATTTATTTTTATCTTTACATATTTCCAACAAAAATTGCTTTAATACATTAAATCAAAATCATAAATATATTCCTAACAAATGGATGCGTATGAGAACACTATAACATAGAATTAATTTAATATGATTTGATTGGTCATGATATATATCTTTACTCAATTTTTTTTCCATTTTCTTATAACTAATACTCAAGACTAATTATTAATTAATTAATTGAATGATGGAATATTGACATTGAAACTTTAGAACCCCTCCCTCCAAGTACCAGATCAACTTTTATGTCCAACCGAAGGTTCTATCAACATCCTTCGGAAGTAATATAAGAGCCATAAATAACCTTGTTAGTTATCCCTATTCCTGTCAATGGTTGCTTTCTTTTTTTAATATCCTCTGCCTTGTCTTGCAAAGGTGCCTTGTGGCAAGTGGCCTAAAGCGAGGGTGGTCCATTGATCAAACGGTTATGATTCTCTTATCTTCTCCATTGTTGAATCTCAGCCGTTCATGTGATTTTCATTTTGCATTGCTGGAAGGCGACTCTGAACTAACTCCTGCGACTTTTGGCTGCTAGCAATTAGAAGATTTTGGATGCCACCGAAGTCCGAAAGCCACCTGATGCAGACATTTTGCACTCGTGATTAAGCTAATCAAGAAAGCAGTTTGATACTTTGATGCTTTTTATATTAAAAAAAAAAAATTAAGTGCAGATCAAGAAACTGCTTGGTTTGTAATAAAATTTCAATTGGGATATTAAAATATCTATTAGAAAATACAGAATTACAAGAGGACAAGGGAGAAAACACCCATCGTGGGTCAATAAAATATATTTCTGATCGAGATCTTATAGTAGTTTTGTTGATTAATAATTTAATAGGTATTAGAGCCACTCAAATGGGTGATCTTGACATAAATCATTTTCACATACAATTCAAACTATAAAACTCATAGCAAGAATATGCTGCATTTTGTATGTGTTATTAGTGTATTATACAATAATCTTATTGAAGATTTCAATACAAAATAGCTTTATATATTTGCATAAGAATCGTTAGAACTAAAAAGTTTGTGAAGACATCAACTATAATTTAGATTATACAAAGAAGTGAAATAGAGGAGAAAAAAAAAGGAGAAAAACTTTGGTACAAGGCTTTCATAATGATAAGCCAGTTGATTCAATCGTAACCTCAGCTAAATATTGAAAAAAATGCTAAAAAGACACTGTAGAAATTCAGGAACCGGAGAATGCTCGTGTGAAAGAATAAAGATTTTGCGGGACCGATGCTTATACCCATTGTTTTGCTTCCTCTTCTGGTTTTTGGTTTTTGCTCCCTCTTCCTGCGGGCGGTATTCTGTTTTCAGGTTTGATTATATGTGTCTCACTTTCTTTTTCATGTTTATTGCTAGTTTATATTTATATGAATTGGTTCAGTTCTTGTTTATTTGTTTTCACTAAGATTGCTTCTCTTCACATTTATTTTCAAAACTTGTATATTGTTGTTTCTGTAACTATTATATTGAAATACTGATTTATGATTTCTCCTTGCTTACTTCTAAGTGAATTTAGAAGCTATTGAACATTGGGCATTCACATTGGATGTATTTAAATGAATTAAATCTTGGTTAATTACCAATTGTGGTTGAATATTGAATCATAATAAGCCTAGATAAGAATGTTTTTTTTTTTGTATTTAAAATTATCATCTGTTAAATTTACATTAGAATCTTTATCATTTATCTGGAATAAAGCATTTTTTTAATTTATGGGATGTATTTTAATTTTATTGACATTATCTTTTAATTTATTGACATTTATTTTCATAAATATGCTAAGTTTAAACATTTATTTTTATAGGAGATTTTTTGATATGATTTGTATTTTATAATTTATTCTTAAATTACACTTGTATGATTATTTGATTATTTAAATCTCTTTAGATAATTTTAATATTTATTATATCGTCATTGTTTCATTAGATTGACCTTTCTTTGAGCTCATTTTAGGTTATCTTCATTCAATTCTTTGATATTTTATTAATAGACTTTATGAGTAGAATAATTCGGGGCTGAGGGTATGTAAATTTTTTTAAAAAAATTTATTTTTATTTATAGGTTTGGGTCGATATAATTTTTTTTTAAAAAAATTATATTTTAATCATTATAATAATAACATAATAATAGAATAATATTCTTGAATTCGGTTGAAAATTTTTTTTTATTTTTTTTAGAGACATTTGAGCGAATTTATTTATAAATTCACACACACAATATTTGTATAAGGATTTGAACCACTAGGCTAAGATATTTTACGCACAATAAAAAATTCTTGTTTAACACTCTAAATAATATTTGTGATACTGAACTAATTTTGAAGATAGTATTTTTAAAAATAATATATCTTTAATATTTAAATAAAAATTTTATTTATGAAAATATCATAGTCGTCAACGGACGAGAGTCGTCTAATTACGACGACTTCATTTTTTTTTTGCTTTGTAACGGCTAGAGAAACAAAGAGAGATAAGAGAAAGAGACAGAGATAGGAGATTTTTTTTTTTTAAATAATATAATTATTTAAAATATATAATTAAAAATATTTTTATAAAATATTTAATAACTAAATATTTATATATTTAATTATTAATTTATTTATTATATATATAATTAAATATATAATTTAAAATATTTTAATTATATATATAAATTTATAAATTTATTTAATATTTTTTTATTAATTAATATAATTATGTATAATATATATTTTTTATTAATTTTTTGTTAATATATAATATAAAATTTTTAAAATATATAAATAAATAAATAAAAAAAAGAATAAATTTTATAAATATTTTATAAACTATATAAATATAGATTATATATATATATATATATATATATATATATATATATATATATATTTATAAATTTATTTAGTTATTTATATGTTTAATTATATAAATATTTTTTAAGTTATATAAATAATTTAAAAATAATTTTTTATAGAATATTTTTTTAATTATATATATAAATATATATATATACATATATATATATTTATTAATATATCTTTAATAATAATAATAACAAAATATAAAAATATAAAAAAATATAAAAATAAATAAATAATTTTTTTAAATATAATAAATATTTATATAATAAAATAAATAAATAAATAATTTGTAATTATAAAAATTTTGGTTATTTAAATATTTATATATTTAGATATATATATATATATATATATATATATATATATTTATTCATTTCTTTATTTATTTTAATTTGTTGTTTATTTTTTTATATTTTTATTTTTATTTTTTTATTTATTATTATTAAAGAATAAATAAAATATGTATATATATATATATATATATGTATATATATATATAATAATATGTATATATATATAATAATATTTATATATAATTAAAAATATTTATAAAAAATTTTTTAAATTATTTATATAACTTAAAATATTTATATAATTTAAAACATATAAATAACTAAATAAATTTATAAAATATATATATATATATATGTATTTTTATATATATATATATATATATATATATATATATAATATATATATATATATAAACTTTATTTTAGTTTATATATATTTTTAAATTTGTCTTTTTTTTATATTTATTTATATTTTAAATAATACAAAAATTATTAAAATATATTATACATTATATTAATAAAAAATATTAAATTATAAATTTATAACAATATAATTAAAATATTTTTAAATTATATATTTAATTATATATATATAAATAAATTAATTAATAATTAAATATATAAATATTTAGTTATTAAATATTTTATAAAAATATTTTAAATTATATATTTTAAATAATTATATTATTTAAAATTAAAAAAAAAAATCTCCTATCTCTCTGTCTCTCTCTCTCTCTCTGTCTCTCTCTCTCTCTCTCTCTCGTTTCTCTCTCTTTCTCTCTCTCTCTCATGCGTTTAAGAAAAAAAAAAAAAAAAAAAGGGGTGACCAGACGCCATTTTTGACGGACACATGACTTTATTTTTCGTAAATATTTTTTGATCTAAATGGTAAATTAAATTAATCGCTTTTATTTTAAAAATAATCCCTAATATTTATTAAATTCTTTTTTATTTATTAAAAATTATTTATTTATTTATTTTTTTATGTTTTTTATATTTTTTTTTTATATTTTTGTTATTATTATTATTATAGAAAATAATAATATATATATATATAGTATATATATATATATATATATATATATATATATATATATATATATATATATATATATATGCTATTTATGTAAAATATATATATATATATATATATATATATATATATAATACTTTATTTATATATTTATAAAATATTTATATAATTTATTTTTATTTATTTATTAAAATTAATTATTTATATATTTTAAATATTTTTAAGTTATTTATATATTTTTTAAATATTTTAAGTTATTTATATAACTTAAATATTTATATTTAAATATATAAATAACTAAATAAATTTATATAATAATTATATATATGTGTATAATAACATATGTATATTTGTATATAATATGTATGTGATATATATAATACATATGTATGTATAATAATATATATGTATATTTATATATATATATAATTTTTCTATATATAATATATATAAATAATTCTTTGTTTATATGATTTATAAAAATATTTATATAATTTACTTTCTTTTGTTGTTTATTAAATTATTTATTTATATATTTTAAATATTTTTTAAATTTATATGTAACAAAAATTAATAAAAATTATATATTTTAAATAATTATATAATTAATAAAAAATTATTAAAATAATTATAAATGCTTATATATAATGAAAAATATTTTTTAAATTATATTTTTATATATAAAATAAAATAACTAATAAATATATAAATATTTTTATTAAATATTTTATAAAACAAAATATTAAATTATATATTTTAAATATTTTAAATAATTATATTAATTAAAAAATAATAAAATCTCTCTCTCTCTCTCTCTCTTAATCTTCAAAAAACCAAAAAAGATATAAATCTTGGCCGGCGTCCGACTTTTTGATCATCAATGAGACTATCATATTTTAATAAAAAAAATTTGAAACTAAACTGTTGAGTAAGATTAGGTTATCTTTTTAATTAAAATAACTTTTGAATTATTAGTTTAAAAATTCTAGTGGTTTCTATTTGCTCATTTATCTTAGGTATTTGTATTTTACTTGGGATTTAGTTGATAAATCTGGAAATCAAACCAAAAAATAGATTTACTAAATCCGATTTAATAAATTGCTAAATCAAAGCAAATCGAAATCCTCTTAAATATTTAGTAAATTGGAATGTAGGATTTATGATTTAGAATGCGTGAGAGAGAGAGAGAGAGAGAGAGAGAAACAAGAAGAAATTTCATTTTAAAAGATGTATATAGAACAAATAAAGAAAATATTTAAAATAATATATTTTCTATACTTTAAAGTTGAATTTTTACTTTAAACAAATTAAGAAAGGGTATTTTTATTATAATAATAAAAATTTAAGGATATATGTAAATATTTTATATTTAAGTGTTAGATATAAATATAGAAGAATTGTATGCTATGTATCTAAATGCTCTTTTCTTTAATCTTAAAATCTTAATTTTAAATAATTCATTTAATTACTATTTTTCTTAATTAAAATATTATGATAAAATTAATTTTAATTTAATATTATTAACTATTTATTAATATGTAATTATAAGTTAATTATAAATTATTAATTATGATTATTGGAGATTTAAGTAGTTTTTAGTTATGAGTTGATAGTTTTTAATTTAATTTAACTTTATTTAAACTTATTTAGTAAAATATTATTTAATATTGATATGGCTCTCAAAATACCACCAGTCAAAGCACAAATCTTGATGTCGAAAGCGATATGATTTTGAGTTAACCGTCGAGATCAAGCCTTAAAATATCATTGGAATCTTTGGGACATCAATTAAATCCCAAAATAACTCTCTCAAATATGGAGTGTTTATAGTCAAATCGGCGTCTCGGACGGATCTAATGAGCCTAAGATCTCATAATTCACTTTTATTTGGGCATCCAAATGCTTAAAATACATCAAATGATCAAAGAATCATCACAGCCGTCGTCGAGGGGATGGTATACATGAATTTCAAGAATGCCCCTCCTCCCATCTATAAATAGCCTTCATCACATGGGGAGGCCAAAATAAGTGAAGGGAGGCCAAGTGAAGGAAAAGAGTGAAGAGGAGTTGAAACAAGTGAAGAAGAAAAGGAGCCAGCTGACGTCAACCACCACCACCGCCGTGTGATCCTTGCCAGATCAATCTGAACAAGGAAGAAGAGGAAGAGTCAACAAGGAAGAAGAGGAAGAGTCAAACAAGGAAGAAAAGGAAGAGTCCGAGGAAGAAGCAGTGAGGAGGAAGAGAGAGAGCTCACGAAGCTTGAAGATCCCAAGAAAGATGCAAACAGATTGCACTCCTCGTGACCATCAACCATCATACCGTTCGTCACTAATTGTACCACATATTCCGTAGGAGTTCAGCATCTCCATAATGTATAATTACAACGATCATTGTTACATGTTATTCCTCTCGTATGCAATTCTGTAATCTGTCGGGAAGATTTGTACTCAAAAGCAGATACATAGTGGAAGCTTTTCTTGGGCTAGGCCCGGTGGTTTTCCCCTCTTTTGAGGTTTTCCGTTAAAATGCAGGTGTCTCTTGTTCGCTCTTTAATTACGTATGTCTTTGGACTTCACAAAGCGTAAACTTTCACTCTGCGGTTTTCTACGCATAGCAGTTTGGCGCCGTCTGTGGGATCCTGATTCCCATTATTTCATCTTGTATGACAACCAAGTTTTCCAACAAGATCAAAACCACCATCGAGGTGGATCATTTCAAGCTTTTAAAGAAGCCTGGCGAAGAATGAAGATTCATCAAACTTGTTCCTTGATTACGTTGGGCGGGGGCAACTCTTAATCTCAAAGATAAGCAATCGGACACGGCGAAAAGGCAAGATCAATCCTCTCTACAAGCTCATACAACTATTCGACCTCCATACGGGTTAGCGTCATCAATAAACACCGATGACCAATAGGTCAAAGCGTCCTTGGTGGACTTCGCGACCTCTTCCATACGGGTTAATGTCATCGGTAAACACTCGACTAACAACCCGGATAGGTCAAAGCGTCCTTGGTGGACTTCTGCGATCTCTTCCGATGCGGGTTAATGTCGCCGAAAGCTCGACAAACAACCCGAAAGGTCAAAACGTCCTTGGTGGACTTCTGCGATCTCTTCCATGCGGGTTAATGTCATCGAGCAAAAGCTCGACAAACAACCGGAAAGGTCGCGTCCTTGGTGGACTTCTGCGATCTCTTCCATACGGGTGTCGTGGCTTCGACAAACAACCGGAAAGGTCAAAAAAAAAGACCCACCTCGCCTGCGGGTTAATGTCGTGGGATAACTCGACAACAACACCTGGGTCAAAATCCCTCATCGTCGCGGTCACCGCGTCGACTACCGTCGTCGGTCGCCGACCATGGCAAACAATCGCCGCGGTCATTGTATCGGCGTCGATGCATACCGTCATTCACGTCGCCCGATTCGCATTGCACACCCGTCGGCCGACCATGTGGCGATCGCGCGATGTCATGCGGTCTTTCTCGCCATCGCCGGTCTCCAGGTCACCACCATCATCGTCGGTCATCCCAGCCAACTAACGTCGTCGCCGCATCGAAAACTTCCGGTGGATTTCTGCGATCTCTTCCATGCGGTTAATGTCGCCGAAAAGCTTCGACAAACAACCGGAAAGGTCAACGTCCTTGGTGGACTTTTGCGATCTCTTCCATACGGGTTAATGTCGCCGAGCAAAAGCTCGACAAACAACCCGGAAAGGTCAAACTTTGTACCCACTCCGCACAGGTTAATGTCATCGGATAACACTCTGACAAACAACCTCGGATGGGTCAAAATCCTCATCGTCGCCCGGTCCTGCCGTCGACTACCATCGTCGGTCCTTGCCGCCGACCATGCGCCGGCAATCTCGCGGTCATCACCATTATCGGTCATCCGTGGATTACCGGCGATGTCGCCAGTCGACAACCATTACATTCGCGACAGCGCGACCATATAGCGGTCACCGCGCCGCTACTATCGTCGGCCAGTCCCGCGAACTATCGTGCGATCTTGCCGGTCATCACTTATTCGCCCGGTCATCGCGGCCTACCGTCGCCGGTCCGCTGCCGACCATGCAATCTTAGCGGTCATCGCCATTGTCGCCGGTCATCGCGCCGACTAATCGCGCCGATCATACCGTCGACTCAGCCAGTTCAATTTGACCTCTTCCATGCGGGTTAACGTCATCGGTAAAACTTCGACAATAACCCGGGATAGGTCAAACGTCCTTGGTGGACTTCCGCGACCTCTTCCATGCGGGTTAACGTCATCGGTAAAAAACTTCGACTAACAACCCAGGAAAGGTCAAAAGGTCCTTGGTGGACTTCCGCGGCCTCTTCCATACGGGTTAATGTCATCGAGCAAAAACTCTGACTAACAACCTAGGAAAGGTCAAAAGGTCCTTGGTGGACTTCCCGCGGCCTCTTCCGAGGTTGCGTCGACGAATAATACCGACCAATAACCTAGGAAAGGTCAAAACTTTGTACACTCACCGCAGTTAACGTCATCGGGTAACACCGACAAACAACCTCGGATAGGTCAAAATCCCGGATTCAATTCGACCTCTTCCATATGGGTTAACGTCGCCGGGTAACACTCGACTAACCTCGGGGTCAAAATCCTCGGGTGATTGACCTCTTCCATACGTTAACGCGTCATCGAGTAAAACGCCTAACAACGGGAAGGTCAAAGCGTCCTTGGTGGACTTCCGACCTCTTCCATACGGGTTAGCGTCATCAGTAAACCGACTAACACGAGGATAGGTCAAAAGCGTCCATGGTGGACTTCGATCTTCCCATGCGGGTTAATGTCATCGAGCAAAAGCTTCGACAAACAACCGGAAAGGTCAACGTCCTTGGAAGAACTTCTGCGATCTCTTCCATACGGGTTAATGTCGCCGAGCAAAAGCTCGACAAACAACCCGGAAAGGTCAAAAAAAAAAAAAAACTTTGCCCACTGCGAGGTTAATGTCATCGGATAACACTCGACAAATCAACCTGGATGGGTCAAAATCCTCATCGTCGCCGGTCTGCCGTCATTACCATCATCGGTCCTTTGCCGACCATCGCTTCGCGGTCATCACCATTATCGCCGGTCATCCCGGATTCGGATTGTCACCCGTCGACAACCATTACTTATGCGGCCGACCACCACCTCGACGCCCGGCCATACATTACTACTCTCGGTCGGTCCTGCGCTGCGTCGGCGTCTTCGTAGGTCATCCTATTAATGGCGGTCGCCGCGCCGACTATCGCGGTCCGCCGCACATCATGGCTATCGCCGCGGTCATCGCCATTGTCGCCGGTCATCAGCCGATGTCGACGCCCGGTCGCCCGCCGTCGACTACCTCAGCGGATTCAATTTGACCTCTTCCATACGGGTTAACGTCATCGAGTAAAAACTCTGACTAACAACCCAGGATAGGTCAAGCGTCCTTGGTGGACTTCCCGACCTCTTCCATACGGGTTAGCGTCGCCGGTAAAAACTTCGACTAATAACCCGGAAAGGTCAAAAGGTCCTTGGTGGACTTCGCGGCCTCTTCCATACGGGTTAATGTCATCGAGCAAAACTTCGACAAACAACTTCGGAAAGGTCAAAAGGTCCTTGGTGGACTTCCCACTCTTCCATACGAGGTTAGCGTCGGCGAATAATATTAGACCAATAACCAGGAAAGGTCAAAACTTTGTACCCACTACCAGTTAATGTCGCCGGGTAACACGCGACAAACAACCGGATGGGTCAAAATCACCGGATTCAATTATATCCATAACGTGCAAGTTAACAACATCAATTATCAGCGTTGAACTGTGCGGCAATCTTGCGGTCACCACTATCGTCGCCGGCAATCTTCGCGGTCACCATCCGACCCGCGTGGCGGGTATTGCCATCCACCATACATTACCTTCAACTACCGTCGTTGCGTCTGACCACCCGTCGACGTAACGGTCGCGGTTACGCCCGCCGACCATCGCGGTCAGCGCCGACTAGTGGCGGTGCCTCAAATCGGCATCTTCGGCGTCACCATTTTAAGCGGTCGCCATCATCTCCATCCGAGCCATTCTCGTACGGTCCTTCGCCGTACCATCGCGCTCGAGGTCACCACCATCGTCGTCGGTGATGCCATTGTAGCGGTCCGCTTCGCGATAATCTCACGGTCATCTCGGTAACGCCGCGGTCATCCGCATCATCGTCGGCAATCGCGGTCACCACCATCGTCGGTAATCCCGCGACCACCCTTGCGGGTCACCATCGCGTCAATGTCGACCCGTCTCCGTGATCGCCTCCCAACGACGGTCCGGCGTGGCGGTAAGCCGGAACACGGCGTATGCACCGTGGGCGCCCTCGCTCAACCAGACGGTCCGGCGTGGCCGTGGCGGAACCACGGCGTATGTACGTGGGCCTTGATCACCTCTCTAACCGGGTCCGGCGTGGCGTCGCCCGGAACCCCACGGTATGCAGGGGCCTCGCCTCTAACGGACGGTCCGGCGTGGCGATGCGCCGGAACCACGCGTATGCCGCGATGACGCCTTGATCGCCTCTAACGGACGGTCGTGGCCGAAAGCGGAACCGGTATGCAGTGATCGCCTCCTTGCGGGCGATCCGGCGGGACGATAAGCCGGACGAGGAAACGGAACTCCGACGTCGCGTGGGCCTTGATCGCCTAACCCAGACCAATCCGACGGGGCGATGCCGGGCGAGGAAAGCGGAACCCGACGTCAGCGCCCGGTCCGGGGGCGATCGCCGGACGAGGTGAAACCGGAACCACGACGTGATGGGCCTTGATCGCCTCTAACCCAGGCGATCCAGCCGGACGATGGCCGGACGGCGGGAACCGGAATCCTGACGTCGTGGCCTTGATCGCCCTAACCAGACGGTCCGACGGGGCGATGCCGGACGAGCCGGGCGAACCCTGACGTGTGGGCCTTGATCGCCTCTAACCAGACGGTCCGGCGGGGCGGAAGCGGAGGCGGTCGCCGGGGCCAGGCGCTGGGCCGATCGCCTCCCCAACAGACGATCCGGGGACGAGCCGGGCGAAGCCGGGTCTGACGTCCGTGGGCCTTGATCGCCTCTAACCCGGGCGATCCGGCAGACGATGCGGACGAGGCGGTGGCGAACCCACCGTGCAGTGGGCCTTGATCGCCTCCCGACGATCAAGCGGGACCCGTCGCCGGGTGGCCGGAAAGCGGAACTCCACGACGTCGTGGGCCTTGATCGCCTCTAACCCACGATCCGGAGACCGATCGGACGAGGCGAACCGGGCCTGACGTCAGGTGGCCTTGATCCTCTTGATCCTCAAAGACTCTCAGAAGAAAGGGAGGGGAAAGGTGTGCCTCTCCTCATCCTGGGGTATTTATAACCCCATATGGGCAAAATGGTAAAACCCCTCAAAAAGCGGTTCAAAAGCGGCTCAAAAGCGGCTCAAAACCGCAATTCTCGGCGGCCCCGATGGCGCGTATGACTGTGGCATGACCATGACAGCAGACCTTGTGGCAGGCGTATGAGCAGCGCTGGTGGCCTTACCTTCAGCAGGCCTTGCGCGCATGACAGACCTCAAACCCGCCCATTTCCCGCGGATGTTCACGGGGCCGACCGCGACCCAAAACCTTACGCGGAATGGCCTCCATGAATGGCCGTGACCCGACAGATCCAGCTGAATGGCGAGACCGGGATCCGCAGATGGCCCATGAGCGGGACATGGGCGTAACAGCCAGCGCTGCCGTTCAGCGATCCGTGGCCATGACCATGACAGCGCTCATCGACCCACCGACTCCATCGACCCTTCACGCGGCCAGCCCAGCTCCCACCGATAAAGCAGCGGCCTCTCGACCCACGACGGGTATCTAATAATAGCCATCATCAGCAAGCGCCCGTAATCATGGCCAGCCTTACCCGTGCCCTTACGCCTCGCCAGCGCCCATGAGTCCCAACGCCTGAAAACTTTTGTGAGTATCCAAATAGCTCCATAACCTCAAAATCTTATGCCATGACTACACATCTTCTTCCATAATCATTATTTTGTATTTTTATGATGGTTTATTCTCTCAAAATGTATGATTCACGGGTCCGCACGTTTCGTTGAAGAATTCATTATTTTCGAGCATTTGACACATATTTTTGGATGATTAAGCTAATGTCATCCAAAAATAGAAGGGCAACTGATATGGCTCTCAAAATACCAGTCAAAGCACAAATCTTGATGTCGGCGATATGATTTTGAGTTAAAACCGTCGAGATCAAGTGCTTAAAATATCATTGGAATCTTTGGGACATCGATTAAATCCCAAAATAACTCTCAAATATGGAGTGTTTATAGTCAAATCGGCGTCTCGACGAGCGGATCTAATGAGCCTAAGATCTCATAATTCCGACTTATTTGGGCATCCAAATGCTTAAAATACATCAAATGATCAAAAGAATCATCGAGCCGTCGTCGAGGAGTGGTATGGGCCTTATGAATTTCAGAATGCCTCCTCCCATCTATAAATAGGCATTCCTCATGAGGAGGCCAATAAGCTAAGTGAAGGGAGTGAAGGAAAAGCCAAGTGAGGAGTTAAACAAGTGAAGAAGAAAAGGAGCCAAGTGCGTCAAACCCGTCATGATCATGCCGTCAATCTGCAGCAAAGAAGAAGGGAAGAGTCCAAGGAAGAAGAGGAAGAGTCAAGCAAGGAAGAAAAGGAAGAGTCAGGCGAGGAAGAAGAAAAAAGTGAGGAGGAAGAGAGCTCTGAGCTTGAAGATCCCAGAAAGATCGCAAAGCAGATTGCACTCCTCGGCCATCAACCATGCCATAGCCGTGTCATAATTGTACCACTTCCAGGAAGTTACCCGCATCTCATGATTAATTCACGATCGTTACTGAGTTGTTATTCTCTCTCTGATTACGTAATCTGTTATCGGAAGATTTTGTACTCTGACAGATACATAGTGGAAGCTTTTGCTAGGCAGTGGTTTTCCCTCTTTTGAGGTTTTCCACGTTAAAAGTGCAGGTGTCTCTTTTGTTTCTTTAATTACACGTGTGTGTTTGACAAGGCTAAAGGCTAAACTTTCACTCTACCGCGACTGGTTTTCTAGCACGCAACAAATATTAACTTATAAGTTATTAAAATTAAATTATAATTTAGTAAATATAATTATAATTGTTATAAATTTGATAGTTAATTAATTGAAAATATTAAAGAATTCGTACGATTTTATCTCTTCACATGCTTTAATATAGTTTTATTCCTAAGATATTAATCTACTAATAGAATTTAATAGCTATAAATTTTAATTAATTAATAGTTAATATTAAGATATAGTATTTTAAATTAATATTGATACTATTAATTGATTAATTAATATATATTTAAGTTAATTTTAATTGTGTACTATTAATGACTTATTGATTAAAAAAACTTTTTTAAATCCTAATAGACTTAAATCTTCAAATAAATTACCAAACATCTTTCAGGATTTAGTAGGATTTAATTAATCCGTTAATAAATATTTTTTAGAATTTAACAGCTCAGGATTCACTAAATTTAGATGTAATTTATTAAATCCTACTTGAAATAAATCAAATCTGTTATCAAACACCATTTTAAGGTTCGTTTGCTTTGAAAAATAACTCAGAGAAAGGGAAAGAAAAATGCTACCCAGTACATAGATAGTAAAGGACATCCCCCCATCTCATGAGAAATTTAGGCAGGTGTATTATAAAAATTACTGAAAGAATTCTAAATAAATTCAAATAAGGCTTAATTAATTCATAAGTGTTGAGATTTATTTTAGAAATAAACTCCTATAACACCTAAAAATTCTCAATTAAATAGACTTACTCGTGCTTAATATATAATTTTTATATTTGAAATATATAAGAATTTTAATAAACAAAAATCCATCTGTCAATTTATTTATTTATTTTTTTAAGAATGGTTGAATCATAATGATAACTAGGTTAGAAGTTAGCCGTTAGTGTTTATTTCGAACCTAAGTCTATTAATTGGAGATAAAATTTTCTAATAACGCATTCACATATCAAGCACAAAATTTGATTTATTAATTATCTTTTAAAAAAAATTTATGTCCGCCAAAGAAATAAATTTTTAAAGTCATCTATAAAATTTCAAACATTTGTGTTAAACTATTTCGAAAATGATTTGTTTTAGAAATTACCATTATTGTCACTTATGATAATTAGGAATCATGCAGTCTTTTAATAATTAAATATAAAATATACATCCACATAATGCGAAATCATATTATGAAACGCATGCTAAACTAAAAATAAATAAAATTTTAAATTTTAAAAAATAAAAGTTTGATTTCATTAAGTATACAATAAATTAACTTAAATGAGTAAATTATACCCAAATTATTAATTATAAAATATTAAAGCACATAAAATTTTGTTGCTGCTTAGCCCGAATTCAAATTATCGGCGGTACCTCATCTAAGGTCTCTTTCGAATAGTTATAATTTTTTTGAAAAATTGATTATAAAATTATTATGTATATTATAAATATTTATTTTATAAAAAAAATTTAAATAATAGTTTTATAAAAATCATAACATTCTAATAAATTTGATTCTTAAAAATAAAATTTTATCATAATATTTTTTAAAAACCAATCAGTTGCCAAACGGAGCTGTAATTATTTTGTAGCTGATTTTTAAAAAAATAAAATAACTAGAAACTGTCTCGTACCCTAAGTCATGCTATCTGAAATTAGTCTAAAATCTCAAGGGAATTATCTGAAAATAATTTTATACAACGTACTAAGATATATGAGTAATTATAAATATTTGATCTTCAAGATTTCATCAATTTGCATTTCTATTTTGTATTTTAAATTCCAAAATAATAAATATTTTTCTTTATAGGTTAAAGAGCTTTTTATGATTTACTTAAAAAATAATTCAGATCACAATCATGGTCCACCTACATGGAACTATAATAACTATAAATATTAAGATGATATTAAAATTAAAATTTTAACATTAATTAATAACATACTATATTAACTTCAAAGTCCATTAATGAACCTTTAAACCAATAGTACTAACGCCTGCTGCTGTATTGGGTCAACCACTATAACTCGTGCTCTGCGGAGTGCATGTGTTCAACTAGTGTTTTTAAGTGCCCCGGCATCGCATATATCAATACAGAAGCTCTTAGCTGGTTGGTGGGCGGCTTGCAAGGAACTCCGACGTTATTTCTAGGCGTAGCGCTTTTGGGATATCAAGACGTTACGTGTGAAATGAATATAATCTAAGCGCAGATTAGTCACATAATCTCACAGATGAGTGGGGTATTGGGTAGATACCCTTCAAAAAAAAAAAAAAAAAAAAACTAATACATTGATGACCAAGATTCAAAAGATGCTTCGTTCTCACAAAAAAATATATAATAAAAAAATAATAATAATAAAAAATAAAAAATTATAGGGTACTATTAATCTCATTTTTGGAATGAGCTTTCAACATCATTTTTTTAGACTTAAGACTCTTCTAAATACTAAGAGCTTCTTAGTCATAAGATACTTATAGTGATTAGATGAACATTTAACTTAAAGTCTAAAGACTTAGAAGGATTAATCATAGGATTAGGCCATGCTTATGACTTGAAGAAATCACTTATCCCATAGCTTAAACCTAATCCATATACACCTTCTCAAATCAAACTCAGATTCAAATTAGAAACCAAATCTCAAATTCAAATTCAAGTTTCAAATCTAATTCCAAATTTGACTCCAAATGATTGAAACTCAAAATAAAATTCAAAATCCAAGACCCCTCCTAAGCCATGTGAATCACCTTCATAAGCTTAGCCAAAACTCCTTTAAATCAAATCAAATTCAATTGATTTCTTTATAAATCAATTATTCATTCATTTATATTCATAAATGTAAATGAAATCTATATCCAAATGATCAAAATTAAATCAAACCGAACCAAAATCCCTTTTAAGCTAGATGGACCCACCTCCATGTGTTTAACCAAACTAGCTTTTAAACCAATATAAACTTAATCAATTTTCTTATAAATCAATTATTTCTTCATTTATATTCACAAATATAAATGAAATCTAAATTCAAATGACCAAAACTATATCCAAAATCAAATCCAAACTTAATTTAAGCCATTTAAGCTAATTTTTTGAACTTAGTCAAATTCTATCCAGATCGAGTCAAAATCAATGAATTTCTCTTGAATTAATTATTCCTTCAATCATCTATTCAAATATAAATGAAACATACAATCATCAAACCAAATTTAAGTCAACCCAAGTCAAGCCTAACCTAGCCCTTTTGACTTGAAACTTTCAATTGAGCCAAAACCTATTGGACTCTAAATTGATGATAGTTGGATTTATATTTTAATCCTATGCTTACATATAAGTCTCACTAAACCTAAATCAAGCCAAAACCAAACCAATTGACCAACTTAGATCCACTTGACCTTAACATAAAGGACCCATTTGATTCCAATCCAACCCAAATTGGATTAAACCAAGCTCACCAAAACCTTCCACCATGATTATTGATCACCCTAGGATGATCAATTAAAATTAATGGTCAACCAAGTCAATTTGATCATTTGACCAAGTCAACCTTTAGCCCAAATGAAACCTAAACTAGCTAAAACCCATCATATATCAAATTGATTGAAACCACTGATCCAAACACACTCATAATCAATGATTAAACATGTCCAAACTCGCAATTGAGCCAAACCAAATCCAGTTGACTATTTAACCCAAGTTGACTCAAATTAGCCTAAATGGGTCAAATCTCAAATCTAACCCAAATTGATTGCAACCAATGGCCCAAGTTCATTCCAAATTGATTATTGAACTTGACCAAAATCATAATTGAGCTTAATTTGACCAATTGGTCTACTTGACCCAACCTAGCCCAAA
Organism: Cymbidium sinense; assembly: GCA_021442155.1. Classification (NCBI taxonomy): domain Eukaryota; kingdom Viridiplantae; phylum Streptophyta; class Magnoliopsida; order Asparagales; family Orchidaceae; genus Cymbidium; species Cymbidium sinense. Next base: position 5,697,336 of record CM038226.1, read on the forward strand.
TTGACCTAAAGGGTCAAATTAGCCAAATTCAAATTAAATCTAAATTGATTCAAACCAAATGCTACATTCATATTCAATTAGACAATTTAATATGAATCAACTCATAATACATGACAATTTGACCAATTTTGATCAAATTGGTCAACTTGACTCATTTGACCCATTTGATTTCAAATAAGCCAAAATCAATCATATGCAAAATTAAACCAAATTGATCATACCAAAACATTTCAAATCATCATTTGAACATAGCCTAAGCTTTGGTTTGACCCAATTTGACCAATTGATCAATCTACCCAACATGACTCAATGTGACCCATATGACCCAAATTGAGCAAAATCTCTTGAAACTAAGCTATGACCCATTGGGGGCTGATCAAACTCGACCCAAACACATTTAGGATTAGCCCAAAATCAACCCAACCCAATCAAATCTCATATAATATTTCACCCAATCTCATTTAATTCTTTTCATCACATGCATTCAACTCTCCCCATCCATGACATTTAATAGAGCTGATCATATGACAAAAGATGACTTTGGAGTAAAATTCAAAGTCCTCAATCAAGTCATTATCATCACAACCACCTCCCCATCACATTTATTCAAAATTTCGGACATCCCCTTCGAAGGGAAAAAAAAGAAAGCTTATTCCAAAAAAAATAAGCCCCCAAAAACTCCCGAGAGCCAATAGCAACCTTCCTCCACTTGATTTGAGCCAAAAAAAATATCAAAACAAAGTTTTTTCAGCGAGAAAGTGGTGACCATTAGCGATCATGATGTTTCAAAGGAAAGGTAAGGTTCAAACTCATTCCAAGGCTTCTTCTCACCTTCAGGAGCTTGCTTAAGTCATCACCGCCGCCAGAAATCATCCTCGGTGAGTTAATTTTGCTAAACTTTAGCTTATTGTAGGATCTATGATTTGTGACAGTTTTCACGTGATCTTAAGAATTTCCCATAGATAAACCATGCAATTTTAATTTTATATCATTCCCATATGAATCACAAGTTTTTCGATGAAAATCACCGTGAAAATGAGCCCAATCAGATGAAATATTGCCCAAAAAATTCAAAAATCGCTCTGGTGAACAGTATTTCTATCTGTTTCACTGGTCAGAGAGCAGCAACCATATGATCCCACGATTTGCAGGTTCGGACGACCCATCACGTGGGGCACGTAACCATTCCGGATCGGATCGGATAAGGTCGATCTGCATTGGATCCGCGTGTTTTGCTCGCCTGTGGATCGATATGCACATTCGATCGCGATCGAGATGGTCGATTGATCCATGTCGTTATCACGCGCTTTTTCGCCCGAGCACCATGCCGATAATCTGCATCGTGCCATGCGACGCATGATCCAATCATTGCGTACCCGCGTCGCTTGGTGTTGAATGTGTTAAGTGGAAAATTAGGGCATTTTATGATTTTAAAAATTATTTAAAATACGTGAAACTTTAAAAATTCATAGAAAATAAAATACTTAACAAAAAATGTAAATAAGGCTTTGTTGGATTTGTCTTTCCGAGTGAAATCCAACAAACTAAAAATACCCAAATTATATGGGATATGTGGAACTAAATTTGAGTTTTAGTAAAAATCAAATTGTATTAATTAAACTAAAAAATACACATCAAATTAGGGTGAAATTTTCAAGGATTGAAAATGGAGTTGAAATCTACCTACCATAAAAATTTCAACTCAAAATCACTTATGGATTGAAAGATATTGAATTTTGAAATTCAAATGATTTATTTTAATAAAATAAATTAACAAACATCATGAAAATCATCTTAAATCAACTAATTCTTTGAAAAATCATAACTAATTGTAGCAAAATTCAAAAACATAAATAAATACTCATTTTAAAGGTATTATAGAGGCGATTAATTAAAATTAATTATAATTAATTTTGAAAAGTAATTAAGGCTTGATTTAGGTTTAACTAAAAACTTAATTAGCTTAATTAATCCCTAATTACCCAAGTAATTAATCCCAAGCTTTCTGAAGTTGATTAATGGGATGATCTCTACCTCCCATGATTTTTTTGAGATTTATTGCTTGGTTAATTAGGGATATTGCTTGTCTTAGCGTTAATTACTCTCTTAATTAATTAGGTGATTAATTAATAATCTAAATATCAAGAAAATCATTAATTAAGCTTGCTAATCATTGTGAGACAATATATGGATGTAAGGAATGAGATTGGGACCTCTTTCCCTTTTTTTCCTAAGTTCATTTCACTTGAGTTAAGATTAATTAATTTGAGACTAATTAATGGTTTAATTCATTAATTAAATGGCTTGATTAATTAAACTGAAATCATAATCATTCAAGAACTTGTCTAATTAAGTTTCTTGGATAGATTCTTAGGTGTTCAACAACCTATGAGAATTCTATGGAAATTATAACTAGCCTACATGTGTGGGAGGGTTATAAGAGTACTTAATTAAATCCCTTAATTTAATTAATCAATAATTGTGAGCCAAATTGCATTAAGCCCTTTTATTTTCATTGGATCATTGATGATTTTGTTTCGAAAGCATGTGCATATCATGTTGGCTCATAATTACTTGGATAATTATGTTAAGGAGGCATAGGTAAGGGGTAATTAATAGATTGATTGTATATTATAACTTAATTAAGCCATAAAATCAACCTAATTACTTTTAATTAAATAAAATTAACTCACTCATAAGGAATAAAATTAGGATTAACAAACCTCTTTCATTTCCTAAATCAAATTGAACTTAAGATTCAAAATAACATTAAAGAACTTTGGTTTATTTTAAATAGCCTTATTTAGTATGATTATTCTTAGGAATTAATTGGAATGAATGAGATCATGTGCTTATGTTCCTTTATTTCTTTCCAATCATGTTAAATGTTTCTTGCCATGTGTAATCATGCATTCATTTCTTTTAAATTTAACTAAATAAAATAGTTTCTTTTATGTCAAATTGTATGTGTTGATTTAAATGAAAAATAGGTGTGAATATTATTACTATTAAACCAAAAGTTATTTTCAAAAGCCCATAAATCAGTTATAATAGATGGAGTGATGTTAATTATAAATATCTATAAGTTTGCATGTGTTTATAATATAAGATATACAATATGAAGCTCTCTTCCCTTGCCTTATATGAATTTGCATGAGATTTACAAATATATAGTTCATTTGAAAAGAACACAACATTTGTCTAAATCTACTCTGATGCATCTCCATGCTAAGACTTAGGAAGAATTTCATATCACATATGTAAATCATATAATAAAATCAAATATGGCTTCTTGCATGACTTCTCATTCTTGTGGTTCTGCTTATACATCTATTGGTATATAAGAAAAGCGGTATATTAGTTTGGACATCCTGGGGCTGTGAGGCTTTAAGTAGCCCTAAGTAGGTATTATACCTTACACCCTTAGTGTAGAACAATAGTGCCGTACTCACATAAAACTCTTATACATATGTATGTATGATATAAGCAATGAATAAGAAGCATGAATCAAATAAATCAAATACAACTTTTGCATGGATTTTTCCTATTCTTATAGTTGCTTATACATATATATATATATATATATATATATATATATGAGAAAAGTGATATAGTTTGGACATGGGTGAGGCTTAAGTAGTCTAAGTAGGTCTTACCTTATGTAGTGTATAATAATGCGTACTCACTTAAAACTCTTATAAATATGAATGTGTACTTAGTTAATGGATAAAAAATTCCTTTTCTATTAAAAAGACATGTATTCATAATTCAATCAAATGAGATATTTAAATTCCAAACACACTTCTTTGCATTCATCATTTAAGTGTGCTAAGACATACATTATATGTGTAGGTATGCTTAGAATTTAATCATATGCATGATATACATGATGGAAAAAATGAAAACATGTGTTATGTGATAGTAATCCATTCTAATTAATCTTAAGATGTCTTTCTTATTAAATAAGGCCATTTAGAGGGTTAATTGAAACATGTAATAAGCCATTCATCAAGAATTTGCTAATTAAGTGACTTAAGGTAGGGATGAAAGAGGGGTCCCCTCTCTTTCTCCTTTTTATAGCACTTAATTATTAAGTGCAAGCCAAATGAAATAAAAGAAAACATTAATTAAAACTTATAAATTAACTAAATAACTTAAAGTGAAACCACCCTTTAAATTGAATCTTTCTACACTTAGAAAATTCTAACTCTAAAGCCTAGTTAGGACCTACCACACAAGTCTTAACACACATTAGAATTAAGTCACCACTTTTAGCTTTATGTTATTATGGTGTATGATTTTATGTATGTTTTGTTTTGTGATGTATTATTTTAGACTGGATGTTAGGATGTATGTGTGTAGTCTGGATGTTAGAGGCCGTTATTAGCCTAATCATATTTTATGCAGGGAGTTGTGCTTAAGGGTCTCTAAAAATATAAATGTTTTACTATTGTTGCTTAGCCCCTAAGCATAACTCATTAGGAAATGTGGGCTTGGTTACCCATGTGTGGGGTGCTAAGTCCAAATTATTCATATAACTGCTTAGGTTGTATGGTGTGTTTAGCTAATATTTATTTTGCAGGCATAGTTAGATTTACTTTTTCATTTAAATATAATTTTATAATTAGGAATTATAATTAGTGTTATGGGGGATTAAGATGAACGGTGGCTATAAGGCTTTGTCTTGGGAGGCTCCGTGATGCCTTTGAAGTATGCACATTCAAATCATGTCAAATGAAGAAATAAGTGAAGAATGAAGAATGAAGACCCGCATAGCATGCATTCATTCTTAATTGTAATTATTCTTTTATAATTCAGGTTGTATAAGGGTAGAGCTCGGCTATCTATTTTTCTTTTCGGGTTGTACGACAGGACCCCACCGCACTAGCCTCTTATTTTGTTGCGGTAGCTATAAAAAATTTATTTGATGTTGTGTTTAGTTGCGCATTAGAAACAACATGCTTTTCATAGCTTCTTTATGATTGATGTTTGAATGTGTGGCCTGGATGCGGTAATCTCTTAGTATGAAATTAATTTTTTTACCCCAAATAGCAACACATAATCAAATTTCTAAATAACTCATAACCTCACATAAAGCTTAGGATATAATCAAGATAATTAAAATTTAGCAACCTCTTAGCTGAATGGTCCAATGTTTCACAACATGCATATCATATTATTTTTCTCTTGAAACTAGGGGATTTCCATCCTTGTCAGATAGAGAAAATGCTTGACCTTTGAGAGATTATGATGGAAAATACTTATTTAGGAATATAAAATACCAAAGCCTTTGTCAAAATAAAGAGTAAAAAATCAAATAAAATTTGATAAAATTTGCATTAGTTTAGAACATTGTTCATACCACTTATGCTCTAGTCTCTTAGGGAGTGAGTTTAAGGACTTTAGCTTCTTTTCTAAATAAATAATAGCCTAGCCATCTTGTAAAGCATAAGACTTGACCACATGACTATAAAAAGTGTTGGAGGAGTTAGCTGGCTGCCACTTTAGGCAATTATAAGTCTAACAGTCGGGTGGTTTACCCTCTTTTATGGAGATAAATAATATACCCACTTTTACCTTAGATATATGTCATGCTTTAGCCCTCACTAAAGCTCCCTAGATTCAGGATCTGAGGTTGTTATTTTCCTTTGGGGCTACAAAAATAAATCCTCACTTCTTAGGCATTTTCACAATCTTTTATTATTGGATTATAAGTCCTAGCTCTCTAATAAAATTTTAAGTCAAATAAATAAATCTCTTCAATTTTAAATATATAAAGCCCAATTAAATGGTAGATTGGAATGCTCACTAGGCTCCCTAGTATCATGAGCATTCCCTACTCATCTCTGTTTGACTTCCAAAAATAAGTCTCTCCTTTTGAACTTTTTCAATTAATTTTTCAAATACAACCAATCATTTGATTATCAAACCCTGAAATCTTTGGAAACCCTAATTGTCTACTTTAATCGAGAGTATTCTTAAAGGATTTAATTCTTTAGAGTGTAATTAACTATAGGGGCTTTCCTCCATAGGAAACTTAACAGACCCAACTTAAAATAAACCCTATTTTACTTTTCTATATAAAGTAGGGGAAAGATCTCTAGTACATTTGAAGACCCATCATGCCTTAGGAGTCCTTATTAGGTGATTAGGTCCATTATAGGGTGGTGATTTCTATCTTTTGAGATAATGCACCATTCCTTAATGTCATACTCGATTACTTCAATAAGTACCCCCTAAGATCTACGTGATCCATAACAAAAAAAAAAATCAACAAATTTTTCTGGCGACTTCACTAGGGATGGTTCCTCTCTCCATCTTTAGTAGACAATTGTTGTCTCCAAGCATCGATAGTGGACTTGCATTTTATGTTAGTCTGAGACTATCTTTCCTTCCATTGGCACTTAGCTTATTTCATTCTCAAGCAAAGTTAGCCAACATCATTTTGGTTTTAGGACCTCACTCCGTGTAGGTCTTGAAACCCCTATTGGGCTCCCCAATAGGTGAAAAACAAAATTTATCAATAAAGGGAGAGATAATAAAAATTTAGAACCTTCTTACAACTACCTTGGTGAGGCGAGGTTCATCATAAAATTTAAGAAAATAAATTAGTTCACAAAATGACACTTTTCAAAAGCACTTCTTTTGAAAATAGCCACCTTCATTCAATATACTCAAATTTGTTGAATGAAGATTCTATTTTCAAATCATAACATAAAATTGAAACTCCACTTAACATATTTCATATATGCTAGAGTGGAAGTTTCTCTCTTTTTAAAATCAAGAAATCACATACATGGCATCAAAATATATCATTGAAATCTATTTAACATACTTAAAATTTGTTAAATAAATTTTACCTCTATTTTGAAATCTTATTTGACATGCCACACTTGTCAAACAAAGAATTCCCCTCTCTTTCCAAATAAAGAAAGAAAGCACATCAAATACATTTGATTCCCACTTAACATGTCAAAGTTGTTAAGTTTCATGTGCATTTGATTCCCACTTAACATGTCAAAGTTATTAAGTGAGAATCTTATTTTTCATGTGTATTTGATTCTCACTTAACATATCAGAGTTGTTAAGTGAGAATTTTATTTTCATGTCATATTTGATTACACTTAACATATCAAACTTGTTAAGTGAAAATCTCACTTTCATATACATTTGATTCACACTTAACATATTAAAATTGCTAAGTGAGAATCTCATATCCATTACACATTTGACTTTCACTTAACATATCAAACTTGCTAAGTGGGAGTATTATTTCCATAAATTATATCTGATTCCACTTAACATATCAAATTTGTTAAGTGAGAATCTCATTTTCATGACATATTTGTCTCCCCACTTAACAAACCAAATTTGTTAAGTGAGGGTCTCATTTCCATGTCACATTTGACCTCCACTTAACACATCAAATTTGTTAAGTAGGAGTCCCATTTTCAAAACATATATCAATCACATTTGGACTTTCACTTAACATACCAAATTTATTAAGTGAGAGTCCCATTTTCAAAGAAAAGCAAAACACAAATCATACCACATTTGGACCTCCACTTAACATATCAAATTTGTTAAGTGAAGTCCAACTTTCAAAACATATATCACATCACCTTTGGACTTTCACTTAACATACCAAATTTGTTAAGTGAGAGTCCCATTTTTAAAGAAAAGTAAAACATACATCAAATCACATTTGACTTTTATTTAACATACCAAATTTGTTAAATGAAAGTCTCATTTTCAAACACAAATCAAATACATGTGGTTTCTACTTGACATATCAAATTTGTAAAGTAAGAAGCATCATTTTCAAATCAACATTTCACTCATCATAAGCAAAAGGTATTTCACACAAAAAGTTTAAACACACAATCACAACTTCTTCTTAGCATACCCGAATTTGCTTAGTAGAGGCCCTTTTAAATCATCAATATTTTCATAAGATGCACAAAATACAAATATCTCCAAGAAAATCTCTCCTCAAATTTTTGAACCCCACCCAACCTACCTAAATTGGTTGAGTATGGGTTACCAAAAAAAAAAAAAAATCAAATGGCAAAGACTCTCCTCATTTATATCAAAATCTCTCCACTAAATCCCACTTAACATATTTGAATTATTGAATGTGGGTTCAGGACACCAAATTCTTATGATTCCCTTGGGACAAATATTAAAGCAGGAATCTAACTTAGATTACATTTCAACACATGCATAGATACAGTATAGCCGGTCAATACAGTCAGTATCCATGGCTTCACAGAAGTTCATTTTTTTACTTTGCCCTTGGGGATGGATTTGGCCTTGGATCGGGTGACCCTCCCCGAGACCAACTCCACCCACTTGGTTTCTTTTGCTGGGGATTCAAGGGAGCACATGTTACTTGTGAGGGGGCGACCCTCACTACCGTCAGTCGGGATGAGGTGGTTGGGCAGAAGCCAGTCATCCGTATTGATATGCCCTCTTGATTCTAAGTATCCTCCATTGGAGAGGAAAGCTGCAGTGGTTCCCACACCCCGTTCTAAGATAGTTTCAGTTCCTGCCCATCCAGTTATCCCTACCATTGCTCCAGCAAGAGCTACTACCTCCTCTTTGGTCACCCTGAAGGGGAAGGCTATCTTATCTTCTGAGATAGTCTCCTCCACCTTTGAGGTGGGTACTTGCTCCCGCTCTACCTTGTTCACTCGTACTCAACGCTGTAATAAAATTGAGAGATTAAGTGGGAGGACGAGTGAGTAACTAGAGAGCTTAAGGCTACATTGCATATAGTCGAGGGATCTCCCCGAGAGATCTCTCCACTTTCAACCAGCAACAAGTTTCACCCCCTTGTGAAATCAAATGGAGAGGATGATTATCGGAGGATTGCTTCCTCCACAATTACTACCAGATATGGAGCACGGACATGAGGCTTGGGGCTCCACCGGTTGGCAAAGCACATGGATGCTCAGAGTCTGGTACCCTATTTGATTTGTAATCATTGATCCCTAGGAGAATTAGGGGTCACTTTCATAGGGAGAGAGTGAGGCTAAAAATCCACTCAGCAGTGGAGGAGCGATGAAGGTGCTTGCGGTAGTCCTCTCGATGGATTTCTGATCGTCCGTTGAACCATTTCGATAGATTGTTCTTCGCTACCCACCATAGGTAGAGATCTCCCATTGAGGGACAGTCAGTGTTGCCTTCACTCCTCATTGTCCACCATCACATCTCCCATCCACCACTCCACCAAGATCCGAGCCCCAATCCAGGAAAGACCAACCCCTTGGTGATCTATGACAAAGGATTCTCTCCATCCCGAGGTGAGGATGAGTTCCCCACACAACCTCTTGGTCTTGGTGAAGGAGTGGTGACCCCCTCACGGTCATCCACCACCACCACCATCGAGCCTGATGGTGGAGAGAGGGTGAAGGTGGCCTGATTCCCATGGTAGTAGATCTCCTTAAGGACACCACTCCATTGACGAGCAGTCATGAGCACATCTCTTCCAGTGAGCATGACCCTCAAAGGGCTAGCGCTCCAGTGGCAGGCAGTGTTAGATGTATTTCAGTCAGTGACCACAATCCCTCCATCAGTCAGCCTTGAGTATTTATGTCGACACGATTAGATCATTCCTTGGATGAGATTGTAGCCGCTTACTTTTCTAAGAAGAGGAAACTCTTAGGTAGCGATCACACAGATTCTGAAGATGTGCGAGTAGCCTTTGATCCCGATGAGGATGATCTTCTTGAGGACTTGACCAAGGTCCACATGGTCGATACTCTCCATAGTCGGAAGGTATTGTGGTTAAGGAAGATGATGCCATCCATTCATCCTAACACCTCCGTCAATAGTTTAAACAAAAGGATGAACAAATCAACCAGATGGAGAAGAGGATTGAAGACTAGTTAGAAGCCCTCCATGCACTTCAAAACCAGGCCTCAGTACCACAACATATACTGATAGAGATAGATCATCCTGAGTTAGAGTATATCTTATATTATCCCAAGAGCACTTCTTAAATAGATTAGGATAGTGGTAGTTTGCATAGGAAGGTGGTGGACAACACCTCCATGCAAGAGAAGGATATTAAGTAGTTAGTGGAGCAACAGGTGAAGGATGCGTTGGCACAAGCCTGAGATGATTCATCTGTTCCAAAAGGTAGACCATACCTAGAGGAATTCGATATTGTCCAATACCCTAAGGGCTTTGTATCTCCTATCTTCAAAATATTTGATGGCAGTGGGAACCTTCGCCAATACATAGCATATTTTAGGGCTGGATGTTGCAATGCCGGTGGCAGTGATGCTCTCTTATTCCATCTCTTCGTTAGTAGCTTGACAGGAATTATATTTGATTGGTACATTGAACTACCCAATAGTTCAGTGAAGATATTTATTGAGTTGGAGTAGCACTTTATTAAGAGATTTATTGGAGCTCAGCAAAAGGTAACTATGGGCGATCTTGTTGTAGCTCAACAACACCCTAGTGAGTCTCTTATTAATTACATTCTTAGATGGCATAATTTAAGTATGGAATGCGAATCACAGCTGTTTGAACAGTATGCCATTGAAAATTTTCTCAAGAATATTCATGGCCTAGTCGCCTTCAAGCTTAAAGGGTTTACCATTAAGAAATTTGAAAAATTAATCAATAAGACAGATAATCTATAAGGGGAGGTCAAATAGTTACTTTTCTAAGATCAGTCAGCCAAGCCCAGATCGCAGAAGGCATTTGAGAAGAAGGCAGGGGCAGTCAGAGTAGTTGATAATGAAAAGCAACCAAATAAGGTTCAGTCAGACAAGCCTCAAGCTTAGCAGTCTCCTCTACCACCTCCTTTGCCATCACCTTGGTCATCATATCAGCCATCTCAGTTGCCACTGTGGCCTCCACCATCTCCTCCTCTGTAATATCCTCATCAGCATCATCAGTAGCAGTATTCTTATATGCCACCAAGTAGCCATCATTTATCTACTCTTATCGATAAATTAAATAAACCATATTCATTCAAGAGGGAGGTAGTCAGGAAGATCTTTAAGAATCTCTTAAAGAAGCCTCATTTCCATTTACCGGGGAGGTTGGAGGGGTGTGATCCATGCTAGGACATGTCTTAGAAGATTACTTTTCATTTAAGGATTGGCTTGAGCATAGCTACAAGTCGGGTGCCATTATCATCCCTAAGGAATATCTACTAGAACAACTCTCTAGTTCTGTTAGGACAATCCTTGGGGATACATACGCGATCTACTTAAGACAGAGGAAGGTTGGGATATCTCCTATCCTGAACCTCCAAGAAAATCATCTCTAAGATCAGAAAGTTACCCTTGCAGGTGCCTAAAGCAGCTCAAACCTCCAACATCATGGAAGGTTTGCAAGTTGTTAAGAACGACTTGAAGGGGGTAAAAGCCAACAGCGATACCTTACTTGCGAGATAGCAGTAGACCATCGAGTCCATTACTCCATCCACTATTGCAGTTACTATTTCTTCCTCCACTAGCTCATATTTTACCAGCAGGAGTGTTGTATCAGCAGACAATGGCACTAAACTCCTTACCCCACTTACTTTATTAGATTTCTATCATGTACCTCCACTTAAAATGAAATTAATGAAGAAAGCTTTTACGTACATATTGTACACTTCTGAACCTCTAGATTTTATTCCCCTCGAAAACTCTCCAAGTCTAGAAAATAATAATAATAATAACTCTAGTTCCGATCATTCCTCTTTTGATCTATAAATGAATTTTTCATTCTAAATCATTCGGGTTTGCCCATTGAGATTGATTTGGAGTCATCCAACTTTGATGATCCCATATGAGAAGATGTAGGTGAACTTGATGACCAGGTAGAACTTTTCATTAAACCAACTCATGAAGTCACTGAAGTCAACGTCCACAGTGGCAAAGTTCTATCTCCTAAGGTAACAACTTAGGATAAGGATAAACAAGTCATTGGTTCTCGTGATCAAGAAGCCCCTCTACAAGATGCTCCACCTATGAATATGCTTATGGAGGACCAGCCTAGAGTTGACTATAATGTCCTCTCTCACTTAAGAAAGTTGCCAGCTAAACTAAGCATATATGATGCCCTTGTCTTATCTAAAGAGATGAGGGAGTCATTGATCAAAGCCCTTCTTAATCCAAAAATATGCTTAGTTCAGCTGCCGCTATTGGAGAAGAGGCATGTTATTCAAGAGAAGCCCGTGGAGTTACATTCACTGATGAAGACCTTCTTTTGGGGACAATAAAGCACAACCGTCCCCTTTACATCACAGTGGACATGGGCAGATTCAGACTCGCCAACATGTTAGGTAATCTGGCTGCATCAATGAATATTATGAGTCTAAAGACCCTTGCCTACTTGAGGATTGGCATCTCCAAACTATGAAGAGATCAGATGATGTTTAGAGCATTTAATGAATAAGGCAAGAGGACTTTAGGCTCTATAGTGTTGCCATTAGAGATATATGATTAGAAGATAGAAGCCAAGTTCTATATAATTGATTCATATACTTCTTTTACTGCTTTGTTCGGTAGGCCTTGGATACATGAAAATAATATGATTCCATCCTCTTTACATCAGTGCATAAAATTTTAAAGATATGGAATCGAGTATTGTGGCAAAGGATATTTGAAGACATTCTCAATTAAAAAGGCCGAGATATATGAGGATGCAGCCTACTATCTTCCTCCAAATCAAAAAGTCTATTCTCATGAACTTGGTGAATGTTCAAAAATAAAAAAAGAAATAAAAGAAAAAGAAGAAAAAAAAAGAAAAGGAAAAAAGAAAAGAAAAAATGAAAAGAAAATGAAAATACAAGTGAGCGAGAATCAGACACCAAGGAAAAAGTAGACCAGATATTGGATTCCGCTCACAGTTTGTTCCTCCACATAAACACATAGGTAGAATAACTCGACCCTCACCAAGTCAGAAAGAGGCAGATCTTGAAAGGTTATGGGACAATCGAAGCAGACATTCTCAATCAAAATCAGGACTAGGATTCGATAAAGTGGGTCCAGTCGATGATGACAACCATTGCTTAGTCATCACGACTCATTTGGGGTCTGATAGGTTCTTATAAAATCATTCTAACTCTTATGAAGAGGTATGTTTAAAAACTTTAGATGACCCAAATGAGACTGAAGTCAGAGATGCATCGCCAGAGTTTGAAGAAGAGATCATATCAACTATCGACGAACTCAAAGAAATCAAGTTGGGAATCGAAGACAATCCACGTCTAACATACATTAGTTCCTTATTGAATGAAGAAGAAACCAATGACTTAGTTAGGTTATTAGCTGAGTTTAAGGATTGCTTCACATGGAGTTATGAAGAAATGCCAAGTTTATCTCTTGATGTAGCAGTCCATAAACTAATAATATAATCTAATGTTAACCTTATCAACCAGGCTCCTAGATGCATGCAATTAGATATTGAACAACATGTCACTTCTGAAATCAAGAAACTAATTGATGTTATCTTTTATCAGGGAAGAAAAATATCCTAGCTGGTTGGCCAGTATCATCCCAATTAAGAAAAAGAATAGCCAAATTCACATATGCATCGATTTTAAGAATCTAAATAAGGCATGTCCTAAGGATGAATTTTCACTTCCTATACCAGAATTAATGGTGAACATCGCCTCCTCTCATGCAGTATTCTCCTTTATGGATGGGTCATCTAGCTAAAACCAAATCAAGATGGCCCCCAAGAATGAAAGAAATACTACTTTTTGAACCCTGATAAGAATCTATTGTTATAAAATTATGCCTTTCGACCTTAAAAATGTCGATGCTACATACCAGTGGGCCATGGCTCGGATCTTCAATGAACTCATTCACCATCAAGTTGAATGTTATATTGATGATCTAGTAGTCAAAAGCAAAGAAAGAAAGACCATCTCTTCGACTTGAGAGTAGTTTTAGAATGATTAAGGCAATTTAACCTCAAATGAATCCCCTGAAGTGTGCATTCAGAGTAACTTCAGGAAAATTTCTTAGGTTTGTTGTTCGACACCAGGGAATAGAGATCGATCTAGAGAAGATCAAGGCTATCTTAGAAATGCCACCCCCTAAAAATCTAACTCAACTCAGATCATTCCAAAGGCGGTTGGGGTATCTAAGATTATTTATATCTAACTTATCAAGAAGATGCCATCCATTCTAAGCACTTGTCAAAAAGGATGCCAAGTTCAAGTGGGATGACAAGTGCCAACATGCTTTTGAATACATCAAGCACTACCTGATGATGTCACCAATTCTAGTAGCCCTTATCCCGACCAAGCCATTGATCCTCTACACCGCTGCATTAGATGACTCCCTTGGTGCTTTGTTAGCTCAACCAACAAAGAACGGAAAAAATACTCTCTACTATCTCAGTCGTCATCTAATCCCTGTTGGGGCTAACTACCCACCTATTGAAAAGCATTGCCTAGCTTTAATCTTTGCATTTCAAAAGATATGACATTACATGCTTTCTCATAAGGTAAATCTGATCTCCAAGATCAATCCAATGTAATATCTCATGACACGACCGATGCTATCCGGATGATTGGTGCGTTGGTCCATGATTTTATTATAATTTGACATCACATTCGTACCCCTCCATGTGGTGAAAAGATAAGCACTAGAGGATTTCTTAGCAGCACACCCACTTCTTACTAATTTTTTGCTTAGTGATGACCTTTCCGATGAACAAATCATGAACTTAGGGGACACTAGCATTCACCGTTGGGAGATATATTTTGATGGTGCAGTTTCTTTTCAAAAAGGAGAAGAACCACGATTTACTCTTCTAAGAAAGGTAGGGGTAGGAATAGTTCTCCTAACTCTAGATCGCGATGTGATGAGATTCTCATATCATATGTTCAATCCATGCACCAACAATGAAGCCAAATATGAGGCTCTGATTGTCAGTCTGGAGTTAGTCATTACACTATGCATCTAGAGTATCAACATATTTTGGGATTCTCAATTAGTAATCAATCAAATCATTGGGTCTTACAAGGTTCTAAAACTTAAGCTCAATCATTACCACAAGTAAACCATAGAGTTATTGGCCCAAATCCTAGAGGTCACTATCTACAAGATTCATCATGGAGAGAACGCAGTAGTAGATGCATTAGCCAAGCTTGCCAAAGAGTTGACATGTTTGAAAGATGAGTCCATTCCAATAAGTGTCCAAAATAGACAAGTCTTATCCCTATTGATGTTGAAATCATTGAGAGATTCTCTCTTGAAAAGGAGGTTGACATTGCCAAAAAGGATGAGGAGTTAGATTAGAGGCAACCATTCATGGATTATCAAAATATAGGCAAACTACCTCAAGAGAAATCACTAGCACGTTAGGTGAAGCAGAGAGCCCTTTCCTATGGTATGGTAAGTGGAACCTTGTACTGATGATCTTTTGATCATTAGGGTTACATTATCTAGATAAACATGAAGCCCGTAGGATCATGACTAAGGTACACTCAGGATTATGTGGACCACATCATTCCAGTCTGAACATGAAAGCCAAGTTCAAGAGACTAGGATACTACTAGCCTTTGATGATCACTGATTGCATGGACGTAGCTAGGAGATGCCACCAATGTTAGGTGCACGATGTGGTCATACACCAACCACCCAACATTCTACACCATACATTGGCCTCATGGCCATTTGCATGTGGGGTACCGACATAGTGGGTCCGATCGATCCTCCTTCTTCCAAGGGTCATCTGTTCATTCTAGCTACCACCGACTACTTTTCCAAGTGGGCGGAGGCAATCCCACTTAGAGAGGTCATAGCTCAGCATATGCTCTAGTTTTTCATTCGGGGTGTCTCGATGAATTATATCCGATAATGGTACTACATTGAAGAGAGCTAAAATTCATAACTTTGCCCGAAGATACAGCATCGATTAGAGATATTTTTCCATCTACTACTCAAGGGCAAATGGCTTAACAAAAGCCTTCAACAAAACTCTCATCTAAATATTAAAGAAGACACTCGATGATAACAAGTGATAGTGGCATGAGAAGTTAGTTGAAGCCTTATGGGCTTACCACTCCACATACAAAACTCTAACTCAGTCTACCCCTTTCTCCTTAATGTATGGGTCTGAAGAAGTTTTACCATTAAAAGTCCAACTCCCATCATTAAGGATAGTTGTGGGTAGTAAGATCATGATGGAGCAGAATACCAAGTTACGTTTAGAAGAGCTCGAAGGTTTGGAGGAGAGATGCCTCAGGGCATGCTAGAACCTCGATTTGTATAATGCCAAAATGATTCAAGCTCACAATAAGTTGGTCCTCCCTAGAGCTTTTCAAGTAGAAGAGCTTATTTTAGTTCTAAGGAGACCAATTGTTGCCCGTTGAAAGATGGGAGGTAAGTTTGAACCCACTTGAGAAGGCCCTTTTGCCATAGAGAAGGCCTACCAAGGAGGATCTTATCAACTTATAAATTGTAAGGGATATCGCCCGATGCTTCCAATAAATGAGCTCTACTTAAAAAAAAATACAATCCATAAATCTTGTTTGAAAATAATCTTCAATAAAACTTCTTTTTCCCATCAAATTCCATCTCTTATGTGTTAAAAATATCTTTTGCTTATGAATCCGCCATGATGTGTTTAGGGTAGGTGTAATAGAACCCAAGCGATATCCTATCCTTCATCAACACAAACACAAACTACATACAACCACATATAAAACAAACATATATCTTTTGTCTCGGGCTATTTTGATGTGGGGGTAAGCCCCCTGTGACACTCACTCATTAGCTGCTCTAGGTTGAGCTGACGTGCTACCTTACTAGTGTGTCACCCCAGTGACTATTTGATTGGCAGATGTAATTCTACAGGCTTTCTCCCTAACTTGACTATTGCAAATTGATGAGTTCCTTGTCAGTTTGATTGGCCTTATCGTGCAGCTGGTGAACTACCCCATGTTGACTTTGTTGAAGAGGATGTAAGCCTATACGCTTTCTTCTTGAACTAGCCATCATGCACTAATTAGGTCGAGTATATTTGAGGTTTAGGATAAGTTCCCCAATGGATCCTTTTCTCCAGACTACTCCAAGCTTGGGTTAGTCCTTCCACAAGACTCCCCACTTAGTAGTCGCCCTAGGTCGGATAGTTTTTATTTCGTTGATGATAGACTATCCTAATGATCACTTCTGTCTATGAAGATGTAAGTCTACAAGCCTTCTTCTCAGTTTGATCATTTTAAATTGATGGGCACCTTAAGTTGGTTGGTTATCGCTATGCTAACAGTGACCCACCAAGTGGATACACCACTCGTGGCAGATGTGGGTCCCTATGCTTTCTCCTTGAGTCAGCCACAGTATACCTATAGGCTTTCTTTTACAAGGTTTTGGATAAAGCCCCTAGCGACATTTCCCCTATGTGCACTCTATTTGGATCATGTCCTTAGCGACCCCATCTAGGCACTACCCGGGTTACTTTTGGATTGGACAGTCCCCCTTTCCTATTAGCCAGCTCTGTGATTGGAGAATTTGTCTTCCGAATATTCATATTCTCCCTTAGTACAATAAGTCTGAGATAGGATTAGGCTGATATAAGCTCCTTCTCAATGTGATTCCTCACACACTAACAAGGCCCATGTATATAAATAAAACAAAATAGATATTTTTGCTTGTGGATTAGAGGAAAGGTGGTACTTTTCCCAAGCAGGCATCCTATCTTTAGGCTAGTGTCAGCAAAACTCCCTATAGGAATCACCAGATAATTTTTGAGTTGTGATAAGTCCCCAAGTTGGCACTCTCTCAGTAGTCGCCCTTAGGTCGGGTTCGACTTATTGTGCCACAAACAGGTCACCCTGGCGGTCGTCCTTGCTTTGGGAGATTGTGGTGTTTGTTTTTGGATTTGTTCATGTGTGTATATGTGAGGGGACACCATGCAGATCTGAAGATGTACTTATTGAGGTGATTGTGTATGACATTAAGGAATAGTGTACTATCTCGAAAGATAGAAGTCATTACCCTACAATGGACCTAATCACCTAATAAAGACTCCTAAGGCATGATGGGTCTTCGAATATACCAGAGATTATTTCTCTACTTTACATGGAAAAGTAAAGCATGATTTATTTAAATCAAGTTCATTAAGTTCCATATGGTGGTAGACCTCCATAGTTAATTACATCTTAAGGAAAATAAATTTCTTAAGAATACTCTCGATTAAAGTAGGCAATTGTTGTCTCCAAAGAATTCAAATATAGGACTATCAAAGGATTGGTTGTATTTTGGAAAATCAAGTAGGATGGATCAAAAGGAGAGAGTTATTAGCGATACTAAAGGAGATAACTAGGAAATGCTCATGATACTAGGAAGCCTAGTGAGCACTCCAATCTATCATATGGTTGGGCTTTATATATTTTAAAATTGAGAAATTTTTTTTATTTGAGTTAAAATTTTATTAGAAATCTAAGACTTATAATTCCACAATACAAGATTGTGGAAATGCCTAAGAGGTGAAGATTTTTGCTTGTAGCCCGTAAAGGGAAACAACAACCTTAGATCCTAAATTTAGGGAGCTTTGGCGAGGGCCAAAGCACGATCTAAATCTAAGGCAAAAATGGGTATATTGTTTACCTCCGTAAGAGCGAGTAAACCACTCAATTGCTGGACTTATTACAGGCTAGAGTGGTAGCCAGCTAACTCCTCCTACGATTTAAAACTATGTAGGTAAGTCTTATGCTTTTGCAAGATAGCTAGGTTATTATTATTTAGAAATAAAACTAAGTCCTTAAACCCATGTAAGTAAGTCTTATGCTTTTGTGTGAGGGGTATGAATAATGAATTAAATCTAATGCAATTTTTTATCAAATTTAATTTGATTTTGGACAATTTATTTTGACACACGCTATGGGATTTTGTATGCCTAAATGCATGAGAAGTTAATTATAGGCCAAATCAAGAGAGAAAGAGGTGTTCTTCCATCATAGGCTCTAAAAGGTTAAGCCCATTTTATTTAGCATAGATGGAAGCCCTCTCTAACCACTAGTGAAACAAGATGATATGTGTGTTGTTAAACATATAACATTTAGCTAAGGGGTTGCTAAATATTTTATTATCTTGATTTAAAATATAAGCTTTATATGAGGTTATGACTTATTTTAAAAGTTTAGATATGTGTTATTTAGTGGGATAGAAAATTTATTTTTATTCTTAGAGCCTAATCACATCCAGGCCACACAACAATCACCAATCATAAACAAACTATAAAAATGCATATTTTTTATAATGCATAAGCTAAACAAATCATCAAATAATTTTATGAAGCTATCGCAAGATAATAAAATGTCGATGCTGGGACCTACAACCCAAAAGAAACTGGTAGCTCTACCCTTATACAACTTGGATTACAAAAGAATAAATACAAATGATGAATGTTATGGGGAGGGGGGGTCTTCATTCTTCACTCTTCATTTCTTCATTTCTTCATTTTGATTTGTTTCATTTCTTTCTTCCTTTTGGCTCGATTTGAATATGGTTGCTCCAAAGGCATCACATGGTACATAAGACTTGGTATTATAACCAATGCTCATCATAATCCCCCATAACACTCATCCTAATCCTAATGCAAAATTACATTAAAAGAAGGAAAGTCAATCGAGCTATACCTGCAAAATAAATGTTAGCCAAACAAACCATACAACCCAAGTAGTTATATGAATAATTTGGACTTAGCACCCCACACATGGGTAGCCATGCCCACCTGTCCTAACTTGGGTTATTCTTAGGGGCTAAGCAACCTACATAGCAAAAACATTTATATTTTTATAATGATGGCCCCTTAAGCACAACCCCCTATAGAAAAGATGATTAGGCTAATGTCAGCCTAACATCCAGACTACGCACATACACCCTAACATCCAGTCTAAAATAATATATCACTAAACCAAATATACATCAAACCATGCACTGCCCTAACATAAAGCTAGAAATGGTGACTTAGTCTAATGTGTGTGAATTAAAGCTTGTGTGGCATATTTTAACTAGGCTTTAGAGTTGTAATTTACAAAGTGTGATGGATTTAATTTATAAAGGGTTGTTTCACTTTAAGTTGTTTAATTAATTTGCAAGTTTTAATTAATATTTTCTTTTGTTTCATTTGTCTTACACTTAACAACTAAGCGTTATAAAGAGAGGAAAGAGAGGAAATCTCTCTTTCATCCCTACCTTAAATCACTTCTAAAGCAAATTAATTAATTAATTTTTTAGTGAATGGCTTATTACATGTTTTAATTAATCCTGGGTTTAGGTTCACTTTAAATGACCCTATTCAATAAGAAAGACATCTTAAGATTAATTAGAATGAATTACCACCACATAACATATTTTGTTTATTTCTTCTCATCATGTACATCATGCATATGAATAATCTTAAGCATACCTATACATGCAATGTAAATCTTAGCACACTTTAATGATGAATGTAAAGAAGTATATTTGGAATTTAAATATTTCATTTAATTGAA
Organism: Cymbidium sinense; assembly: GCA_021442155.1. Taxonomy (NCBI): domain Eukaryota; kingdom Viridiplantae; phylum Streptophyta; class Magnoliopsida; order Asparagales; family Orchidaceae; genus Cymbidium; species Cymbidium sinense. The sequence goes on from CM038226.1 coordinate 5,717,800, forward strand.
TTATGGATGCATGCCTTTTTGATAAAAAAGAGGGACTTTTAATCCATTAGTTAAACATACATTCACATGTATAAAAGTTTTAAGTGAGTACAACGCCATTATTTTCTACACTAGGGGCGTAAGGTATAATACCTACTTAGAGTTACTTAAAGCCTTACAGCCTCGAGATGTCCAGACTAATATACCACTTTCTTAGATACATGTAAATGTATGAACAACTATAAGGATAGGAAAGTCCATGCAAAAGTTGTGTTTTATTTACTTAATTTGCACTTCTTACTCATTGACCACTTCACACATACACATGTATAAGAGTTTTAAGTGAGTATGACATCATTATTTTTTACACCAGGGGCATAAGGTATAAGACCTACTTAGGGCTATTTAAAGCCTTGCAACCCCAGGATGTTGAGATTAATATACCACTTTTCTCAAATACATATGAATGTACAAAAAGAGCCACAATAATAAAAAATCCTATAAGAAATTTTGTTTGATTTGGTTATGTGATTTTTGATTCTTATTTATTGGTCACATCACAGATACACATGTATAAGAGTTTTAAGTGAGTACAACACCATTATTTTCTACATCGGGGGCGTAAGGTACAAGACCTACTTAAGGCTACTTAAAGCCTTGTAGCCCCAGGATGTCCAAACTAATATACCACTTTTCTCAAATACATATGAATATACAAAAAGAACCACAAAAATAAGAAATCATGCTAGAAATTATGTTCAATTTGGTTAATATGATTTATATATGTAGTGTGAAATCCTTCATAAGTATTGACATGATGATGTGTAGGAATAGATTTAGAAAAATGTTGTGTTCTTTTCAAAAGAACTATACATTTGCAAAGCTTATATAAACCCATGGAAGATAAGGGAAGAGGACTTCATGTTACATATCTTATATTATCAACACATACAAGCTTATTGGTATTTACATCACTTCATTTATAATAATTGATTCATAACCTTTTGAAATTAACATTTGATTTAATAGTGATAATAGTCACACCTATTTAATTTAAATCAACATGCAATTTGGCATAAAAGAAACCATTTCATTTAATTAATTTTGAAAGAAATAAATGCATGATTACATATGGAAAGCAACATTTAACATGAGTGGAAAAAAAATATAACAACATAAGCATGTGCTTTCATTCAAATCTAATTAAGTCTTAATGACAATCTTACTAAATAAAGCCACTTAGAATAAATCAAAGTTTCTTCAATGTCATTTCATTTTGAGTTTGATTTGAGTTAAGGGAAGTGAAAGAAGTTTGCTGGTCCTAATCCCCATTCCCATGTATAAGTTAATTTGGTTTAATGAAGAAGTAATTAAGTCAATTTTATGGTTTAATTAGGTTGGGGTATAAATTAAATGGATTAATTAATCCTTACCTACATCACCTTAAGTTAATTAACTAATTAATAATGAGCCAACATGATATGTAACCACATGAAAAGTAAATTTGTAGTGCTCCTAAGAAATGAAAGGACCTAATGCAATTGGCTCATGATTAATAGTTAATTAGGCTTAAGGGATCTTACTTAACTACTTTTATGATTTTCTCATACATGTGAGCCAACCATAATTTCATTATCTCCCCCTTTGAGTTATTGAACACCCAAAGAGCTACCCAATATTAGATTAGAGAAATTAGGTTCAATTGTATTAAATAAGTTCATTAATTAGTTAATTAAATTTGAATTAACCTTAACCAACTTTAGTGAGATGGGCTTAGAGAAAGAGACAAAGAAGAGAGTCTAAGTCTCAATCCTTAAATCCTTTCAATTAATTGATTAAGGTTCAGGTATGATTTGGGTTTTGATTAATTTTGTTAATTAATTAATTAAGAGGTGTTAATTAATTAATTATTTAAGAGATTAGAGAAGGTTTAAGAAAAAAATTGGAAGAGGGAGTCCCAATCCATTTCCCTAGATGTCATCATCATTAACAGAGGTTAACAAGCTTGGTCTATTGATTAATTTAATATTCATATGCTTAACTAAATTACATTAAAAAGATGATTAAGCTTTAATCCATTAATTTCCCTAATCAAGCAACCAATAAAATCATAGAAAAAAATAGGGAGGCAAGTAACTAAATATACATAAAAAAGTTTGAGATTAATTGGATGGTTAATTAGAGAGTAATTAAGCTAATTATATTTTTAATTAAACCTTAATTAATCTAAATTCACTATTCAAAATTAATTAATAATAATTTTCCTAGATTCTACTCTAAAATATCTTTAAAATGAACTTGAGTGTGTATTTTTTGAAATTTTTTACAATTAGTTATGAATTTAGGAAGTTTCAGGATTAAAACCAAATTAATTATTCAAGACCGTTCATCCCGATCACGCGGGATGGACAATCCATGATCTATCTCCTCTCGAGCGATGAAGGACGGCTACCATCCATCAATGGCCACTTGAACTGAGCTCACCCAAGCTCAGATGGAGATAAAAATGATCCCACACCTTCGGCGAAGTAAGAGAAACAAATCAATGGTTAAAAATTCATGCCATGAAAATTCCTTTCACAAAAGACCAAACCAATTTGGATCAATGGCATACAATAGATACCCGATCAGATTGATTATTTTATTTAATAGGATTTGATTGATGATTTTGATAAAATATCTTACAAAAGACTTACAATTTACTAAAATAAAATTTATTTGGTTTACTCTATTTCCCATGCAAAATCAAAAATGGAGATTTTGGGGAACTTGGGGAAGCTTGGAAATAGCTCTGGGATTCCTCTCTCTAGCTGCTAGGGTTCAATCGAAGATGAGAGTCTCAAATTGAGTGAGAATGATGGAGAGAGTGGTGGGGGGTTATATCCCCTCATTCCTTAGATCAGACGGTCATGGCTGATCTAAATTTTTTGATCAAGGGGTCACCATGGGAGCTTGATTTTGGCAGGGAATCATTTGTGTTGGCATCGCTTGAGTGGAGGATGGTGTGAGAGGAGGTGCATGTCCTTGGCAGTTTGGCAAGCTTCAATGAGGATAAGGAGATGATTTCACCTCCCCATGGATCATGGTCGACCCAATCACTATTGTGTTAGGTTAGCCATGGTCTAAGGTGCCTATGTGGACCTATGATTGGGTGTCAATTGGCTAGGAGGAGAAAATGACACAATGTGCATGTGTCTTATCTCATTGAATGCCCTAAACCTAAGGGTAAAATGATTTATGAGTTTGATTTGGGTAGATTTGAAATGGGTTAAAAATGGGTTAGACCAAATTTCAAGTGGTTTGGAGTTTATTTGATTTGATTTGGCTTGATTTGACCCATTTAGATCAAAATGGATTAGGTTGGGTTAAGTTGACCAATTAGGTCAAACCAATGGTTGGGACAAGTTCATATGACCAATTGGAGTGTATTGGTGTCATTGGCTTGGTTCAATTTACTTTGGATTTGATTATGGTTCATTTGGATCCATATAGGTCAAATGAGCCAAGTTGACCAATTTGACCAATTTGACCAAATTGGGCTGGGTTAGGTGTTGAGTCAAGTTCAATTGATTAATTGAAAATGGTTGTAGGCTTTGGTTTGGTTTAATTTGGATTCAATTTGAATTTTGGGTAATTTGACCCTTCAGGTCAAATTAGGCTAAATTGGGTCAAGTTGACCAATTGGTCAACTTGAGCTTGATCATGGCTTTGGAATGAACTTGAATCTTTGGTTGCAATCAATTTGGTTGATTGTGATTTGACCTATCTTGGTTCTTTAGGTCAATTTGGGTCAACTTGGGTCAACTTGGGTCAAATGGCCAATTGGGCTTGGTTTGGCTCAAGTGAAGGTTTGGTCATGTTGAATCATTGATTATGAATGGGTTTGAGTCAACGATTTTAATCAAATTGATCTATGGTGAGTTTTGTCTAGTTTGGGTTTCATTTGGGCTAAGTGTTGACTTGGTCAATTGGCTAGGTTGACTTAGTTTGACCTAATTTAAGATAATTTATTAACCTAAGATGATTTTTGATCATGTTATAAGGTTTAAATGGGTTTAGTTCAATCCAATTTGGGTTGGATTATAACTTGGCTCAAAAAGGTCCTTTAGGCCACTTTGGATCAAGTGAGCCTAAATAGGTCAAGTGGCTTGATCATGGCTTGATTCAAGTTAAGTCAAACTCACACATGATCCTAGGATTGAAATATAAATCCAATTGCAAGTGGTTTGGAGCCAAATGGGTTTTGGTTCATATGATAATTTCAAGTCAAAAAGTGCTAACCTGAGCGTGATTTGGATTAGCTCGAGTTTGGTTTGATAATTGTAGTTTGTGTTTACATTTGGGTAAATGATTGAAGAAATAATTGAATCATGAAGAAATCCATAGATTTTGATTTGGTTTGGATAGGATTTGACCAGGTTTAAGGATTTGGCTTGAAAGGGTATAAATTGGATTTTGGTTAGATTTTGGGTTTAGTTTTGGCTATTTGAATTTATACATGTTGACCTCACTATTGGAGTGAGCTCTCAACCTCCCCCTCTTAGAATTAGGACTCTTATAGACACTAAGAGTTCCTTAGTCATAAGATACTTCTAATGATTAGATGAACACTTAACCTAAGCTTAGAGACTTAGAAGGGTTAATCATAGGATTAGGTCATGCCTTAGGACTTAAGGAAATCACCTACCCTATAGCCTAAACCCACTCCATATACACCTTCTCAAATCAAACCCAGATTCAAATCTTAAGCCAAAACTCAAATTCAAATTAAAATTCCAATTCTAATTCCAAATTTAACTCCAAATGATTGAAACCCAAAATCAAATTCAAATCCTAAGCCCCTTCCTAAGCCATATGAACAACCTTCATAAGCTTAGAAAACCCTTAAAATCAAATCAAATTCGATTGATTTCTCTATAAATCAATTATTCCTTCATTTATATTCATAAATATAAATGAAATCCATATCCAAATGACCAAAACTATATCCAAAATTAAATCCAAACCCAATCTAAGCCCTTTGAGCCAATTCTTTGGACTTAGCCAAATTCTATCCAGATAAAGTGAAAACCAATGGATTTTTTCTTGAATCAATCATTCTTCAATCATCTATCCAAATATAAATAAAATCTATAATCATCAAACCAAATTCAAGTCAACCCAAGTCAAGCCTAACTTAGCCCTTTTGACTTGAAACTTTTAATTGAGACAAAATATATTGGACTCCAAATTGATTATAGTTGGATTTATATTTCAATCCTAGACTCACATATAAGTCCCACAAAACCTAAATTAAGCCAAAACTAAACCAATTGACATTTGAGCTAACTTCCAATCCAACCCAAATTGGATTGAACCAAGCTCACCAAAACCTTCCACCATGATTGTTGATCACCCTAGGATAATCAATTACAATCAGATGGGTCAAATGAAGTCAATTTGGTCCTTTTAACAAGTCAAACCTTAGCCCAAATGAATCACCCAAACTAGCCAAAACTCATCCTACTTCAAATTGATTAAAACCAATGATTTGAATCAACCCAAAATCAATATTTAAAAATAAATTGACCACCAATCGAGCTAAACCAAGCCCAATTGTCCATTCGATCCAAGTTGACCCAAATTGGCCCAAAAAATCAAATTGGGTCAAATTATGATATAACCCAAATTGATTGTAACCAATTGCTCAAGTTCATTCCAAATTGATTATTGAACTTGACCAAAGCCATAATTGAACCCAATTTGATCAATTGAGCCCAACTGAGCCATTTAACCCAAATTAGCCTAAAGGGTCAATTTGGCCTAAATCTAAATTAAATCCAAATTGATTTGAACCAAAGATCACATTCATCTTCAATTACAATTGAATATGAATCAACCCATAACCCAAGCCAATTTGGCCTTGATCAAATTAGTTAACTTGACCCATTTGACCTAGTTGATTCCAAATGAGCCAAAATCAATTCAAAGCCAAATTAAATCAAATTGACCATACTAAAACTCTTCAAATCATCATTTGAACCTAACATAAGCTTTGGTTTGACCTAATTTGACTAATTGGTCAACCTAACCCAACTTGACCTAATATGGCCCATATGACCCAAATTGAGCCAAACCCATTTGAATCAAGTCAAAACCCATTGCAACCCATTCTAAACTCACTTGCGATCAGCCTAAGATCAACCCAACCAAATCAAATCTTTCATGGAGCCTCCCCCACATAGGATTCCACCTAATCTCATTCAATTCTCTCCCATCACTTGCATTCAAACCTCCCCACCACTCACATTCAATGGAGCTGATCCTATGACAGTAAATGAAGACTTTGGGAGCTAAATCCAAAGTCCCCAATCAACCATTACCTCCCAACCATCTCCCCATCACACTTAATGATGGATTTTCGTCCATCCACTTGAAGAGAAGAGAGAAGGATTAAAAGCCGAGCATATTCTCCTCATTCCACTGTCTTGGAACTCCTAAAGCTATCAACAACCACTTCCCCACTTTTGTTAAGCTAAAAACATTAAAATTGAGTGGATCCTAGTGGTAAAATGGCAAACACCAGAAGATATATCATTCTGAAGTGAAGGCGAAGGTCTAGGCTCATTCCAAAGCTTCTTCTTCCACTAAAGGGCATTCTCGGATCATCACCATGACCGGGAACCATCCCCGACGAGGTAATTTTCAAGAAAAATTATAGCCGGCCATAAGATCTATTATTTGTAATAATTTTTGCTCAATCTTAGAAATATTCCTTAGACAAACCTTGTAGTTTTTAATTTTATTTAATCTTACTATGAAATACAAATTTTTCGGTGAAGATCGCTATGAAAATAAGCCCATTTGGGCGAGATTTTGTCCCGATTTCGTAAAAATTGCAAAAATTGGGCTCGGATACTATTCACTTGGGATAGAGTGAACAGTAACCATCTGATCTCCCATTCAGGGAGATCGAACGACTTTGATCGGATAGATCACTCGATCCAGACTCGTCTCACACGAGAAATCACGCAAATCAGACACTCCGATCGCACCCGCTCGTCGCTATCCATTTCCCTCCCATCTACTGATGCGACACCACACCGGCCAATCATACCATGCCATGTGGCATTGTGTGCCACATGGGGTTGTGGTGCCTAACCACACGATGCCACGTGGCAATCACTACCATGTCGACCTGCGGTGCGTTAAGAGAGGGAAATTTGGATTTTGCTTTAAAAATTAATTAAATTATCTAAAACTTCAAAAATTTATAGAAAATAAAATACCCAACAAACAATTAGAAATAAGAGCTCGTTGGATTCATCTTCCCAAGAGGAATCCAATAAAATTATAATCACAAAATTCCACTAAGTGGATTTAGAGAAATTTAAGTTTTAATAAAATTTATGTTTCATTAATTACTCTCAAAATATAAATTGGATTGAGTTGAAATTTGTAGAGATTGAAATTGGGCTTAAAATCTACCTACCATAGAAATTTAAAGATAAAATGATAGCTGTATTGGAAGATATTGAATTTAGAAGTTCAAATGATCTATTTCAATAAAATAAATCAATATACTTCATAAAATTTGGTTGAATAAGTTGAAACTTAGAAAAATTATAACAAATTATAGAAAAATCCAAAAAATATAAATAAATACTCATTTTGAAGGTATTTCAAAGGGGAATCCATTAAACATATTTTTAGTTAATTTTAAATAGTGATTTTAGCATAATTAGGGTTTAATAAAAATATAATTAGCTTAATTGCTCATTAATTAAACACCCAATTAATTTCAAAATTTTTGAAGATGTTTAGGGGAATGACCTCTACCTCCCCTATTTTTTGTGTAATTTTTTGGCTAATTAATTAGGAGAATTAATTGATTATACCTTAATCACTCTTCTAACATAATTAAGGAATAGTTAAGCACATAAACAGTAAATTAATTACTTAATTGGACCCATTTAGCATTGATTGACAGTGATGAGGCTTAAAGAATGTGATTGGGATATTTTTTTTAATTCATTCCCTAATTTTCCTTTACTTTCCAAGGAAGTTAATTAAGGGATTAATTAATTAATTAATCATTTAATTAGCTTAATTAAATATTAAAAAAGGATCTAGTTTCCCTAATTGACTCATGGGTATGTCCTTAAGTGTTTAGTTACCTAAGAGAACTCTAAAGAGATTATAACTAGCCTACATGTGTGGGAAGGTTATGAAAGTACTTAATTAAGTCTTTAATCAATCACACATCTTAATTAAACCAATTATTTAATGAAGTTAATCTTATTAAACCTAAGCTTAATCAAACACAAATCTGAACTCAATTAAATCATAATTAAATGATAATTAAACCTTAAATCAAACCTAACTTATCAAATCATTAATTTAAATAAACATGAAATCAAATTAAAAGTTTGAACAAACAAATAATCTAAATAAAATAAAATTAAATTAAATTAAGATAGACTTTCATCAATTTAATATATAATCAAATTAAATCTCATTCAACCTACTTAAATAAGATGAACCAATTAACTATCCTTTGTATGGAATCAAAATACAAACCAAACTTTGATAAACATGACAAGTGGATGAGATTAAAAATAATATTCTAATTACAAAGAATTAAACTCAATTAAAATCAAAATAAAATCTCCATTAATCTAATCCAATCAAACTACAAATATATGAACCATAATCAAATCGAATAAACATAAAATTAAATCACATAACCATAATCAAAGAAAAGAATTAGATATTAATTTAAAAGGATATTGAATTATGAAAATTTAACTAAATCAAAATATCTAATCTAAAATCAATCAATCAAAATACATCAAATTAAACAAAGGGTATTGAATTATTGAATTAAATCAAAATATCTAATCTAAAATCCATCAACCAAAATACATTAAATTAAATAAATTTAAAAGGATATTGAATTATCAAAATTTAATTTATCAAAACATCTAATTAAAAAGTAACCAATCAAATTACATGAAGGTAAATAAATACAAAACAAATGTAATAAACACTAATCAAATCAAGTCAATTCAACTAAATCATTCAAATATATCAAATCAAATAAAACCTTAAACACAAATAATAAAATTAAGGGTTCCCTTTTATGTGTTTAATAACATAAATACCCTTTAAGGAAATTATGATTAACCCATAAGTATGGGAGAATCATAAAAGTACTTAATTAGATTCTTTAACTTAATTAATCATTAATTATGAGCCAATTGCATTAAGTTCTTAAGGAGTATCACAATTTTATTTCCTCACATGTTCATGTCATTTATGGTTTATAATTAAGTGGTCAATCAAATTAAAGAAGCATATGTAAGGGTAATTAATTGATTTAATTAAGGATCCAACTTAATTAATTCATAAAATTTACTTAATTATTTCTTATTAAACCAAATTAAATCACGAACATGGGGCATGGAATAAGATTAGCAAACCACTCCTTATATTTCTTAAATCAAATCAAACATGGAATCAAAATGACATTAAGAAGCTTTAGTTTGTTTTAAATGATGTGATTTAATATGATTGCACTTAGGATTTAATTGGATTGAATGAAATCATGTGCTTATGTTCTTTTATTTCTTTCAATCATATTAAATGTTGTTTGTCATATATGATCATGCATTCATCTCTTTCAAAAATTAATTAAACAAAATGATTTCTTTTATGCTAAATTGCATGTGTTGACTTAAACTAAAAGTAGACGTGGCTATTATCACTATTAAATCAAAAATTACTTTCAAAAGTATATAAATTATTTATAATATATGGAGTGATGCTAATTACGAAACATTTATGAGTTTTCATGTGCTTATTATCTAAGATACGTGGTATGAAGTATTCTCTCTTTACTTTGCATGGGCTTACATAGGATTTACAAATGTATAGTTCATTTGAAAAGAACACAACATTTGTCCAAATCCATTCTTATGTATGTCCATGCTAAGGCTTAGAAAGAATTTCATATCACATATGTAAATCATATGATCAAATCAAACACACCATTTTGCATGACTTTTTCTTCTTATGGTTAATTATACATTCATATGTATATAAAAAAGTGGTATATTAGTCTGAACTTCCTGAGGACACATGGATTTAAGTAGCCCCTAAGGGGGTATTTACCTCACTCCCCTGGTGTGAAATAATACCGATGTACCTACTCATATCTCTTACACATATGTATGTGCAATGTGACTAATGAATAAAAAATCATAATTCAATCAAATTAAGTTATTCGTTTGCATGACTTTTCATCCTTATAGTTGTGTATACATTTATATGTATATGAGAATAGTGGGTATATTAGTCTGGACATCTCGGGGACGCACGACTTTAAGTAGCCCTAAGGAGGTCTTTACCTCACTCCTCTGGTGTGAACTAATGGAGTTGTACCCACTTAAAACTTTTATACATTTGAGTGTACATGTAGCTAATGGACTGAAGTCTCCTTTTTCTATTAAAAAAAAAGACATGCATTCATATTATTCCAATTAAATTAAATATAAACACCAAATATACTTCATTACATTCATCATCTAAGTGCACTAAGACATATTGCATGTGTAAGTATACTTAGAATCTAATCATGTGCTTGTTACATGAGATAGTAAGAAAAGAATGAATATGAGTCATGTGATAGTAATTCATTCCAATTATTCTTAAGAAGCCTTTCTCATTGAATAATGTTATTTAAGGTGAGCCCAGACCTAGGACTAATTAAAACATGTAATAAAACATTTACTAAAAGAAATTGAGTCACACTAACATGCTTTAGAAAATGACTTAAGGTAGGGATGAAAGAGGACAATCCTCTTTCTTCTCTTTATAACACTTAGATGTTAAGTGTAGGGACTTATGGAACCAAATAATCACAAATTAAAACTTGCAAAATCAACTAAACAATTTAGAGTGAATCCATCATTCTTTGTTAAATTGAATTCTTTTACACATAGAAAACTTCAACATTAATGCCTAATTAAGACATACCACACAAGCCTTAAACACACACATTAGAATACTAAGTTACCATTTTAGTGCAAGTTATGGCATGTGTGATGGATGTTTTGTTTGTGATGTAATATTTTGAGGGCGTTGTGTATATTTTGGGACTAGATGTTAGCTATTAGCCTAATCATATTTTCTCTCAGGGATTGTGCTTAAGGGGCATAATAAAAATATAAATGTCTTTCAGCAGTGTTATGGTGAAAATATATATTTCGCCTTCATCTATCCTTTTGAAGAAGAGGATAAATGAAAACAAAAATATACGCCTTTTGGGATGCCAAACAGATTCGTAGATGTTTATATTGGGGTGAAGTACATTGAGGAAAGGTATACTATCTCAAGAGATAGAAGTCACCACCCTATAATAGACCTAATCACCTCAATAAGGACTCCTAAGGACTATGGGTCTTCAGAATGTACCAGAGGTTCTTCCCCTACTTCACATGGAAAAGTAAAGTAGGGTTTATTTTAAATTGGGTTTGTTAAGTTCCTTATAGGAGCAAGCCCCCATAGTTAATTACATCCTAAGGAATGGGATTCCTTAGAAATATTCTTGATTAAGGTAAATGATCATTATCTCCAAAGATTTTGAAAAGGTAGGACTATCAATCGATTAGTTTATTTTTAGAAAGTCAAGTGGGATCGATCAAGAGGAGGGAGTTCTTATTGAAGCCAAATGAAAATAAGTAGAGGATGCTTAAGATACTAGGAAGCCTAGTAAGCACACCAAACTATCCTATGGTGGGGTTTCACATTTTTGAAATTGAATTAATTTATTTGAGTTGAATTTTTATTATAATGCTAGGGCTTATAATTCCATGATACAAGGTCATGAAAATGCCTAAGAGGTGAGGATTTATGCTCATAGCCCATAAAGAGAAGTAGCAACCCTGAACCTAAATCTAGGGATCTTTGGCAAGGGCCAAAAGCAGGACCTAAATCTAAGGAAAAAATGGGTATTTGGTTTACCTCCATAATAGAGGTTAACCCACCCAGCTGTTGGACTTACATCCGCCTGGGGGTGGCCGCCAACTAACTCCTCCTACGGTTTTAAAATATATAGGCAAGTCAAATACTTTTGCAAGATAACTAAGCTGTTGTTTATTTAGAAAGAGACTAAGTCCTTAAACACACTAAGATTAGATCATGTAGGGCATGCTTTAATGACTTAAATATAATACAAATTTTGTTACATTTTATTTTATTTTTATTTTGGACAATCAATTTGACACAAGCTTAAGGATTTATATGCTAATGCATGAGAAATTAGATTATAGGCCAAAATCAGCAAGATAAAGAGGTGTATTTCCACCATGGCTCTCACCGATCAAGCCAAGTTCTCTGGCAAAGGTGGAAGTCATCCAATCAAGAGTGAAATAATATACTTTTTATGCATAATTTTAAAAAAGTAAGACAACATCCAGCTAAAGGGTTGCTAATTCTTTTATCTTATTTTATACCTTAAGCTTTAGGTGAGGTTATGAGTTGTTTATTTTTAATTTGAGTTGTTAAATTATAGAAAATTTATTTTTCTAAGAGCCTAATCATCATCTAGGCCATACATCAAAGCAAAGAAGAAATTAAGAAAAGATGCCATCTTAATGCCCAAGTTAAACAAACATCAATCAATTTTAAAAACTAGTGTAAAAGAATAAAAGACCATTTATGGTCAGGCTCCACCGTAGAAACCCAAAAAAAATAAATTGGGTGGCAAACTCCACCCTTATATAACTCGGATTATAAATGAATTAATTACAATCAAGCAAGGAATTCATGTTATGGGGGTTGTTGACCTCATTTTTAGAATGAGCTCTCAACACCTCCATCTTAGACATAGGACTTCTCTTAGACTTTAAGAGTTCCTTAATCTTAAGACACATCTAGTGATTAGGTGGACAGTCTCCCCTAGCCCCAGAAGACTTAGAAGAGTTAGCCATAGGAATAGGTCATGCCTTAGGGGTTTTAAGAAAATCTTCTACCCTTTAGCTTAAACCATTCCTCACTTTCCTTCTTTCAAGTCAAACTTTGAGTCAATTCTATTTGATTTTGTCAAACTTAGATCAATTCCATGATTCAATTCCATGACTCAATTCCATGATTGAAACCCATGACCAAAATCCATCAAAAATTCTTAAGTCAAAATTTCCTAAGTCCTTAACCCTTTCTTAAGGACTTAGCCAAAATCATGATCTAAACCCATTCAAATCTTTGAGATTTTCTCATAATCCATTTATATTCTAATTTATATTCTCATATATAAATGAAATATAAATTTAAATCCATTAAATCAAATTCAAAATTCCAAAATAATTCATGAAAATTTTCTAAATTCTTTTAATTTTCCATTAAAGGACTTAGCCAAAATAAACTCTAAACCATGATCAAATCAATTCAAAACCTTGGGATTTTCTCAACATTTATTTATATCTTCATTTATATTCACATATACAAATGAAATATAAATATAACTCAATCAAATCAAACCCTCAAATTAAATTCCAAATTTAAAATGCTTGAAATTCCCTTAAATTCCTTAATTTTTCATTAATGGATTTAACCCAAACTTTGATCAAACCTTTGCAAATTCATGGGATTTTCTCAAAATATATTTGTATTCTCATTTATCTTCTCATATATAAACGAAATATAAATATAAATCAATCAGATATAATTCAAAAAAATTAAATTTTTAATTCAAAATTCCATTAAATCCTTTAAATTCCCTTCAATTGATTTAACCTAAATCATATTTAAACTCTTTCAAATTCTTGAAATTTTCTCATGATCAATTTACATTCACATATATAAATGAAATATAAATTCAAACAATCAAAACCAACTCAAAAAATCAAACTCAAATCAAATCAAAATCAAATCTAAGTCTTTCAAGCCAAAATCTTGAACTTAGCCAAAATCAATTCAACTCAAGCCAAACTCTTGATTTTCTCTCATGGTTCAATAAATCTTACAATCATGAGCTCATTTATAAATCCAAACCTTAATCAAACAATCAAAACCTAAATCAAAAATCAAACCCAAGACCCCTTCATATTCTTCCTTTGAATATGAAATTTTCAAATGGATCAAAATCCATTTGACTTCAAACCACTTGTAAATGGATTTATATTTCAATCATAAGTCCATATACAAGATCAATCAACTTCAAATCAAGCTTTGACCAAACCATTTGACCCACTTAGGCTCATTTGACCCAAAGTGACCTAAAGAACCCTTATGAGTCAACTTTTGATCCTAACCAAATTGGATTGAACCAAACTCATATATCTCTCCTATTATGATCAAAAATCATCATGGGATGATCAATTAATCAAATTGGGTCAAACCAAGTCAAACCTAAGGGTTGACCAAGTCAACACTTAGCCCAAAATGAAATCTAATATAGCCAAAATCCCCATAGGCAAAATTGATTGAGGCCTTTGATCTAAGTTCACTCATGACCTATGTTTGAACTTGACCAAGTCAATATTTGAGCCTAACCTAGCCCAATTGGCCCACTTGACCCAAGTTGACCCATTTTGACCTAAAAGGCCAAAATGTGTCAAAACTTTATCTAAGCCAAATTGATTGAAACCAAAGGGTCAAGTCCATTCCAAATCACTTGTGGAACTTGACCAAAGCTTCAATTGGCCAACTAGACCCAACTTAGCCCAATTGACCTTAGACCCAACATGACCTAAAGGGGCATGTTGAGCCAAAATTGAACCTAACTCAAATTGATTAGAAACGAAGATACCAATCCACTCCATATGACTAACCAAACCTAAACCTACCCTTGTCCTAACCCAAATATGACAAATGGGTCAACCTGACCCATTTGGCCTAAATGAGTTATATGAGCCAAAACCTAATCTATACCAAATTGAACCAAACCAAAGGTACTAAAACATTTCAAATGGTCATATGAACTTGACCCAACCCTTGGTTTGTCCCAATTTGACCTATTGGTCAACTTGACCTCAATTGACCCATTTTGACCTAAATGGGTCAACATGAGCCAAACTTTATTATATGGATTCCAAATCCATTGAAACTTGACCCAACCCATTTTCTCAACATTCCAAACATACCCAAATTAAAAAAAATAACAAAAGGACCATTATACCCCTAGGCCATATAACAAATTTTGGCTTAGCCCATGGGTATTTTTGTCATGCACTCATCACAATCACTTGAGGCTCTCCTAAAACCTCAATGGGATGTAGTGATGAGTGGTGCACCCAACTGAATGGGTTTGGGTCAACCCATTTAGTCCATGGACCGAACTCGACCACCCATGGCCAAATTGAAATCTCAATTGGATGCACATGGGAGTTAGCCTTCCACTCTTTTGGCCAAACCGACCATGTGCACACCTCTAACAGCCAAAATAACTCATCCCATATGGTCAATTAGATCAAAATGGCAAGCTTATTATCGGCCATCCGATTGCCATATGGGGAGATATACTCCCCCTATTCCACTAAAATTTTCATAGCCACTTGATCGATTGGATCCTAGAGAGAGTTAGCAAACATCAGAGTGCTTTCCTAAGGCCCCTGGAGGAGATTTGGAGCTTGTCTTCTTTGATTTTACACACTACAAAATAGGGGAGCTCACCTTGATTCTCAATTTTCTCTACATTTGATCTCACTTAAATTCCTCTTGCACACTTCATCCAATGAGCAATTCAAGCTTGCCCAAGCATCCAATTGAGTTCTAGTGGCAAGGGGGAGATCAATTCAATTAAAGCCGCAAGGGGAGTGAAGAGGAGTTGGTCCATAGAGCTCTACACTCAACCTCAAGAGCTAGGAACTTCAACAGGGTTTCGTATCCACTAGATGAAGCTACCTCATCGATCCTGAGCATCGGTGATCACATATGGTGAGGTTAGTGATTTTTTTATCACTTAGGCTTAGAGGTGTTGGTCCTTTATGAAAGAAATTTCCATTTCATGTGAAATCCACCATTGCATTGGTCATTTTGGTCTTTTAGATGGCGTGGGTTGAGTCTTGAATGAATCCATGAAGGATTGGGCTCAGATCTCCCCTTAGATTGTGAATGGTTCACACTCATCCTCAGGGAAGAACTCAGCCCATCTCAGCCTTCCATCCATGCCTTTCTAGATGGACGGCTGAGATTATTTTCCACATTTTAGAAATTAATCCTCGATTTAAAATCACAGGTGTATCCTCAGCTGTTCAATCTTTGATCGGACGGCTAAGGATAAAAGTGTGTGCGCTGCCATCGTTCCCCTGATACGATAACTTAAGTCGGGGGCTCATAGCATGATGCGTGTAAAGTGCACTGACCTTCGCCGCCATGCGTCGCACCGTGAGTGGGTATTAGCTTGAGATTAGTTAGGGATTATTATTAATTATTAATTAATTTAGAAACCTTCAAAAAATCATAAATCAACTTAGAAAAATGAAAAAAAAATATGAGAAAAAATGCTATATATAGACAATTCCATTTAGAATATTTTTAAAATGTTTTCAATGTATTTTTATTTCTCTTTTTCTATAAATTTAGGTTTCTTTGGGAATGTTAATTAGCTAACTATTCCCTAATTAAGTCATAAATTAATCTCAAACTTTTAGGGTTTACTTTATGAGATGACATCTTCCTCTCCTAATTTTTTTGAGATTTATTGAGACTTGATTAGAGAAATTGCAAGCTCATTCCCTAATTATCCCTTTCATGTAATTAAGAGTAATTAATATATAATTAGTGGTTTTTCCCTATAATTAAGTTAGATTAAGGTTAAATCCATTGATTAGGGGTTTTATGGAATAATTTTAGGGCTTTTTCCCAAAGTTATTCCATAAACCCCCTTTTCTTTCCTTAATCCCATCTTAATTAAGGGTTAATTCATTAATTACCCCTTTAAACAATTTTCAAAAATTCTAAAAATCTCTAGAACTTAATTAATCTACCTTGGGTAGATGCTTAGGTGTTTAATAACCTAAGTCTAATTAAGGAAATTAAAACCCCTTTCATAAGTGTGAAAGGGTGTTTTAAAAGTACTTAAGCTAAACCCCTTTGCTTAATTAACTTTTAATTGTGAGCCAAATTGCATTAGGACTTTTCATTACTAGGTGCAATGCAAGTTTACATACCTTGTGGGTTATATGTCATCTCATTGGCTCATAATTACTTAGTTAATTTTTCTAAGGTGGTGCAAGTAAGGGTTAATTAAGTCACTTAATGCATACTAACCTAATCAATGCTTAAAATGGATTTAATTATCTAAAATTAAACAAAATACAAAACACATGTGGGAATGGGTTAGGAATAGTGAACTCATCTCACCTTTTTAAATTAAATCAAACTCAAAAATAAAACATTTTGAAATTCACTTTGATTTATTCTAAATTTTCTTATTCTTAAGAATGTCTTTAGAATTTAAGTAAAGTGAGTTTGTTTACATGATTATTGCTTTAGATCTTTCCAACATGTTAAATTGTATGTCATGTGATTCATGCATTCATATCTTCATGTTTCAAAATTTTAAAATGAAATTGTTTACTTTATGTCAAATGTGCATATGTTGGCTAAAGTAAAATATGAGTGACAATTATCACTACAAAAGCTAAAGTATTTTCAAAATCTATAAATGAAAACATCAAATATGAAAGTGTGATATTCATATATTGATTATTATCTTGCATGTGATGAATTATAAAGTCATGTTTAGTGTAGCCTTTCCTTCCTTTCTTATGTTAGCATAGTTTTGAATATGGGTTGGTAAGATGTAGGGTTCATTTGAAAAGAACCCAATACTTACTTAACTATATACCTTATTCATCCCTATGCCATCATCTAAGAAGGATTGCCTACATTTACATGAATAAATTGCATAAACAAAAATGAAGCCATTAAACAACTTTTGCATATTCTTTTCCATTCATTTCTTTTATATGTATGTTGTACTTAAGGAAAGTGGTATATTAGTCGACAACCCAGGTTGCAGGCTTTAAGTAGCTAAGTAGGTCTTGTACCTTACACCTCAGTTAACAATTACTGCACTCACTTATGCCTTTCTTACTTTCATACATGTATGTGAAATTTTGGATAAGAAAAACCTTTTCTACTTAAGAAAATTTGCATCTAAACTTCTAAATTTTTAAATGGATTACTTAGCATGCATCATAAAGTGTGTTAATATCTCATTTGCATGTATAGATATGCTTAGGGTCCATCCATATGCATGTTATATATGTTGGGAAAGAATTGAAGTAATGTATGTTATGTGAATTTTGATTCATTTTTTCTTAATCTTAAAATGCCTTTTTTTTGAATAGGTTTGTTTAGAGTTTGATCTAAACTTAGGATTAATTAAAATATGTAATCAAAACATTCACCTAAATGAAATTAAAATGTGAACTTACCTTAGAAATTACTTAAGGATTAGGAAGGAAAGAGTTCTCTTCTCTTTCTCTCTTATAACTTAGTAATTAATTGTAGGTTTCACTTAAATCAAATTAAAACATGAAATAAAAATAACCCAAAATACTTAAACAACTTGAAACCCTCCTCTAAGTTGAACATGTCTTTCACACTTAGAAAATTCAAACCTAAAGTCCTAAGCTAAGCACACAAACCTTCAAAGCACACACATTAGCCTAAGTCACCACACTAGCTTTAGGTTAGGTGATTACATGGTTTGATGTTATGTTTATTTTGTGATGAATATTTTAGACTAGATGTTAGGGTGTATGCATAGAATGAATGGTAGGCGTGCTTAGTCTAACTATTCTTTTCTGTGGGGATTGTGCTAAAGGGCATCATAAATAAAAATATAAATGCTTCTTTCTTGTAGGTGCTTATACCCTAGCATAATCCATAGGCGGTGGACTTAGTCACCCATGTGTGGGGTGATAAGTCCAATATACATGCTTGGGATTGTGTGGTGTGATTTGTTTCTAACCTTTTTGCGTGTTAGTTAGATTTATGTTTTCCTTTTCATGTAAAATTTATATAATTAGGATTTTGGAATGATTTGTTATGGGGATTAGGATTGGTCATAAGATCCCATATTATGCACCATGTGAAGCCTTGGCATTTACCATTCAACCATCCAAAGAAGATCAAGAAGAAAGAAAGAAGAAAGAAAGAAGAAAGAAGAAAGAAGAATAAAGCTTGAAGTCTCCCACATAACAATGAATTCCTTCGCTTAATTTATAATTTAATTCATTTGTAATTCGGGTTGTATAAGGGTAGAGCTCAATTACCCATATTTAATATTTTCAGATTTGTGCAGTGGTGTTCGACCATAAATGGTCATTTAATCTTTTTCCAATTAGCTTTATAAATTGATTGATGTTTTGTTTAACTTGTGCATTAAGTGGCATGCTTTCTAGTTTCTTCCTTGCTTTATGTATGGCCTAGATGTGGATTAGGCTCTTTAGGAAAAATAAATCTTTTACCCAACTTAATAAAATTCAAATTAAAATTAAAATAACTCATAACCTCTAAAGCTTAGGATTAAAATCAAGATAAAAGAATTAAAACCCCTTAGTTGGATGAGTTCATTTCTTTATAATATCATGCACAAATGCATCTTATTTCACTCTTGATTGGAGGGCTTCCACCTTTGCAGAGAACTTGACCTTTGAGGGCCATGGTGGAAACTCACCTCTAAACTTCTCACTGATTTTGGCCAATAATCTCATTCTCATGCATTAGTCATAAAATCCTATTAGCCTAAGTCAAATTGATTATCCAAAAAATGATAATAAAATGAAATTTGAAATGCATTAGATTTAGATCATTTGAAGCATGTCCCTTTACATGATCTAGTCTCTTTAGGGAGTGAGTTTAAGGACTTAGCTTCTTTCTAAATAAAAAATAACCTAGTTATCTTACATAAGCATAAAGACTTTCCTACATGTATTTAAAATCATAGGAAGAGTTAATTGGCGGCCACCCCCAGGAAGTTGTAAGTCCAAGCTGTCGGGTGGTTTGTTGTCTCTTGTGGAGGCCCACTTTTGTCTTAGATTTAGGTTATGCTTTCGGCCGTCACTAAAGCTCTCTAGATTTAGGTTCTAAGATTGCTTTTCCCCTTTGTGGGCTATAAGCATAATTTCTCACCTCTTAGGCATTTTCTTAATCTTGTGTTAAGGGATATTAAGTCCTAAAACTCAAATGAAAAATGCAACACAAAGAAATTAAATAAATTTTTACAATATAAAGCCCAATTTTAGGATAGTTTGAGATGCTCGCTAGGTTTCCTAGCATCATGAGCATCTCCTACATATTCCCATTTTGGCTTCAATAATAACTCCCTCTTTTGATCAATCCCATTTGATCTTTAAATATAAACCAATCAATTGATAGTCCTTCCTAGAAATCTTTGAGATAACGATCATTTACCTTAATCGAGTTTTCTAGGGATCCCATCCCTTAGGATGTAATTAACTATGGGGCTTGCCCTGAGAACTTAACGAACAATTTAAAATAAACCCTCTTTACTTTTCATGTAAAAGTAGAAGAATCTATGTACAGACCCATCATCCTTAGAGTCCTTATTGAGGTGATTGGTTCCATTAAAGGGTAGTGACTTACTCTGAGAGATGGTACACTATTTTCTTGATGATGTATCATCACCAATAATATATGGATCTGCATGTATCTTACCAAGATGAATTTCTATATAATTTTGCCTCTTCTTTCTCCAAATTTGAAGGCGACTCATATGTTTTCCACATATTTTGCGACTCCTGGGGATGGTTCTCTCTCCATCTTTGGTAAATGATCATTGTCTTTGAGTATCGATAGTGGGTTTGTACTTTGGTATGAATCCAAGACTATCCTTCTTTCTTGGCACTTAGCTCATTTCATTCTTGAGTTGAGTTAGCCAACATCTTTAGGTTTAGGACATGTTGGTCTTAAAACCCCCATTGGGTAAAAAATGAAAATTTCTAAAATAAAAGAAATATCTTTAAGACTTCCTCCTTATCATAAGGAAAGGTTCATCCTAAAAATAATAAATCTTCCATAAATAATTTTGCTTTTCAAAAGCACCTTTTCAAAATGCACTTAATAAAATATTTTCCAAAATTTTTCACCTCATTTAACAATTCACATAATTGTTACATGTAGGGATTTTCAAAAAAAATAAACTAATAATTTTCCAAAAGCACAAATGTATCTTCTTTCAATTCACTTTGATGAAGATTTCATTTTTTAAATAAAATAAACAATCATTCTTTTTTAAAATCACAATCATAATAAAACTTTTCAAAAGCACACATGAATTCTTCTATTCAATACATTCACACTTATTGAATGGAAAGTTCATTTTCAAAAAATTTTCAAAAAGCACATGAATCTTCATTTAATATACTTAAATTTATTAAATGAAGATTTCATTCAACTAAAATAAAATATCATTTAGGAAATCCACTTAAACATATCACATATGTTTTAAGTTGGAATTCCTCTCTTTCAAAAAAAAAAATCACACACAAAAATTTTTTCAAAATAAAATCAATCTCCATTCTACATACTTAAATTTGTTGAATGAGGTCCTCTTTCAAAATTAAAATCAACAATCATATTTTAAAATTTCAAACATAATTTGGAACTTCATTTAATAATCAAATTTGTTAAGTAAAGTTTCAAATTCAAAATCAAAATCAAAATTTTCAAACACATTTTGGAACTTCATTTAACATACACAAATTTGTTAAGTAGTTCCAAATCAAAATCAAAATTTTCAAAATTCTAAATTTGGAACTTCATTTAACATACCAAATTTGTTAAGTAAGTTTCCAATCAAATTTTCAAAATTTTCAACACATTTTGGAACTTCATTTAACATACCAAATTTGTTAGTAAGTCCAAATTTAAAATCCAAAATTTTCAAACATACATTTGGAATTTCATTTAGCATAATCAAATTTGCTAAGTAAGTTTCCAAATCAAAATCAAAATCTACAATCACATTTCAAAATTCTAAACACATTTTGGAACTTCATTTAACATAAATTTGTTAAGTAAGTTTCCAAATCAAAATCAAAATCAAAAAAAAATTTTAAAACACATTTTGGAACTTCATAAATACCCAAATTTGTTAAGTAGTTTCCAAATCAAAATTTCAAAATTTTCAAATACATTTTGGAACTTCACTTAAACATACCCAAATTTGTTAAGTAAGTTCCAAATCAAAAAAAAAAAAATTCAATTTTCAAACATATTTGGAACTTCATTTTAATACAAATTTGTTGGTTTCCATATCAAAATTTTTAAAATTCTCAAAATATGGAACTTCATCTTAAATTTGCTAAGTAAAGTTTCAAATCAAAAAAAAATTTCTCACACACCTTTGGAACTTTTTCCCTTAGCATACCAAATTTGATAAGGATTTCTTTTCAAAACAAAATGAAATCAAAATTTTAAACACACCATTTGGTTCATTTAACATACTCAAATTTCAAATGAAATTTTCATTTCAAAAAGTGGACTTCATCTTTGCATACCAAATTTGCTAAAGTTGAATCTCCACTTTCAATCATTTAAAACAAATGAAACACTTAGGATTCCTTAGCATACCAAATTTGCTAAAGGATCCTACCCTTTTCAAAAAAATCAAAATTTTCCAAACAAATGAAACTTAGGATTTTCTTAGCATACTAAATTGCTAAGAATCCTATTTTCAAAATCAAAAAATACACTTGGTTCTTCACGCATACTAAATTTGCGTAAAATTCCAAAATCAAAACAAAAAAATTTTCAAAAGAAAAATCACTTTCACTTTACTTAGCATACAAATTTGCTAAGTAAGTGAAAATTCAAAATTCAAACAAACAAAATCATTTGACCCTTACTTTAACATACCCAAATTTGTTAAAGGAAAGGGTCCTCAAATCAAATCACAAAATTCAAATGAAAACAAAATGAACCTATGGAAGCATCTTATCAAAATCTTGAATCCATATTTCAACATACTAAATTTGTTGAAGTTTGGATTCATACTCAAATTCCTCTTTCAATCAATCTTTCCAAATTCTATTTGAACCCCATAACACTTCCAAGTTGTTGGATGTGGGTTCAAATTTTCAAATTCAAAATTCAAAATCTATGGAGATAGAAAAGCTACAAGTTTGTTTCTCATTGCGATTTCTTTGATTAGGTCTGAGTTTTAGTTTAGTTTGATTAGTCAATGGCAGGATCACAAAAATTTGTCTTTACTTCCCTCATGGCATGGATCTAGCCTTAGATCAGGCTAACTTCCTCATTTGGATCATACCCATTTGATCCACTTTGGCCATGGATTTGAGGGGGCCAAGATCACTTGTGAGGGCATTCCCCACAATGATGTGAGAAGAGGTGGCCGGCGTCATCGGTAGACTTACCTCAGTTGAGATCTCTCCTTGAAGAGGAAAGCTATGGTACCACATCCTTCAATGATTTGGTCTGTGATTAAGTG
Organism: Cymbidium sinense; assembly: GCA_021442155.1. Taxonomy (NCBI): domain Eukaryota; kingdom Viridiplantae; phylum Streptophyta; class Magnoliopsida; order Asparagales; family Orchidaceae; genus Cymbidium; species Cymbidium sinense. The sequence continues at coordinate 5,741,243 of CM038226.1, forward strand.
ATAGTTCATCCTAGAGTTGCCCACATTTCTCCTATGCGAGCTAACACCCTATCATCTGTACCCTCCATGGGTAAGGCTCCCCTGCTTTCAAGGATTGCCTCCCCTAGATTTGAGTATGGGTCTAACTTACACTCCTCACATTCAACTCACACTTAACACATAAACAAGAACCATATGGTCAAGCGGTTCCATACGGATAGTAGAAGAGAGCGGTGTCAGTCGACCATGGATGAGTCTCCCATGATCATCATGATTAGAACCAGTTTCATCCTCTCGGGATCAGAGGATGCGGAGGATTCATTCTCCTCTCGGTGGTGCATCCCAAGATTTCTAGAGTAGGAGGTTGCGTCGACCATCTCATTACATGCTGGAGCATGGGCCTTCGAGTCATTTTGATTTGATTATGAAGCGGAATCCGATAGGAGTGGGCCCGTGAGGCCCATACATCATACATCACCGGGGAGCGATGAGGTTTCGATTGTAGCTTCTACTTTGGTTGACTTTCATTTCGGCGCTTGCCGCTAATCATGATAGTATCCTCCTCATGGGACCGACCATCATAGGAGGGAGCTCTTATAGAGAGTGGTGGTGTCTCCACCGCTCTACTCCATGTCCCATCATGCAGGTTTCATCATTCCATCAAGGCCATGAAGGCCGCATCGAAATGTACCCGTTGGTGATCGGCCAAGGGATCTACTCCTCCTACACCACCCATTGTGGTAGGGCGAGCTCTCCCTTCGACCTTTAATGGTGGCGGAAGAGTGGCGTGAGCATCGTGGTCATTCCTTCACCAACTCCACCCATTCAACCAGATGTGGAGATGGTGACTACTATCATGGATATTTTAGATGAGTTGGTGTAGCGTGGTAGGATCATCCCAAGATTGTTACCCTATTACAAGCATATCAGTTATTCTTCTAGTGAGTACAGTCGCAAATTGACTCCCAATTTGGGTGAGGTGCCTCTCGGTTCATGATAGATCACACCGGTCAGCTTTTTTACCGTTAGATCGATCCTTAGATGAGATAGTTGCACACTATTTTATGGAGAGAAAAAGAGATCTTAGGGTATGCATGGTCGATGAAGAAAGAATTACTTGATCCCAAAGATGACTTGATGGGGATTCAGGTGGTATGCATGGTGATCTAGAGGTTCTCTTCTTGGAGCAAGGCCATGGAAGGGATGAGGTTGATCAAGGAGACATAGAATCATCCCATCACCTTTAGTTAAGGAAAAAGATGAAGCGATTGATAGGATGGCACACAATTGTAGGACTTGTTGGCGTAGTGTCAATGCTTCAAGCAAGCCCTTCAGTTCATCTGATTTGATGTCGGTCGGAACTAGTGCATGTCTTAGATCCAGTTAAGACTCTACCTCTCATTGAGCAAGGTAGCACTAGTATGTATAGGAAGGTAGTGGATAGTACCTCCACACATGTAAAAGATCTAAAATCCATGGTTGAGTAGTAGGTGAAGGAAGCCTTGGCTCAAGCCCGAGGAGGATCATCAGTTCCAAAAGGTAGACCCTATCCAGAGGAATTCGATGTCATCCAGTATCACAAGGGTTTCGTGCCTCCTTCCTTCAAGAGTTTCGATGGTAATGGGAATCGAGGTAGCATATAGCTCACTTAGGCGGTTATTTGCAAAGTAGTGGCGGATGCTTTACTCTTTAGACTCTTTATCGGTAGCTAGCGGGTCTTTGATTGGTATGTTGAACTACCCAATGGTTCAGTTAGGAAATTTTTTGAGTTAGAGCAACTCTTTATCAAGAGATTTGTTGGAGCTCAGTAAAGGGTTACTCTAAGCGATCTCATTGTAGCCCAACAACACTCCAGTGAGTCACTTGTTGATTATATTCTCCGATGGCACAACTTGAGTATGAAGTGTGAATCACAGCTATCTGAACAACATGCCATTGAGATTCTCTTGAAGAATATCCATGGCCCAGTCGCCTTCATGCTTAAGGGCTTCACCATAAAGATATTTGAGAAGATAATCAACAAGGCAGTTAGTCCACAATGAGAGGCCAAATAGTTGCCTTTTCCAGATCAATTTCCAAAGAAGAAATCCCAAAAGGTTTATGAGAAGAAACACGGGCGTAAAGAAAGAGCGGAGAGATCGGTCAGAACACCATAACCTCGACCTCCACCTCCTTTGCCACCATCGAGGCAACCCTCCACCTCGCCTCCATGGCCACCACCTGACCATACCACCGGCGCTGACATGCATATCCTCAGTATGATCCTACTCTATTTGATAAGTTAAACAAACCTTATTATTTTAAGAAGGAGGTAATCAGGAAAATCTTTAAGAATCTATTTAAGAAACCTGATTTTTAGCTACCCGATCCTAGGAGATCGGAGGAAGTTGGCAAAAATCATGATCCAAGCTTTTTCTCTTACCACTGTATGTTAAGATACATTTTTGTGGATTGCTTTACATTCAAGGATTGGCTTGAACACAGTTTCAAGACCAGTGTTATCATTATCCCAAAGGAATACCTTGTGGAACAACCTTCCAATTCCATTAGGGTAATCCTTGGGGATACAAGTGATCCTACCAAAACCAAAGAAGGTTGGGACATTTCTTTGTCTAAAACCTCTAAGAAAATAATTAGAAGATCAAGAAGCTTTCTTGCGGTGCAACTCAAACCTCAACACCAAGGAAGGTTTGCAAGTTGCTGCCAACTAGAAAGTAAGCTCAGCGGCTTAACATCATGTGTCAGATAGCCCTTATAGACCATTGTGTCCAAACTCCGACCTTATTGTACTTCCACACTGACTTCTTCCATTTTAGTTCTTATTTCTTACTAGTAGAACTCTTGTATCGTGGATAAGGGCATCAAATCCCTTACTCACTCACTCTACTTGACTTACTTTGTACCTCCAAATACTTCCAAGAAATTGAAGAATAAAGGCGATTTGAATTACATCATGTCTCTTGATGAGTTATCTTCTTCTATTCTATGATAACTCTTCAAGTCTAATAAACTATAATAATTTTGATCTTCCTCTTTGATTGAGTTGGATCTTCCAACTCAAATACTAGGTTCACCTCTTGAGATAGACTTGGAATCATCGATTAGAGTCCCATAGGAGAAGTTGTAGGTGAGCTTGAAGTGTAGAACTTGCCACCACCTTACCTCAGAGATGCAGTCAACCTCCATAGTGGCAAGGTTCTACCTCTAAGCACCTCTAGATGGGGAAATAAGTCATGCGAAGATCAGCCCTTCCACGATGCTCCACCCTTGGATATGCTTGTGGAAGATCAGAAGGTGGACTACAATGTCCTTTCTCATCTTAGAAAGTTGCCATCTAAGCTAAGCATATATGATTCCCTTGTCTTATCCAAAGAGATGAGGAATCACTAATCAAGGCTCTCCCTATAGGTGAGGAAGTACACTATGCAAAAGAAGCCCAAGGGATCACCTTCAATGAAGAAACCTTGGGGACTTGGAGCACAACCATCCCCATACATTATGGTTGACATGGGCAGGTTCAGACTCAGAGGTTCTGGATTAGTGCATCATAAAACATTATGAGTCTAAAGACCCTTTCCTATTTGAAGATCGACATCTCTACTCTCGAGGAGATAGGATGATGTTGAGAGGATTCAATGATCAAGGCGGGCTTTAGGTTCTATAGTGTTACCATTGGAGATCGGTGGCTGGAAGACTGAAGCCAAGTTCTACATCATTGATTGAATACTTCATTTCTTTGCTTGGTAGGCCTTGGATACATCAGAACAAGATTGTTCCATCCTCCCTTCATGGTGCATCAAGTTCAAAAGATGGAATTGAGTACCATCAATGATGGGATGAAAAGCCATTCTCTAGTTAGAGGTTGAGATTTATGAGGATCGACCTACTATCTTCCTCAAAACACCCTTTCTCATGAACTTGGAATTCAAATGCAAATGCAAAAGCAAAAGAAAATGAAAAAAAGAAAAGATAAAAGAAAAAGAAAAGAAAAGAAAAGTCAAGTGAGCAAGAAAGAGTGAAGAAGAAGTGGATCCATATCACATTCCACCCAGTTCATTCCATCATATGACATGTGGGTAGATGGCTCAACCTCCACCGGTGAGGTAGAGAAATAAAGGTGTTTTAGAGGTGGGAGACCCCTGTTGGCCTTCATCCAATAGAGGTCATTCAGTTCACGGAGTACCCTACTATTCACATAGACTTGGAATCCAACTTGGAGGATGAGTCTAATGTGATTAGTATACCACAACCCTCTCGGGGTTCCATTGGAGGTGACTTTTGATCCGAGAGAGGAAGACCAGCCTCAAGCAAAGCAAAGTATTCAAATGGTTATGTGAAACTATTGAAGTAGTTGGGGCTCTTACCTCACTTACATCAAAGTTGAAGGTTTAGTAGTTAAGGAAGTCCCTAAGTCTTTGACAAAGTAGAAGAGGTTCTTTTTGGGTTCATCATCCTCAAGTCAAAGCGATGTAGGACTTGAGGAAGATACTTTTTTAATGGAATTACCTTTTGACTTTTACTCCTTGTGTTCAAAATCTTATCAAAGGTTTAGTTCCTCACACTTGGTCCAAGCAAGAATACTTTGAAAATTATGGAATAATATAGGAAGCACAATCAAGAGCAGACTAGGATTGTGGGTCGTCGATGATGAAGATTATTGCCGTTGTTACCAACCATTTGGAATCGATAGGTTCTTCTCACATCCCCAACTCTTATGAGAATGTGTGTTTAGAAACTTAGATGATCGATGATCTCCAAGTCAAAGAGGCAGTTTGAAGAGGAGATTCATTCAATCGACAAGCTAAAAGAAATCAACCTCGGGATGAAGAAAATCTCACATACATCGGTTTGTTCTTGAATGAAGAAGAAACCAATGACTTAGTTAGTATTGATTGAGTTTAAAGGCTACTTGCATGGAGTTATGAAGAAATGCCATTATCTCGATGTAGCAATTTAGATAGCAATAGACCCAATGTTACCCTATTAAGCAAGCTCCTAGATGCATTAGAAATTGAAACGGTCATTTGAAGTCAAGTGATCGATCTGGTTTCATTAGGAAGAAAAATATCTACCTAGTTAGCTAGTGTCTCCGGTTAAGAAGAAGAATGGCCAAATTCACATTTGCATTAATTTTAGGGACTTAAACAAGGCATGTAAGGATGAGTTTTCTCTTCCTATGAATTAATGGTGGACATTGCCTCATCTCATGCTTCTCTTTCATGGATGGATCATCTAATAAAAATCAAGATGTCTCACGAAGATGAAAGAAACACTACTTTGAACCCATTAGAATCTTCTATTATAGGGTCATGCCTTTCCTTAAAATCTTGGTGCTACATACCAATGGGCCATGACTCGGATCTTCAATGAACTCATCCATCATCGGGTTGAGTGCTAGTTGATGATCTAGTAGTCAAAAGTAGAAAAGGAAGACCATCTCTTTGACTTGAGAGTAGTTTTGAATGGTTAAGATAATATAACCTCAAAATGAATCCCAGTGTGCATTGAGGTCTTCAGGAAATTCCTTGGGTTTGTTGTTTGACAGGGAATAGAAATAGATCTAAAAGATTAAAGCTATCTTAGAAATGCCACCTCTAGAGTTTAACTCAACAGATCCTTTCAAGGATGGATGGCATATCTAAGATGCTTTATCTCAAACTTATCGAGGAGAGAAGCCATTTCACTTTCAAAAGGCCAAGTTCAAGTGGGATGACAAGTGCCACATGCATTTGAAGACATCAAAGAATACTTGGTGAAGCCGTTCTCATAGCCTATCATCGGGCATTGATCCTTTACACTACATTGGATGACTCTCTTGGTGCTTTGTTGGCCCAAAATGATGAGGAAGGAAAGCACACTCTACTACCTCACATCGTCGATCCTGCGAAGCAAACTATCCACCTATTGAGAAACATTACCTAGCTTTGATCTTTGCATCTCAGAAGCTATGACACTACATGCTTTTCCATAAGGTGAATTTGATCTCTAGAACCAATCCATTGCAGTACCTCATGATACGGCCAACTCTTTCTGGATGTTTTGCTCGTAGGTCTATGATACTCTTGCAGTTTGATATCACTTTTGTACCCCTCCGTGCAGTAAAAGGACATGAACTGGCAGATTTCTTAGCATAACACCCAATTCCTGCTGATTCTCTACTTAGTGATGATCTCCCGATGAACAAATCATGAACTTAGGGAGGCTCTGATGGGAGATGTATTTTGATGGTGCCTTCTTTTCTTAAAGGTGAAGCACCACGATCTATTCTCCCGGGAAAGGGGGGTAGGAATAGTTCTTCTAACTCCAAATCATGATGTGATGAGATTCTCATACTATCTTTCCAACCCTGCACCAACAAGCGAGTATGAGGCTTTGATTGCCTTTGAGTTAGCCATCACTATCTGTCAAGAGCATCAACATCTTTGGGGATTCTCGGTTGGTCATCAACAAATTGTTGGTCCTACCGGGTCCTCAAACCCATCATTATGAGTATACCATGAAGCTGTTGGCTTCGAGCTTGAGATGCCTTGGTAAAACTTGCCAAGAGTTGGCATGTCGGAAGATGAGTCCATTTCAATAAGGGTCCAAAATAGACAAGTCTTATCCCTTATTGATTGAACTCATCGAGACTTTCTCTTGAAGGGGAGGTTGTCATTGCCAAAATGGATAAGGAGCTAGATTGGAGGCAACCATTCATAGATTACTTGAACATAACTACCTCAGAGAAATCTCAAGCCCATCGTGAAATAGAGCTCTTTCTATGCTCTTGTTGACCCCTATCGACGGTCCTTTGACAATGTGGTTACATTGTTTAGACAAACATGAAGCCCATGGCATTATATTAAGGTACACTTCAGTCTATGTGGAGCTCATCATCGTCAGATGAAGGAAGATCAAAGACTTGGATACTACTAGCCTTCTATGATCATGGCATGGGCGTAATTAGAGATGCCATCGGTGTGCTGTGGTCCTCCACCAACCACCCAACATTCTACACCCTACTTTGGCTTCATGGCCATTTGAGTGTTGTACCGACATTGTAGGTCCAATCGATCCTCCTTCTTCAGGGCATCATTCTTAGGCTACTTTTCCAAGTGGGTGAAAGCCATCCCACTCGAGGTCAACTCACCATGTGCTTCAATTTTTAGAACCATATCATATATAGGTTGGGTGCCTCGATGAATTATATTTAATAATGCTTCAAACAAAGATCAATGCTTTCGAGAAGACATGGTATAGATTGGAGATACTCCACCATCTACTACCAGAGCTAATGGTTTAGCGAAGCATTCAACAAAACTCTCATCCAGATCGAAGAAGACTCTTGATGACAACAAATGAGTGGAGTAGTTGGTTGAAGCCTGGGCTACCACACCTACCAAACTCCAACTCAGTCACCATTTTCCTTAGTGTATGGGTCAGCCATTCTTCCTTTAGAAGTTCAACTCCTGTCACTAAGGATATCATTGGGTAGCAAGATCACTACAGAGAAAAATGCAAAGTTGAGGGTAGAAGAGCTCGAAGGTTTGGTGGAGAGTCTCCTATGGTGTGCCAAAACCTCGAGTTGTACAAGGCCAAAATGATTCAAGCTCACAACAATAAGCTAGGTCTTTTCCAGTAGGAGAACTTGTGTTAGTCTAAGGAGACCAATTGTTGCCCATCAAAGATGGGAGGCAAGTTTGAACCCACTTGGGAAGGCCCTATGTCATAGAGAAGGCTACCAAGGAGGATCTTATCGACTTATTGATTGTAAAGGGAACACGATGCTTCCAATTAATGGGCTCTATCTAAAAAATATTACCCATGAAATAAAACTTGTTTGAAAATAATTCATTAATAAAAGAACAAAATCCATTCCATCAAATCTTCTCTTCTTTGAAGTGTTGTTTGCTTGTCTTGAATTCATGGCGTGTTTAGGGTAGGTGTAGAGTCCCCAGTGGCATCTATCCCTCTTTCACAACATAAACAATCTCTATGCTTTTAGAATAGGTGTAAGAGGCGAGGCATCCTATTTTGATTAGCATAACTAAGTTAGGTGTGAGAGAACCCAAGTGACATCCTTTCTTAGTGGGAATTCTTGTTGCCATCCATGGCATCATTTCATAATTCCCTAGTGTGTTTTAAGGTAGGTGTAAGAGTCCCCCAAAGGCATCCTATTCCTTTTAACACATGCACAACAAACACAAATCTTTTGTCTCAACCTATTTTGATGTGAAAGCCCTATGGCACTCACTCATTATTTGCTCTAGTCAGTCTATACTTGCATAGTATGTCACCAATGATTGGAAGATGTGAGTCCCTGCTTTCTTCTAACTTGATCATTGCAAAAGAGCACCTTGTTAGTATGTATATGCTTCATTGCCCCGGTAAGCTACCTCATGTTGACTTTGTTTAAGAAGATGTGAGTCCGTGCTTTCTTGAACTAGCCATGCTCTAACTAGGTTGAGTATATTTGAGGTTTAGGATAAGTCCCCGAGGCTCCTTTCCTCTTGACTAGTTGATAAGTCCCCAGTGGCATTCACTCGTAGTCACCCAGGTGGATAACTGTCGGCGAAGACATATCCGGTCGGTTCCTATAGGAGGATGTGAGTCCCGAGCTTTCTTCTAGGATTATTTGCAACCACCTTAGGTTGGTTGATGTTTCTATCTTGGCAATGACTCACGGTGAGTACACCACTCTTGGCGATATGAGTCTGCTTTCTCCTTGAGTTGGACAGAATACCTATTGAATTTATGACTAGCCATGTCATTTCTCCAGGTGTTGGATTAAGCCTTTAGCCCCATCCCTGTGGGCACTCTATTTGGATCAAGTCCTTTGACCCCATTTAGACACTACGGTTACTTTTGGATTGGGAGTTCCCCTTTCTAGCCACCCTGTGGTTGGAAAATTTTATTGATGCAAATTCTCCCTTGTTCATAAATGAGATAGGTCTAGGATATAAGCTCCTTCTCAGTTTGATCCCTCAAACTAAGGGTCCATGATAAAATAAAATAAAACAAACAAAAAAAAATTAATTGGATTAGGATTCAAGCCCCAAAGGGCCCCTTCTCCCAAGCGGGCATCTATCTTTAGGGTAGTGTCGTAGAACTCCTATAGAATTGCACGACTACACGAGTTGAGATAAATCTGGTGGTACTCACTCATGGTCACCTTAGGTGGTTCAATCTATTTTCCACGAGTTACCCGGTCATTCACTTTGAAAGATATAAGACTATGACATTCTTTCTAGCATGATTGTATAAATGACCTAGGAGTTTGATTTGTTGCCCAAAGCAACTGATCACCCAGTGATCTTTTCTAGTGGAAGATGTGAGTCCCGCTTTCTTCCCTTGATTGATCATTCAAAAGGCACTCCTTTGGTTGGATAGTTCTCCCATCGGAAGCTACTCCCTTTGGTTGATAAATCGAGATAGGTCTAGGCTATAAGCTCCTTCTCTGTGATCCATCACAATGAAATCCATCAAAATAAAATTAAAAATGAAATTAATCTTAACTATTCTTGAGTTGATTTAAGTCCCCTAGTGGCATTCACTCAATAGTCGCCTAGGTTGGTTTGATTTGTTGCCCAAAACCAATCACCCAATGGTTTCTTGTCTCTAGAAGAGTGAGTCCCATGCTTTCTTCTTAAGACTTGACCATTGTATACCAAAAGGCATTTCTCCTTGGTTGGATAGTCCTACCTTGTGGTTGGTAGACTATCTTTTAATTGTAAATAGTTAGGTCTAGCTTCCATGGCTACTGCGGTTCATCTTATGGGATCCATCATAATCAAAATAAATAAATCTAAAATGAAATCAATCTTGACTATCTTTGAGTTGATCTAAGTCCCCTGGCATTCACTCAATAATTGACCCAGGTTGGGTTCAATTTGTTTCTTGCCAATAGATTACCCCGGTAGTCCTTACTTGGAGGATGTAAGTCTACTATGCTTTCTTCCTAGTAATGCTGCATAGAAAGGCATCCCTTTGGTTGGTTGTACTATGTGTTTAGTAGACTACCCCTTTGGATTGGTAAATGCATTAGGTCTCCATGGCTCCTATTAATACAACCCATTGCAAATAGGGTTTCTAAAAATTCAAACCTAACAAAATTTGAAATTCAATCCCTCTCCCGGTGGAGATCTCTCCCTTGAGATTCAAATCAAATCAAACCTTTCATCTCCTTGTAGATGACTTGAACTTCCCTAGTGGAAGGTTCACACTCTATCCCTTAGTGGATTTCTTCCTCTCTCTTATGTCTTGGACATAAGTAGAGCCACATTGCACTAAGCTCATTCTTTCTTTTCCTTGGGTAAGGATAGATAGTTTTTTGTTAGTGCTTGTGATCTCTTGGTGTGTTGATCATTTGGTCAACAATATATGTTCTGGTCAACACCACACCTATTGGGTGCCTTTTGTTGACCTCATTTTTAGAATGAGCTCTCAACACCTCCATCTTAGATACTGGACTTCTCTTAGACTTTAAGAGTTCTTTAGTCTTAAGACACATCTAGTGATTAGGTGGACACTCTCTAGAAGACTTAGAAGAGTTAGCCATAGGAATAGGTCATGCCTTAGGGTGTTAGGAAAATCTCCTACCCTTTAGCTTAAACCATTCTCACTTTCTTCTTTCAAGTCAAACTCCAAATCAATTCTATTTGATTTTCTCAAACTCAAATCAATTCCATGATTCAATTCCATGATTGAAATTCCATGATTGAAAATGATCAAATCCATCAAAATTCAAGTTAAAATTTCTAAGTCCTTAACCCTTTCTTTGGGACTTAGCCAAAATCATGATCAAACCATTCAAATCTTTGAGATTTTCTCATGATCCATTTATATTCTCATTTATATTCTCATATATAAATGAAATATAAATTCAAACCCATCAAATCAAATTCAAAATTCTAAAACAATTCATGAAAATTTTCTTAAATTCCTTTAATTTTCCATTAAAGGACTTAGCCAAAATCAACTCTAAACCTTGATCAAATCAATTCAAATGGATTTTCTCAAAACTTATTTATATCCTCATTTATATTCATATATAAATGAAATATAAATCAATCAAAATCAAAAAATTAAATTCCAAATTTAAAATGCTTGAAATTCCCTTAAATCCTTAATTTTTCATTAATGGATTTAACCTAAACTTTGATCAAACCTTTTCAAACTCATGGGATTTTCTCAAAATATATTTTGTATTCTCATTTATGTTCTCATATATAAATGAAATAAATATAAATCAATCAAATCCAATTCAAAAAAATTAAATTTCAAATTAAAATTCTTAAATCCTTTAAATTCCCTTTAATAGATTTTACCTAAATCATGATTAAACTCTTTCAAATTCTTGAAATTTTCTCATGATAAATTTATATTCACATATATAAATGAAATATAAATTCAAACAATGAAAACAAACTCCAAAAATCAAACTCAAATCAAATCAAAATCAAATCTAAGCCTTTCAAGCCAAAATCTTAAACTTAGCCAAAATCAATTCAAACCAAGCCAAACTCTTGATTTTCTCTCATGGTTCAATCAATCTTACAATCATGAGCTCATATATAAATCCAAACCTCAATCAAATAATCAAAACCAAATCAAAATCAAACCCAGACCCTTCATATTCTTCCTTTGAATATGAAATTGTCAAATGGATATAAATCCATTTGACTTCAAACCATTTGTAAATAGATTTATATTTCAATCATAAATCCATATACAAGATCAATCAACTTCAAATCAAGCTTTGACCAGCCATTTGACCCAGGCATGGGACCTAAATCAAATGATCATCAAATTAATTATCATGATCATCATGGGTTGACCAAGTCAACATAACTTTAAATGAAACCATAGCCAAAATATAGCATAGGCCAAATTGATTGAAACCATTGATCTAAGTTCACTCATGACCTATGTTTGAACTTGACCAAGCCAACATTTGAGCCTAACCTAGCCCAATTGGCCCACTTGACCCAAGTTGACCCATTTTGACCTAAAGGGCCAAAATGTGTCAAAACTTGATCTAAGCCAAATTGATTGAAACCAATGGGTCAAGTCCATTCCAAATCACTTGTGGAACTTGACCAAAGCCTCAATTGGCCAACTAGACCCAGCCCAATTGACCTTGGACCCAACATGACTAAAGGGGTCATGTTGAGCCAAAATGAACTTAACCCAAATTGATTGGAAACAAAGATACCAATCCACTCCATATGATAACCAAACCTAAACCTACCCTTGACTAACTCAAAGGTCAAATGGGTCAAATAGGTCAAACTTGACCCATTTGACCTAAAATCATATGAGCCAAAACCAAATCTATACCAAATTGAACCAAACCAAAGGCACAAAATATTTCAAATGGTCATATGAACTTGAACCCTTGGTTTGACCCAATTTGACCTATTGTCAACTTGACCCAAGTTGACCCATTTTGACCTAAATGGGTCAACATGAGCCAAACCCTATCAAATGGATTTCAAATCCATTGAAACTTGGCCCAACCTATTTCTCAACATACCAAACATACCCAAATTGAAAAAAAAAAGTAAAATGACAATTATACCCCTAGGCCATAGAACAAATTTTGGCTATCCCATGGGTATTTTGGTCATGCACTCATCATCACTTGAGGCTCTCCTAAAACCTCAAGGGACTTAGTGATGAGTGGTGCACCAACAATGGGTTTGGGTCAACCCATTTGGCCCCTGGACTAAACTCGACCACCATGGCCAAATTGAAATTTCAAACTCCTCCCAAACCTCAATTGGATGCACATGGGAGTTAGCCTTCCACTCCTTTGGCCAAACCGACCATGTGCACACCTCTAACAGCCAAAACAACTCATCTCATATGGTCAATTGGATTAAAATAGTAATCCCATTATCGGTCATCTGATTACCATAGGGGCAGATATACTCCCCCTAATCCACTAAAATTTTCATTGCCACTTGATCGATTGGAGCCTAGAGAGAGTTAGACAACATCAGAGAGCTTTCCTGAGGCCCCTAGAGGAGATTTGGAGCTTGTCTTCTTCAATTTTGCATAGTGCAAAATAGGGGAGCTCACATTGATTCCCAATTTTCTCTACACTTGATCCCACTTAAATTCCTCTTACACACTTCATCCAAGGACCAATTCAAGCTTGACCAAGCATCCAATTGAGTTCTAGAGGCAAGAGGGAGATCAATTCAATCAAAGCCACAAGGGAGTGGGTTGGTCCATAGAGCTCACACTCAACATCAAGGCTAGGAACCTCAGAGGCTTGTCTCCCGAGAAGCTTCCTCATCTATCCCGAGCATCGATGATCACCTCCGATAAGGTTAGTGATTTTCTGACCACTTAGGCTAAGAGGTGTTGGTCCTTTGTGAAAGAAATTTCTATTTCATGTGAAATTCATCGTTGTATTGGCCGCTTTGTTCCATTATATGGTGTGGGTTGAGTCTTGAATGAATCCATGAAGGATCGAGTTCGAATCTCCCCTTGGATTATGAAGGGTTCACATTCATCCTCAGGGAAGAACTCAGCCCATCTCAATCGTCCATCCGCACATTTTTAGATGGATGGCTGAGATTATTTTCTGCATTTTAGAAATTAATCCTTGATTTAAAACCGCTAGTGTATCCTCAGCAATCCGATCTTTGATCGGACGGCTAGAATAAGCGTACCGCTTTGCCAACAACTTAAGTAGGGGCTCACGGCTAATGATCATGCGCCTGCCACGCATCACCGTGGCGGGTATTAATGACATTAGTTATTAATATTAATTCTTAATTAATTCAAAAACCTTCAAAATCATAACTCAACTTAGAAAAATCAAAAAAATATAAGGAAAAATGCTATGGATAGATAATTCCATCTAGAATATTTTAAAAATATTTTCAATGTATTTTGATTGCTGGTTTTCTCTAAATTTGGGTTTCTTTGGAAATGTTAATTAGCAAATTATTCCCTAATTAAGCCACCAATTAATCTCAAATTCTAGGGTTTATTTTAGAAGATGACCTCTGCTTCCCCTAATTTTCTTGGGATTTATTGAGGCCTTAATTAGGGAAATTTCTAGCTCATTCCCGAATTATCTCTTTCAGGTAATTAAGGATAATTAAGGTATAATTAGTGGGTTTTCATTATGATTAAGTTGGATTAAGGTTAGATCTAGTAAGTAGGTATTTTGTGGAATAATTTTGGAGTATTTCCCCTAAGTTATTCCCTAAACCCTCTTTTCTTTTCATAATCCCTTCTCAATTAAGGGTTAATTCATTAATTACCACTTTAAACAATTTTCAAAATTTTTAAAAATCTCCAGAACTTAAGTAATCTACCTTGGGTAGATGATTAGGTGTTTAATAAATTAAGTCTAATTAAGAAAATTAAAACCCCCTTTATAAGTGTCAAATGGTGTTTTAAAAGTACTTAAGCTAAACCCCTTTGCTTAATTAACTTTTAATTGTGAGCCAAATTGCATTAGGCCTTTTCATTACTAGGTGCATTGTAAGTTTACATACCTTGTGGGTTTTATGTAATCTCATTGGCTCATAATTACTTAGTTACTTTTTCTAAGGTGGTGTAGGTATGGGTTAATTAAGTCACTTAATGCATATCTTAACCTAATCAATGCTTAAAAAATAGATTTAATAATCTAAAATTTTTTTAAAAAATACAAAACACATGTGGGAATGGGTTAGAAACAATAAACTCATCTCACTTTTCCAAATTAAATCAAACTTCAAACAAACAAAAATCATTTTGAAATTCACTTTGGTTTATTCTAAGTTTTCTTCTTCTTTAAGAATGTCTTTAGAAATTAAGTAAAGTGAGTTTGTTTAAATGATTACATTACTTTAGATCTTTCCCAACATGTTAAATTGTATGCCATGTGATTCATGCATTCATAGCTTCATGTTTCAAAATTTTAAAATGTAATTTTTTTTACTTTATGTCAAATGTGCATGTGTTGGCTAAAGTAAAATATGAGTGGGTATTATCACTACTAAATCTAAAGTATTTTTAAAACCTATAAATGAAACATCAAATTTGAGAGTGTTCTATTCATATATTAATTATTAGCTTGCATGTGATGAATTATAAAGCCATGTTTAGTGTAGCCTTTCCTTCCTTTCTTATGTTAGCATAGTTTTGAATATAGGTAGGTAACATGTAGGGTTCATTTGAAAAGAACCCAACGTTTGCTTAATTCTATACCTTATTCATCCCTATGCCATCATCTATGAAGGATTGCCTACATTTGCATGAATAAAGTGCATAAACAAAAATAAAGCCATTAAACAACTTTTGCATTCTTTTTCCATTTCATTTCCTTTATATGTATGTTAGTACTTAAGGAAAATGGTATATTAGTCTGGACAACCCCGAGGTTGCGAGACTTTAAGTAGCCTAAGTAGGTCTTGTACCTTACATCTCTAATTAACAATGGCGCTGTACTCACTTATGCCTTTCTTACTTTCATACATATATGTGGAATTTTGGAGAAAGAAAACCTTTTCTACTTAAGAAAATTCATACATCTAAACCTTCTAAATTTTCATAAATTTATTACTTAGCATGCATCATAAAGTGTGTTAATTATCTCATTTGCATGTATAGATATGCTTAGGGAACATCCATATGCATGTTATATATGTTGGGAAAGAATTGAAGTAATATATGCTATGTGAATTTTGATTCATTTTTCTTAATCTTAAAATGCCTTCTTTTTGGATAGGTTTTTTAGAGTTGATCTAAACTTAGGATTAATTAAAAGATGTAATTAAATCATTCACCTAAATGAAACTAAAATGTGAACTTACCTTAGAAATTACTTAAGGATTAGGAAAGGAAAGAGAAGTCCTCTTCTCTTTCCCTCTCTTTATAACTTAGTAATTAATTATAGGTTTCACTTGAATCAAACTAAAATATGGAATAAAAATAATCCAAAATACTTAAACAACTTAAATGAATCCCTCCTCTAAGTTGAACATATCTTTCATTCTTAGAAAACTCAAACCTAAAGTCCTAAGCTAAGCACACCACACAAACCTTCAAAGCACACACATTAGTCTAAGTCACCACTTCTAGCTTTAGGTTAGGTCAGTGCATGACTTGATGTTATGTTTTATTTTATGATGAATGTTTTAGACTTCATGTTAGGGTGTATGCTCATAGAATGAATGATAGGATGTGCTTAGTCTAACTATTCTTTTCTGCAGGGGATTATGCTAAAGAGACGCTATCATAAATAAAAATATAAATGCCTCTTGCTTGCAGTGCTTATACCCCTTAGCATAATCCATAGGCCAAGTGGACTTAGTCACCCATGTGTGGGGTGATAAGTCCAATATACATGCATGAGATTTGTGTGGTGTGATTTGGTTAACCTTTATTTTGCACGTGTCAGTTAGATTTATATTTTTTTTCTTTTTCATGTAACAATTTGTATAAGTAGGGTTTTAGAATGATTTGTTATGAGGGATTAGGATCAACATTGGTCATAAGATCCCATCTTATGCACCATGTAAAGCCTTGGAGCATCTACCATTCAACCATCTAAAGGAAGATCCAAAGAAGAAAATAAGAAAAGAAAGAAGAAAAAGAAAAAAAAGAAGAAGAATAAAGAAGACCCCATAACAATGAATTCCTTTGCTTAAATTGTAATTTGATTCATTTGTAATCCAGGTTGTATAAGGGTAGAGCTCGGCTACCCACATTTGATATTTTTGGGTTTGTGCGGTGGTGCCCGACCACAAACAGCCATTTATTCTTTTTATGCTAGTTTTATAAATTGATTGATGTTTGTTTAACTTGTGCATTAATTGACATATTTTTTTCTAGTTTCTTCCTTGCTTTATGTATATCTTGGATGTAGATTAGGCTCTTTTGGGGAAAATAAATATTTTACCCAACTTAATAATTCAAATTAAAATAAAATAACGCATAACCTCACCTAAAGCTTAGGATTAAAATCAAGATAAAAGAATTAGAAACCCCTTAGCTAGATGAGTTCTTTTCTTTATAATATCATTCAACAAATGCATCTTATTTCACTCTTGATTAGAGGGCTTCCACCATTGCCTGAGAATGTGGCTTGACCTATGAGGGCCGTGGTAGAAACTCACCTCCTAAACTCCTCACTGATTTTGGCCAATAATCCTCTTTCTCATGCATTAATCATAAAAGTCCTATTAGCCAAAGTCAAATTTATTATTCAAAAAATGATAATAAAATGAAATTTGAAATGCATTAGAATTAGATCATTTGAATCATGCTCCTTTACATGATCTAGTCTCTTTAGTGAGTGAGTTTAAGAACTTAGCTTCTTTCTAAATAGAAAAATAGCCTAGCTATCTTGCATAAGCATAAAGACTTGCCTACATGTATTTAAAATCATAGGAGGAGTTAGTTGATAGCCACCCCCAGGCAATTGTAAGTCCAAGTTGTAGGGTGATTTATTCTCTCTTGTGGAGGCAAACCAATTGCCCACTTTCACCTTAGATTTAGGTTGTGCTTCTGGCCCTTACCAAAGCTCCCTAGATTTAGGTTCTGAGATTGCTTTTCCCCTTTGTGGTCCATAAGCATAATTCCTCACCTCTTAGGCATTTCCTTAATCTTGTGTTAAGGGATCTTAAGTCCTAAAACTCTAATGAAAAATACAACTCAAATAAATTAAATCAATTTCTAAAATGTAAAGCCCAATTTTAGGATATTTTGAGATGCTAGCTAAGTTTCTTAACATCGTGAGCATCTCCTACTTATTCCCATTTTGGCTTCAATAATAACTCCTTCTTTTGATTAATCCCTTTTAATCCTTAAATATAAACCAATCAATTGATAGTCCTTCCAATTGAAATCTTCAGAGACAATGATCATTTACCTTAATCGTGATTTTTCCAAAGGGATCCTGTCCCTTAGGATGTAACTATCTTGCTTGAGAGAACTTAACGAATTTAAAATAAATCGCTTTACTCTTTCATGTAAAGTAGGAGAAGAATCTCTGGTACATATGCAGACCCATCGTCCTTAGGAGTCTTTATTGAGGTGATTGGTTTTGTTAAAGGGTAATGAATTCTATTTTTCAAGATGGTACACTATTTCCTTGATGATGTATCTGATCACCTGAAAAAGTACATCTGAGGATCTGTGTGACGTCTTACCAAGACAAATTTTTACATATAATTTTGCCTCTCCTTTCACCATAGATTTGAAGGCAACTCTATATGTGTGTGGGAATTTTTCTTCACCAGGGTCTTCATTCTTCATTTCTTCTTTCTTCTTTTTCTTTTTTTCTTCTTCTTCTTTCTTCTTTTGGCTCCTTCTTTAGGATGGTTGGAATGTGGTTGCTCCAAAGGCTACACATGGTATATAAGATTTAATATTATAACCAATGCTCATCCTAATCCCCCATAACAATCATTCCAAAATCGTAATTATAAAAGTACATAAAAATGAGAAAAAGGAAATCTAACTAACTCCTATAAAATAGATATTAGCTAAACAAACCTTACAATCCCAAGCATGTATATGTATAAATTTGACTTAGGACCCCACACATGGGTAACCAAGTCAACCTGGCCTATTTTGGATTATGTTTAGGCGTATAAGCACATGCACAACAAAATAGTTATATTTTTATTATAGCACCCCTTAAGCACAATCCCTTGCAAAAGATAATGATTAGACTAAATCATTCTACCATTTAGTTTACGCACATACACCCTAACATCCGGTCTAAAATAAAATAGCACAAAATAAAAGCAAACATCAAACCATGCACTGCCCTAACCTAAAGCTAGAAATGGTGACTTAGCCTAATGTGTGTGCTATTTAATATTTGTGTGACATGCTTAGCTAATCTTTAGGGTTGAAGTTTTCTAAGTATGAAAATATTCAACTTATAGGGTTTGTTTCATGTAACTGATTTAATTGCTTTTATTAATTTTATTTTGTATTTTGATTTGGTTTAAGTGAATCCTATAATTAATTACTAAGTTGTAAAGAGAGAAAAAGGGAAGAGAACTTCTCTTTCCTCCCTACCTTAAGAAATTTCTAAGGTAGATTCATGTTTGATTTTTCTTTAGTGAATATTTTATTATGTCTTTTAATTAATCCTAAGTTTAGATTTTTCCTAAATAAACCTATTCAAAAAGAAAGGTATTTTAAGATTAAGTATAGTGAAATATGATCACATAACACACATCACTTCATTTCTTTCCCAACTGTGTAACATGTATATGAATGAATCCTAAGCCTATTTATACATGCAAATGGGAATGTTTAGCACACCTTAATGATGAATGCTAAGTAGTGTTACTTAAGAAAATTTGGATGCTTTATGGTGCATGATTTTTCATTAAGTAGAAAAAGAGGGATGTTTTATCCATTCTTCATATGCACATTTGTATGTATGAAAGGCATAAGTGAGTATGGAACCATTGTTAGCACCAAAGGTGTAAGGTACAAGACCTACTTATGGCTACTTAAAGCTTCGCAACCCCGGGGTTGTCCAGACTAATATGCCACTTAAATACATATTATAGCGAAAATATTTTTTCCTTCATCTATCCTTTTGAAGAGGATAAATGAAAATATAAATATATGCCTTTAGTTGGGATGCCACATAGATCCATAGATATTCTTATTAGGGTGATCGAGTATGACATTGAGGAGAGGTGTACTATCTTGAAAGTTAGAAGTCACCACCCTAGAATGGACCTAATCACCTGAATAAGGACTCCTAAGGACTATAGGTCTTCGTATGTACCACAGATTCTTCCCTTACTTTACATGGAAAAGTAAAGTAGAGTTTATTTTAAATCGAGTTTGTTAAGCTCCCTATGGATTCAAGCCCCCATAGTTAATTACATCTTAAGGAATGAGATTCCTTAAGAACACTCTCGATTAAGGTAAATGATAGTTATCTTTAAAGATTTCAAATATAGGACTATCAATCAATTGGTTATTTTTAAAAGATCAACTGGGATTGATCAAGAGGATAGAGTTATTATCGAAACCAAAAGGAGATGAGTAAGGGATGCTCATGATACTAGGAAGCCTATCTGAGCATCCCAAACTATCATATGGCTTTACATTTTGAAATTGAGGGACTTATTTGAGTTGAATTTTTTTAAATTTAAGGCTTATAATTCTACAAAGATCATGGAAATACCTAAGAGGTAAGGATTTATGCTCACGGCCCTGAAGGAAAATAGCAACCTTAGAACCTAAATCTAGGGAGCTTTGGCGAGGGCCAAGACACGATCTAAATCTAAGGTAAAAATGGGTATATAGTTTACCTCCACAAGAGAGGATAAACCACCCGATTGTTGGACTTACAATCGCCTAAGGGTGGCCGCCAACTAACTCCTCCTACGATTTTAAATACATGTAGGCAAGTCCTATCTTTTATGCAAGATAGCTAGGCTATTATTTATTTTAGAAAGTGACTAAGTCCTTAAACTCACTCCCTAAGAGACTAGATCATGTAAGGGCATGAAAATGACCTAGATCAATGCAAACATATTACATTTTACTTTCATTTTTTGGACAATCATTTGACTGCTTATAGGATTATGTCTAATGCATGAGAAATAAGATTATGGGCCAAAATCAAGAAGGGGAGGTGTGTTTCCACTCACAAAGGTCAAACAAGTTCTCTGGAAAAGGTGGAAGCCCTCCAATCAAGAGTGAAATAATATATTTTTATGCATGATGTTAGAAAAGCAATGCTAATCCAATTAAGGGGTTGCTAATTCTTTTATCATGATTTTAACTTAGGCTCTAAATGAGGTTATGAGTTGTTTATATTTAATTTTGAGTTGATTAATTTGACAGAAGAATTATTTTTCCCTAAGAGCCTAATCGTCATACGGGTCATACATCAAACAAGGAAGAAACTAGAAAAATATGTCATTTCTAATGCACAAGTTAAATAAAATATCAAACATTTTATAAAGCTAACACAAAAGAATAAAAGGCTAAGTGTGGTTAGGCACCACCGTACAAACCCGAATACAAATTAGGTAGCTGAGATCTACTCTTATACAACCCGGATTACAAATGAATTAGTTATAATTAAGCGAAGAATTAATGTTATGGGGGTCTTTATTTCTTTTTTTCTTCATTCTTCATTTTTTCTTCTTTCTTCTTTTGGTTCCTTCTTTTGGATTGTTGGAATGTGGATACTACAAAGGCTTCACATGGTACATAAGATGTGATCTTATTATCAAAGCTCATCTTAATCCCACATAAAGATCATTCCAAAATCCTAATTATAAAAGTACATGAAAAGGAAAAAAGTAAATCTAACTAAAACCTGCAAAATAGAGATTAGATAAACAAACCACACATTCCCAAGTATGTATATAAAAAAATTTGACTTAGCACCCCACACATGGGTAGCCAAGTCCACCCAGCCTATTTTGGATTATGCTTATGGTATAAGCAACCTGCATAATAAAAGTAGTTATATTTTTTTACTACTTAAAACAATTCTGAGAAGATAATAAATAAATTAAATCATACTACCATTCATTCTATGCACATACACCATAACGTCTAGACTAAAAATCACATAAATAAAAGTAAACATCAAACCATGCACCACTCTAACATAGGACTAGAAGTGGTGACTTAGCCTAATATGTATGTCATGTAAGGTTTATGTAGTATGCTTAGCTAAGCTTTAAGGTTAGGATTTTCTAAGTGTGAAAAGGTTCAACTTAGAAGGTTGGTCTCATTTAAGTTGTTTAGTTGATATGGGTTAATTTTATTTGATGATTTGATTTGGTTTGAATGAACGTAGCTAATTACTAAAGATTGTAAAGAGAGAAAAAAATAAGAGGACTTCTCTTTCCTCCCTACCTTAAGTGATTTCTAAGATAAATTCATTAATGATTTTTGTTAAGTAAATATTTTATTATGTATTTTAATTAATCATAAGTTTAGATTTTCTCTAAATAAACCTATTCAACAAGAAAGGTATTTTAAGATTAAGCAAAGTGAATTACCATCACAAAACACACAATATTTTCTTTCTTTCCCATATGTGTATCATGCACATGAATGACTCCTAAGCATATCTATACATGTGATGCAAGTATTTAGCTCACTTTAATAATGAATGCTAAGAGAGGTTGCTTAAAGAAATTTAGAATATTTCATGTATGCATGATTTTGTTAAGTAGAAGAGAGTGATTCTTTTATTCATTTTTCATAACACATTTCCAGATAAAGACATAAGTAGTGCAATGCCATTAGGTGTAAGGTACAAAAGCTACTTAGGGTTACTTAAAGCCTCGCAACCCTGGGGTTGTCCATACTAATATACCTCTTTTCTTAAATACATGTGGATGCACAAAAAGAAATGAATGGAAAAGAAAGATGCAAAAAGTTTGTGTTGGTTGATTTATTTTGTTTATGCAATTTGTATGTGCAAAGGTAGATGTCCTTCTTAAGTAATAGTATATGAATGAATAGGAATAGAATTAGGCAAGTGTTATGTTATTTTCAAATGAACTATACATAATTTCCAAATCATACTCAAAACCATACTAAAAGAAAAGAGAAGGAAGACTACACTATGCACATCTTCATATTTATATCCACATGCAAGCTTATAAATAATTATAAATAGCACACTTTTAGTTTTAGGTATTTGATTTATAGATTTTTGAAAATAGTTTTAAATTTAATAGTGATAATAGCCACTCATATTTTTTACTTTAGCCAAAACATCCAAATTTGACATAAAGAAAATATTTTATTTTGAATCTGATTTTTGAAAAGCATGAATGTATGATTTTCATATGACATACACATTTAGCATGCTAGGAAAGAAATAAAGTGATGTAAGCATGTAATTTCATTCACTCTAACTAATTCTTAAAGACAATTTTATGAAGTAAGATCATTTAAAGAGAATCAAAAGTTGTTTAAAGAGACTTTCATTTTGATTTGAGTTTGATTTGAATTGGAAAAGTGTGAGAAGGTTTGCTGGTCCTTACCCATTCCCACATGTGTGTATTATTTTAATTTAATTTTTTTAGGTGATTAGATTAATTTTATGCATTGGTTATGTTAAGGTGTAGATTAAGTTCATTAATTACCCCTTACCTATAACACTTTAACATATTTAATCAAATAATTATAAGCCAATGAATGACATAAAACCACAAGAAATTTAAATCAGCAATGCATCCTAAGAAAGAAAGGTACCTAATACAATTGGCTCATAATGAATGATTAATTAAGCTAAAGGGTTTAATTTAAGTACTTTCATAACCTTTCTCACACATATGTGTTAGGTATGATTTCCTTAAGTTTAGTTAGATTATTGAACACCTAAGCATCTACCCAAGAAGGATTGATTAAGTTTCTAGATTAATTTTGGTTTTGAGAATTTGATTTGATTAATTAAGTAGATCATTAGTGGATTAACCCTTAATTAGATTTGGGTTTAAGGAAGAAAGGGGGTTTAGGGAATAACTTAAGAAAAATATCCCAAAATCATTCCATAAATCTTCTAATCACTTAAATAAAGTTTTATTATCTTAATTAAGGAATTAAACCACTGTTCGTATGCTTAATTAATCTTAATTACATTAAGATAGTGGTTAGGGGTTCACTAATTAATTTCCCTAATTAACTCATTAATAAATTCCAAGAAAATTAGGGGAGATAGAAGTCATCCTAATAAACATACCTCAGAAGTTTGGAATTAATTAATAAAGTCATTAGAGAGTAATTAGGGTTATTAAGTTTTCAAATAAACCCTAACTAAAAAATCTACTGTTCAAATTTAATTAGAAATAATTTTATTAGATTCTCCTCTAAATTATGTTTAAACTGAACCTGAGTTTTTATTTTTTCAATTTTTCTACAATTAGTTATAAATTTAGGAAGTTTTAATTGATTTAAGTGATTTTTATGAATTCTAGTAATTTATTTTATTAAAATAAATCATTTGACACTCACAATTTAATATCTTTTAATCCAAAGGTCATTTTTATTTGAAACTTTTATGGTAGGTGTATTTTAACATCAATTTTAATCTCTGAAAATTTTAACTTAATTGGACATGTATTATTTGGTTTAATTATAGAAATTTGATTTTTACTAAAACTCAAATTAAGATCAAAATACTAAGTGAAATTTGGGGATTTTGGGTTTATTGGATTCCGCTTGAAAAAGATGAATTCAACGAGCCCTTGTTTTCAATTTTTGGTTATGTATTTTATTTTCTATGAATTTTTGAAGTTTCAAGTGAGTTTAATTAGTTTTTTAAATCAAAAAATATGTGCAGCGCTAATGTGTCAATGCAGCGCCACCTGGCATCACACGATTGGCATAGGTGTCATGTGCATGCACGCACCATGCGCTTGATTCACAGTCTTGCATTTGAGAAGGAAGATAAGTCAATCGTGGTTCACTCTGGTCCATCCGATCACATCTTGGACAGTCCAGATTAGATCGCGCAATCCAGAGGCTAGGATCACATGATCAACGCACGATCTAAGCCATCTGATCTCATGAACCACTTGATCAGACAGCCCAAATCACATCAGGCGATCCGAAGGCCCGGATTGCGTGATCCCGATGATCCGAGATCGCTCACAACGTGGGATCGGCTTTAACTTTACCGACGAATAGTAAAACATTATATTTGTTTTGGAAAATTGAGGGTTTTTAAGTGAAAACTTATCCAAATGGACTCATTTTTGCGTCGATTCATACCGAATAAATTCTATTTTCTAATTGAGATGATTTAAAGTAAAAATATGAGATTATCTAAGGTAGATTCCTAAAAATTGGGTAAAAACATCACAAAATGAGGGATCCTAAGGCTGGCTATGGTTTTTAAAGGTTACCTCACTAGGGATGATTTTCGACAATGGTGGTGACTCGAGCACACTATTTAGTGAGGGAAGAAACCTTGGACTGAGTTTAGATCCTTGCCTTCACGTCAAAGTTTCCTTCAGTGATCACCGTTTCCTCTCCGAAATCCACTTAATTTTAAAGTATTTATCTCCAAAATAAGTGGTGGAGATGATTGTTAATGGTTTTGGGACCTCTGGGAGTGGGATAATGAGAGGAATGAGGGTTTCCTTCATCCACTAATGCCTTAGAATGAAAAGTGGACGAAAATGAACTAAAATCTACTTTTTGTTAGAAATTTTGGCTCCAAACTCATGTCATTTGGGTTGGGGTGGATGGAAGAGAATCATCCTAGGTGACTCCCTATGGTTCGCAAAGGCATGGAAAGTGTCTACCATGAAGGACAAGTGTGTGTCCTAGCCAAGGGGAGGTGAGTGTCCTTCATGGAAAGTGTTCCAATGGGAGAGGTGAGGTGATTTCACCTTCTCATGAGTCATGGTTGCACCAACCACTCCTTGGGTCAGATCCTTGGTGCCTATGCAGACCAATGCATGAGTGTCAAGTGGCCAAGGAAGAGAAATGACCACTTGAAAAAGTATTTTTTTCTCATGGGATGCCCTTGACCCAAGGGCAAAGTGGTCATTTTGCATTGAATTAGATGTGGGCAGATCTAAAATGAGTCTAAAGTAAGTTGGACCAAATTTTATGTCATTTAAAGTTCATTTGGTTTAATTTGGGTTAATTTGACCCATTTGAGTCAAATTGGGTCAAAATGGGATAGGTTGACCAATTCGTCAAATTGGGTCAAACCAAGAATTGGGTCAAGTTCAAATGACTATTTGGAGTGTATTGGTTCAATTGGTTTCAATTAATTTGGTTTAATTTGGATTTAATTTATTTTTTGGCCAATTTGATCCTTCAGGTCAATTTGGGCTAAGTTGACCGATTTGACCCATTGACCAAATTGGCTTGAATCATTCCTTTGTTTGGGTTAGCTTGATCATTTGAAATGGATTGGTATCTTTGTTTCCAATCAATTTGGTTTATATTTGATTTTGGCTCGATTTGACCTTTTAGGTCAAGTTGGGTTCATGGTCAATTGGGGTTGGTTGGGTCTAGTTGGTCAATTGGTCAAATTGGATTTAATTGAGGCTTTAGTCAAGTTCAATAATCAATTTTGAGTGAACTTGAGCCATTGGTTATAATCAATTTGATTTAGGTTGCAATTTGGCTTGTTTGGGTTCATATGGGTTAAAGGGTTGACTTGGTCAATGGGAAAGGTTGACTTGGTTTGACCCAATTCATGATAATTAATTAACCTATACAAATAATACATGAAGTTTGGATTGGCTTAATTCACTTTGATTTGAATTTGAATTTTGAATTAGGTCAAATTGGCCACTTTGGGTCAAGTGAGCCAATTGGGTTTAGTTGGCTTGATCAAGGCTTGATTAAAGTTTGGCTGAACTCACATATGGATTTATGATTTAAATATTAATCCATTTGCAAGTGATTTGAAGTCAAATGGGTTTTGATTCATTTGACAATTTTAAGTCAAAAGGGTAAATATGGGTTTGACTTGGGTTAGCTTGATTTTGTTTTGATGATCAAAATTTGTGTTTATATTTGGATTCATGATTGAAGGATTGATGGAATCATGAAGAAAAATCAAGGGTTTGGCTTGATTTGAGTTTGATTTGGCTAAGTTCAAGATTTTGACTTGAAAAGCTTAGGTTGGATTTTTGATTGAATTTGGATTTGATTTTTGAATTGATTCTTGGATATTTGAATTTATAATTCATTTATATTTATGAATATAAATAGGTTATGAGAGAATTTCTTGAATTTGAAGTAATTTGGATTTGATTTGAGCTAAGTCCATAAGATAGAATCAAAGGGCTTAAGAAAGATTTCTGATTTAGATTTGGACTTAGTTTGATTGATTTGAATTTATATTTCATTTATCTATAGAAGATAATAATTAGACTAAATCATCCTCCCATTCATTCTATGCACATACACCCTAACATCTAGACTAAAATATCACATCATAAAATAAAAGTAAATATCAAACCATGCACCGCCCTAACATAGGGCTAGAAGTGGTGACTTAGCCTAATGTGTGTGCCATGTAAGGTTCATGTAGTATGCTTAGCAAGGCTTTTAAGGTTTGGATTTTCTAAGTGTGAAAAGGTTCAACTTAGAAGGGTGGTCTCATTTAAGTTATTTAATTTATATGGGTTAATTTTATTTGATGATTTGATTTGGTTTGAATGAACCTACTTAATTACTAAAGTTTGTAAAGAGAGGAAAAGAGAAGAGAACTTCTCTTTCCTCCCTACCTTAAGTGATTTCTAAGATAGATTCATTAAAGATTTTTGTTTACTGAATATTTTATTACATATTTTAATTAATCCTAAGTTTATATTTTCTCTAAACAAACCTATTCAACAAGAAAGGTATTTTAAGATTAAGTAAAGTGAATTACTATCACAAAACACACAACATTTTATTTCTTTCTCATTTGAGTATCATGCACATGAATGAATCCTAAGCATATCTATACATGCGATGCAAGTATTTAGCACACCTTAATAATGAATTCTAAGAGAGGTTGCTTAAAGAAATTTGGAATGTTTCATGTATGCATGATTTTGTTAAGTAGAAGAGAGTGATTCTTTATCCATTTTTCATACGCACATTTACAAATATAAAAGACATAAGTGAGTACGACACCATTTTAAACCAGGAGTGTAAGGTACAAGACCTACTTAGGGCTACTTAAAGCCTCGCAACCCTGGGGTTGTCCAGATTACCACTTTTTTTAAATACATGTGGATGTACAAAAATAAATGAATGGAAAAGAAAGATGCAAAAAGTTTGTGTTTGTTGATTTGTTTTATTTATGCAATTTATATGTACAAATGTAGATGTCCTTCTTAAGTAATAGCATAAGAATGAATAGAAAGAGAATTAGGCAAGTGTTATGTTCTTTTCAAATGAACTATACACTTTGACAAATCTTATTCAAAACCATACAAAAAGAAAATAAAAGGAAGGCTATATGCACATCTTTATATTTATATCCACATGCAAGCTTATAAATAATTATAAATAGCACACTTTTAGTTTTAGGTATTTTATTTATATATTTTTGAAAATAGTTTTGAATTTAATAGTGATAATAGTCACTTATATTTTTTTATGTTAGCCAAAACATGCAATTTGACATAAAGAAAAATTTTCATTTGAATTTGATTTTTGAAAAGCATGAATGTATGATTTTCATATGACATACACATTTAGCATGTTAGGAAAGAAATAAAGTGATGTAAGCATGTAATTTCATTCACTCTAATTAATTCTTAAATACAATCTTATGAAATAAGATCATTTAAAGAGAATCAAAAGTTGTTTAAAGAGACTTTCATTTTGCTTTGAGTTTGATCTGAATTATAAAAGTGTGAGAAGGTTGGTTGGTCCTTACCCATTCCCACATGTGTGTATTATTTTAATTTTATTTTTTCAGTTGATTAAATTCATTTTATGCTTTGGTTGGGTTAAGGTATAGATTAAGTTCATTTTAATATATTTAGTCAAATAATTATGAGCCAATGTTTGACATAAAATCACAAGGAATTTAAATCTATAATGCATCCTAAGAAAGAAAGGTACCTAATGCAATTAGCTTACAATTAATGATTAATTAAGCTAAAGGGTTTAATTTAAGTACTTTCATAACATTTCTCACACATATGGGTTAGGTACGATTTCCTTAAGTTTACTTAGGTTATTGAACACCTAAGTATCTACCCAAGAAGGATTGATTAAGTTTCTCGATTAATTTTGGCTTTGATTAATTAAGTAGATCATTAGTGGATTAACCCTTAATTAGATTTGGATTTAAGAAAGAAAGGGGGTTTAGGGGATAGCATGAGAAAAATATCCCAAAATCATTCCATAAATCTCCTAATCACTTAAATAAAGTTTAATTATCTCAATCAAGGAATTAAACCTCTGTTTGCATGCTTAATTAACCTTAATTACATTAAGAGAGTGATTAGGGGTTCATTAATGCATTAATAAATTCTAAGAAAATGAGGGGTGGCAGAACTCATCCCACTAAATATGCATGAGAAGTTTGGATTTAATTAATGAAGTCATTAGTGGCTAATTAGGATTATTATGTTGTCAAATAAAGCCTAATTAAGGAAAATCTACTATTCAAATTCAATTAGAAATAATTTTATTGGATTCTCCTCTCAATTATCTTTAAAATGAACCTGAGTTTATATTATTTTTTTAAAATATTTTACAATTAGTTATGAATTTAGGAAGTTTCAATTGATTTAAGTAATTTTTTATGAATTATGCTAATTTATTTTACTAAAATAAATCATTTGACAATAAAATTCAATATCTTTTAATTCAAAGGTCATTTTTACTTGAAATTTTTATGATATGTGTATTTTAACATCGCTTTTAATCTCTGAAAATTTCAACATAATCTAACATATCTTTTGGTTTAATTAAAGAAATCTGATTTTTACTAAAACTCAAATTAAGCTCAAAATACTTAGTAAATTTGAGGATTTAGGGTTTACTGGATTCCTCTCGAAACGTCGAATCTTACAAGCCCATGTTTATAATTTTTGATTTAATATTTTATTTTCTATGAATTTTTATAATTTGAGGTGACTTTAATTAATTTTTTAAATTAGAAAATCCATGTGGCGCTAACGTGGCAACACGACGCCACGTGGTGCCGCATGATTGGATGTGTTGTGCTGCATGGCATATGCGCGCCATGCTGTGCCACACGATTCGAGCATGGTGCCGCATTAGACCTTTGAGTAGGGAGACTGATCAATGGTTTGGAGAGCAACCCGCAGAAAGCTCTGGAGATCGGACGGTCCAGATCAGATTGCACAATCTAGAGGCCAGGATAGTACGATCAGCATGGAATTTGAGCCGTCCGATTGTAAAGCATGCGATTGAGGTCCAGATCATCGAGCGTCGAAGGCCAATTGAATGATCCCTCGATCCTCGAACCGGGATTGGGCGGATCTTGTACCGTGATGAGCGTAAAAATAAGATAGTTTTTTGAAAAAAATGAGAGTTTCTAAGTGAAAACTTGTCCAAATTGACTCATTTTTGCATCGATTTACACCAGAAAAAAATTATATTTTTAATTGGGATGATTTAATGTAATAAATGCGGGATTATTTAGAGCAGATTTCTAAAAATTGTGCAAAAATCATCACAAAATGAGGGATCCTAAGGCCGGCTATGATTTTTAAAGGTTACCTCACCGGGGAAGATTTTCGACAGTGGTGGTGACTTGAGCGTGTTGTTGAGTGAGGGAAGAAGCGTTGGACTGAGCTTACATCCTCGCCTTCATCTCAAAACAAAGTTTTCTCTGGCGATCGCCTTTTTCTCATCGAATTTCACTTAGTTTTGAAATATTTCTCTCCAAAATGAATTGGGGGTGATTGCCAATGGCTTTGGGAGCTCTAGGAGAGGGAGAATGAGAGGAATGAGAGTTTTCTTCAACCAAGAATGCCTTAGAAAAAAGGTGAACAAAAATGAACTAAAATCCACTTGTTTAAAATTTTGGCTCCAAACTCATGTCATTTGGCTTGGGGTGATTGAGAATGGAAGAGAATCATCCTAGGTGGCTCCTTATGGTTGGT
The DNA here is from genome assembly GCA_021442155.1 of Cymbidium sinense. Taxonomy (NCBI): domain Eukaryota; kingdom Viridiplantae; phylum Streptophyta; class Magnoliopsida; order Asparagales; family Orchidaceae; genus Cymbidium; species Cymbidium sinense. The sequence goes on from CM038226.1 coordinate 5,771,773, forward strand.
AAGGCATGGAAAGTGGCCATGAAGGACAAGTGGGTGTCCTAGCCAAGAGGAGGTGAGTGTCCTTCATGCCAAGTGTTCTAATGGGAGAAGTGAGGTGATTTCACCTCCCCTTGAGTCATGGCTGCCCCAATCACTCCTTGGGTTAGAAAGTTAGTGTCCTTGGTGCCTATGTGGACCAATGGATGAGTGACAAGTGGCCAAGGAAGAGAAATGACCACTTGGGAAAGTGTCTTTTCTCATGAGATCCCCTTGACCCAAAAGCAAAGTGGTCATTTGGCATTGAATTTGATTTGGCCAGATTTGAAATGATTAAAAAAGTAAGTTGGACCAAATTTCATATCATTTGAAGTTCATTTGGTTTAATTTGGGTTAATTTGACCCATTTGGGTCAAATTGGGTCAAAATGAGTTAGGTTGACCAATTGGTCAAATTGGGTCAAACCAAGAGTTGGGGCAAGTTCAAATGACTATTTGGAGTGTATTGGTTCAATTGGTTTCAATAATTTGGTTTAATTTAGATTTAATTTGGATTTTAGCCAATTTGATCCTTTAGGTCAATTTGGCCTAAGCTGATCGATTTGACCCAATTGATCAAATTAGCTTGAATCATGGCTTAGTTTGGGTTTAGTTGATCATTTGAAATGGAATGGTATCTTTGTTTCTATTCAATTTGGTTTATTTGGTTTATATTAGATTTTGGCTTGATTTGACCTTTTAGGTCAAGTTGGGTTCATGATCAATTGGGCTAGGTTGGGTCTAGTTGCCAATTGGTCAAATTGGATTTAATTGAGGCTTTTTTTTAAGTTCAATAATTAATTTGGAGAGAACTTGAGCCATTGGTTGCAATCAATTTGGTTTAGGTTGCAATTTGGCTAGTTTGGGTTCATATGGATTAAAGGGTTAAATTGGTCAATGGATAAGATGACTTGGTTTGACCCAATTCACGACAAGTGATTAATCTATGATGATCAGCAAACTTGACATGATATTTGGATTGGCTTAATTCACTTTGATTTGATTTGAATTGGATTTTGATTTATGTAGGTCAAATTGCTTTGGGTCAAGTGAGCCAATTGGGTTTAGTTGACTTGATCAAGGCATTATTCAAGTTTGGTTGAACTCACATATGAGTTTATGATTAAAATATAAATCCACTTGCAAGAGATTTGAAGTCAAATGGGTTTTGATTCAATTGACAATTTCAAGTCAAAAGGGTGAATATGGGTTTGACTTGGGTTAGCTTGATTTTATTTTGATGATTAAAATTTGTATTTATATTTGGATTCATGATTGAAGGATTGATTGAATCATGAATAAAAATCAAGGGTTTGGCTTGATTTGAGTTTGATTTGGCTAAGTTCAAGATTTTGACTTGAAAGGCTTAGGTTAGATTTTTGATTGAATTTGCATTTGACTTTTGAATTGAATCTTGGATATTTGAATTTATAATTCATTTATATTTGTGAATATAAATGGTTTTTGAGTTTGATTTGAATTTTACTTGAAGGAAGGAAGTGAGGAGTTGATTCAAGCTATAGGGTAGGAAAATTTTTCTAACACGCCTAAGGCATGACCTATTCCTATGGTTAACTCTTCTAAGTCTCTAGGGCTAGGTTGAGTGTCCACCTAATTACTAGATGTGTCTTACTTAAGTAACTCTTAAAGTCTAATATAATTCCTAGGTTTAGATGGAGGGGTTGAGAGCTCATTCCAAAAATGAGGTCAACACATATATGCATGTACAAAAGAAATGAACGGAAAAAAGAAAGATGCCAAAGTTTATGTTTGTTGGTTTGATTTGTTTATGTAACTTATATGTATAAGTGTGGGTGTCCTAAGTAATAACATAGGAATGAATAGGAATGGATTTAAGAAAGTGTTGTGTTCTTTTCAAATGAACTATACACTTTGCCAAATCCTATTCAAAATTATGCTAAAAGAAAAGAGAAGGAAAGCCACACTATGCACATCTTTATATTTTTTACTCACATGCAAGCACATAAATAATTATAAGTAGCATTCCTTTCCATTTTGATGTTTTATTTATAAGTTTTTGAAAATAATTTTAGATTTAATAGTGATAATAGTCATTTAGCTAAAACATGCAATTAAGAAAACATTTCATTTTAATTTGATTTTCAAAATGCATGAATGCATGATTTTCATATGGTATACACATTTAGCATTTTAGGAAAGAAATAAAGTGACGACCTTAATTAATTCCTAAAGACAATCCTATGAAATAGAATCATTTAAACCAAATCAAATTTATTTTAGAGAGATTTTTTGTTTTGTTTTGAGTTTGATTTCAATTTGAGAAATGTGAGAAAGTTTGCTAGTCCTAACCCATTCCCACATGTGTATGATATTTTAGTTTAATTTTTTAGGTGATTAGATCAATTTTATGCTTTGGTTAGGTTAAGGTGTGAATTAAGTGTATTAATTACCCCTTACCTACACAACTTTAGCATATTTAATCAAATAATTATGAGCCAATGTATGATATAAAACCACACAAGGAATTTAAATCAGCAATGCACCTAGAAAAGAAAGGCCCCAATGCAATTGGCTCATAATTAGTGATTAATTAAGCTAAAGGGTTTAATTTAAGTACTTTCATAACCCTTCCCACACATGTGGGTTATATTTCATTTTCCTTAAGTTACTTAAGTTATTGAACACCTAAGCACCTACCCAAGATAAATTAATTAAGTTCTGGAATGTTTTGCTTTTAAAAATAAAATTAATTAAGCAAGTGATTAGGGGATTAAACCTTAATTAAGTTTGGATTAAGGAAGGAAAGGGATTTAGGGAATGTCTTAGGAAAAATTTCCCAAATCCATTCCATAAACCTCTTCTCTCTACTTAAGCAAGTCTTAATTAACCTAATAAAAGAATTAAACCACTGTTCATATGCTTAATTACCCTTAATTACATAAAAAGAGTAATTAAGGATTCATTAATTGATCTCCCTAATTAACTCAACAATAAATACCAAGAAAATTTGGGGAGGTAGAAGTCATCCCCCTAAATGAACATGAGAAGTTTGGAATTAATCAGTGGTATAATTAGAGAGTAATTAAGGTTATTAAGTTTTTAATAAAACCCTAATTAAGGAAAATATACTATTCAAAATCCATTGAAAATAATTTTAGAATATTCTCCTCTGAATTATCTTTATAATGTATTTTATACTATATTTTTATGATTTTTTAAAATTAGTTATGTAATTATGAGGTTTTAGCCATTAAGGATAATTAATTAAATCCCAAATTAAAATAGCTAATCATGTCGACGCAGCATGAAGGCTGACGCAGCGTGCACTTTCCAAGTGGCACGACGGGAAAGGCCACTTAAGTTGTCTCATTGTAGCGCTGCATCAGCGGCGACACTACGCGCTTTCTCCTCACCCATCCGATCGGTGATTGGACGGTTGAGAACAAGCCTGTAGTTCTTAAGGGATTAAATCAGGGATTTAATGCATCTTGATCATGGATGTCCATCCAAAACTCGCGGATGGATGGCCCATGATCCGTCACTAAGTTTCTTTGCGGGAGAGGACATCCGTCCACCCTTTAGGGCAAGATTTGAGCTCGATTGAGCTTAGATTGAACTCAAATTCAACCCACACCATCATCATGCAATGGAGAAAACATCCAATGGCTAGCTTTACATGAAGTGAAAATTCCTTTCACAAAATACCACACGCTCTCTCGTTTAAGCTTGATTTTGATCCAAACCTCACCAGAGGCTATCACTGATGCTCGAATTTGATGAGGTAACTTCGTCTAGTGGATACGAAGCTCTGTTGAAAGTATCAAGCCTTGAGGTTGAGTAGATCTCTCTATAGACCAAGCTCACCTTCAAATCCTTGCGGCCTTGATAGAAGTCCCCCTTCCCTTGCCTTGAGAACTTGGATTAAGCTTTAGGCAAGTTCGATTGAGTCCTCTAATGAAGCTTGCAAGAGGAATTAGCTTGATTTGAAGAATTGAGTGAGATAGATATATAGTGGCTCCCCTACTTTCGATTTGAAGAAAATCGAAAATGGAGAAATGGAAATGGGCTGAGGAAGCTTGGAGAAACCTTAAGGTTCTTGCTTTGACTTCCCTAAGCTCAATCGAGTGTGTGTTGTTGATTTTCAAGTGTAATTAGGGGGAGTATATCTCCCCCTAGGTGAATCGGACTGTCGTGAAGAGCTTTCTCATTTTGATCCAATACACCCTATTCAGTGGGTTTGTTAGGCTATTAGGACTTGCACACGGTTCTATTTTGAGTGTGGAGGCGAAGCTCCCATGTGCTTTAATTGAGTGGAGGAGGGATCTCATGTGCTTAATTCCTAAGTGGGTGGTCAGTTTTAGCCTTAGATTGGGTTGGGATGACTCAAACTCATTGGGTCATGTGCACCATGTCCATTAGTGACCATTTGGTCCACTAAGAGGATGTCAAGTGTTCATGAAAAGGAATTGATCAAATTTCAAGTAGTTTTGATTTTAGGTTACCCTATGGACTAGGGGTAAAATAGTCATTTGGCTTAGATTTTAATTTGAATATGTTTGGTATGATTGAAAAATTGGTTGGGACAAGTTTCAATGAATTTGGAGTTGATTTGATATGATTTGGCCCATGTTCACCCATTTAGGTCAAAATGGGTCAAGTTGACCAATTGGTCAAATTGGGTCAAGACAAAGGTTGGGTCAAGTTCAAATGACCATTTTAAATGTTTTGGCATCATTGGTTTGATTCAATTTGATTTTTATTTACATTTGGATCATTTGATTTCATTTAGGCCAAATGGGTAAAGTTGACCAATTTGACCCATTTGACCTATTTGGGTTAAGTTATGGGTTGGTTCATGTTTGGTTGATCATTTGAAATAGATTGGTATCTTTGTTTAAAATCAATTTGGTTTATATTTGGATTTGGCTCAATTTGATATTTTAGGTCAAGTTGGGTTCAAGGTCAATTGGGCTAGGTGGGGTCTAGTTTGGCCAATTGAGGCTTTGGTCAAGTTAACTTAGTTATTTGAAATAAACTTGACTCATTAGTTTCAATCAATTTGGCTTAGATTAAGTTTTGACATAATTTGACATTTTAGGTCAAGTTGGGTCAACTTGGGTCAAGTATTGTCAGTTAGGCTCAAATGATGACTTGGTCAAGTTCAAACATTGATCATGAATGAGTTTTTATCAATGGTTTCAATCAATTTGGCCTATGGTGAATTTTGGCTAATTTAGGTTTCATTTTGGATAAGTGTTGACTTGGTCAAACTTTAAGTTTGACTTGGTTTGACCCAATTTGACTTATTGAACATCTCATGATGATTGTTGCTCACAATATGAAGCTTAGTTGAGCTTAGTTTAATCTAATTTGGGTAGGATTAAAATTTGGCTCAAAATGGGTACTTTAGGTCACTTTGAGTCAAGTGAGCCTAAGTAGGTCAAATGGCTTGATCAAGGCTTGAATCAAGTTTGGTTGAACTTACATATGGACTTATGATTGAAATATGAATCCATTTGCAAGAGAATTGAAGTCAAATGGGTTTTGGTTCATTTGGCAATTTCAAGTTCAAAAGGGTGAACATGAGTTTGACATGGGTTTCATTTTTGAATTTAATTTTGGTTTGATGATTGAAGTTTATGTTTAGATTTGGATTCATGATTGAAGGATTGATTGAATCATGAATAAAAATCAAGGGTTTGGCTTGATTTGAATTTAATTTGGCTAAGTTCAAGAGTTTGACTTGAAATATAAATCCATTTGCAAGAGAATTTAAGTCAAATGGGTTTTGGTTCAATTAACAATTTCAAGTTCAAAAGGGTGAACATGAGTTTGACTTGGGTTTGATTTCTGAATTCAATTTTGGTTTGATGATTGGAGTTTATGTTTATATTTGGATTCATGATTGAAGGATTGATTGAATCATGAAGAAAAATCAAGGGTTTGGCTTGATTTGAATTTGATTTGGCTAAGTTCAAGATCTTTACTTGAAAGGCTTAGGTTGGATTTTGGTTGAATTTGGATTTAATTTTTGAATTTATTTTTTGGTATTTGAATTTATGTTTCATTTATATTTGTGACTATAAATGAGAATATAAATGGGTTATGAGAAAATTTCTTGAATTTGAATTGATTTAGATTTGATTCTTGTTAAGCCCATGATGGGAATCAAAATAACTTAAGAAATATTTTTGAACTGGATTTGAATTTTGAATTTGGTTTGATTGAGTTGAATTTATATTTCATTTATATATGTGAATATAAATGAGAATATAAATGGGTTGTGAAAAAATTTCATGAATTTGAATTGATTTAGACTTGATTTGAGCTAAGTCCATGAGAGGGAATGAAAGGACTTAGGAAATATTTTTTAACTTGGAATTGAATTTTGAATTTGGTTTGATTGATTTGAATTTTTATTTCATTTATATATGTGAATATAAATAAGAATATAAATGGCTTGTGAGAAAATTTCTTGAATTTGAATTGATTTAGATTTGATTTGGGCTAAGTCCATGAGAGGGAATCAAAGGACTTAGAAAATATTTTTGAACTTGGAATTTCAATCATAAGCTTCAATCATTTGGAACTGATTTGAGTTTGAGAAAATCAATTAAGTTTGGATTTTTGACTTGGAAGAAGGAAGTGAGGATTTTGGTTTAAGCTATAGGGTAGGCAAATTTTCCTAACACTCCTAAGACATGACCTATTCCTATGGCTAACTCTTCTAAGTCTCTAGGGCTAGGTTGAGTGTCCACCTAATCACTAGATGTGTCTTAAGACTAAGGAACTCTTAAAGTCTAAGAGAATTTCTATGTCTAAGATGGAGGGGTTGAGAGCTCATCCTAAAAATAAGGTTAACAGTTGCTTAGCCCCTAAGCATAACCCACGTTAGGACAGGTGGGCTTGGTTACTCATGTGGGGGGTGCTAATTCCAAATCATTCATATAACTGCCTGGGTTGTATGGTGTGTTTAGCTAACATTTATTTTACAAGTGTAGCTAGATTTACTTTTCTTCTTTAAATGTAATTTTGCATTAGGAATTAGGATTAGTGATATGAGATATAAGGATGAGTGGAGGCTAGAAGGCTATGTCCTGGGAGTCCTCGTGATGCCTTTGAAACAAGCACATCCAAAGCAAGCTCAAATGAAGAAAGAAGTGAAGAATGAGTAATGAAGACCCCATAGCATGTATTCTTTTCTGGGTTGCATAAGGGTAGAGCTACCACCCATCTTTTCTTTATTTGGTGTACAACGACCCCTGGTCTTTTATTCTTTTGATTTATACATATTTGATTGATGATGTGTTTAGATTGTGCATTAGAACAGCATGCTTTTCATAGTTTCTTTATGATTGATGCTTGAATGTGTAGCCTGGATACGGTAGGCTCTTAGGATAAAAATTAAATTTTCTGCCCCAATTAATAACTCATAATTAAAATTTAAAACAACTCGTAACCTCACCATAAATCTTAGGAATTAAATCAAGATAATAAAAGATATTTAGCAACCCCTTAGTTGGATGATTGAATGTATAATATCATGCATGTCATATTCTTCCACTCTTGCTAAGTGAGGGTTTACATTTGTGCTAGAGAATAAAGGCTTGACTTGTAAATGCTTTTTATGGAAAGACACCTCTTTCTCTTCTAATTTGGCCCATAATAAATTTCTCATGCATTTAGGCATATAAAATCCTACACCTGTGTCAAATAAAAAGTCCAAAAATTAAATAAAACATGTTAAAATTTTGCATTATATTAAGTCATTATTCATACCCTTCATGATCTAGTCTCTTAGGGAGTGATTTGAAGGGCTCAATTGCTCTTATAAATAAATAATAGTCTAACCATCTTGCAAAGCATATGACTTCCCTACTTGGATTTAAAGCGTAGGAGGAGTTAGCTGGTTGCCACTCCATATGGTAATAAGTCTAGCAGTCGGGTGGTTTATTCTCTCTTGTGAAGATAAATCATATACCCATTTTCAACTTAGATTTACATCATGCTTTAGCCCTCTCCAAAGCTCCCTAGATTTAGGATCTGAGATTGTTGTTTCCCTTTGTGGGCTGAAAGCATAAAATCTTCATCTCTTAGGAATTTCCACAATCATGTGTTGATGGATTATAAGCCCTAGCAATCTAATAAAATTTCAACTCAAACAAATAATTCTCTTCAATTTCAAACATATAAAGCCCAACCATAGGATAGATTAGAATGCTCACTAGGCTTCCTAATATCATGAGCATTTTCTACTTTCTCCCTTTGGATTCCAAAAAAGGTCTTCTCCTTGATCTATCCCTTTTGATTTTCTAAAATAGTCAATCCTTTGATAATCTTAGCCTTGAAATCTTTGGAGACTTTAATTACTACTTTAGTCGAGAGTATTCCTAATGGATTTCATTCCTTAGGATGTAATTAACTATGGGGGCTTGCCACCATAGGGAACTTAACAAACACGGCTTAAAATAAACCCTACTTTACTTTTCCTTATAAAGTAGGGGAAAGATCTCTGGTACATTTGAAGACCCATCATGCCTTATGAGTCCTTATTAAGTGATTAGGTCTATTATAGGGTGGTGATTTTTAGCTTTCAAGATAGTACATCATTCCTTAATGTCATACCCAATCACTTCAATAGGTACCCCCTAAGATCTGCATGGTGTCCCACATCTCAAAAATAAACACCATAGATTTTTCTAGCGACTCCGCTTGGGATGGTTTCTCTCTCCATATTTAGTAGACAATTATTTTCTTCAAGCATTGATAGTAGACTTATATTTTATATATGCTCGAGACTACCATTCTTTCTGTTGGCACTTAGCTTATTTCATCCATAAGCAAAGCTAGCCAACATCCTTTAGGTTTTAGGACCTCACTCCGTGTATGTCTTAAAATCTCTATTGGGTTCCCCCAATAGGTGGAAATTAAAATTAATCAAATAAAGGAGATGACCAAAATTAAGAACTTCTTCACCATCCTGATGGTAAGGCAAGGTTCATCCCATGAACAATAAAAAAATAAAACCCTTCTGAAAAATAACATTTCTTTCCAAAAGTACTTTTTCAAAATCCACATGATAAGAGATCTTTACACAAAAATTTATAAGAAATTTTTAATAAGGTACAAAACACTTATAACTAAACCTCGCTTAACAAATCCTATGATTGTTACATGGAGATTCTTTTCAAAATCAAAATCAACCATTTTTAATGTTTTTTTCAAAGCACATTTTCTTTGGAAATAGCTATCCCCATCCCACATACTCAAATTTGTTGGATGGAGATTCTATTTTTGAATAAAATCATGATATAAAATTGAAACTCTACTTAGCATACTTCATGTGCTGAGTGAGTACCCTAATTTGTTAAATGGGAGTTCCCCTTCCCTTGTAGAAGGTAAAGCAAATTGAATTCTATTTGACACCATTTACATTTGTCTGATAGAACTCCTTCTTGTCAAAGTCTTGGACTTCAAGATACATTTGAATCTCATTTAACATGTCCAAGTATGTCAAACGAGAACCCCCTTTTTGAAAATCATAAGAACAAATTGAACTCCATTTAACATACCTAAGTTTATTAAATAAGTTCTTTTCTTTCAAAAATCATAAACACATTTGACTTTCACTTACATACCAAATTTGTTAAGTGAGAGTCTCAATTTCAAAATCTTAAATGAATTTGACTTTCACTTAACATACTAAATTTGTTAAGTGAGAGTTTCATTTTCAAAATCATAAACACATTTGACTTTCACTTAACATACCAAATTTCTTAAGTGTGAGTTTCATTTTCAAAATCATAAACACATTTGACTTTCACTAAACATACTTAATTTGTTAAGTAAGGGTTTCATTTTCAAAAATTAAAAAATACTTGACTTTCACTTTAGCATACCATATTTGTTAAGTGGAAGTCTCACTTTCAAGTCACAAGAACAAGCGACTTTTACTTAACATTCCAAATTTATTGAGTAAGAGCTTCACCTTCAAATCAAAATCATAGCAAACATAATTGGCATCTACTTAACACACCAAATTTGTTAAGTAAGAAGCCCCATTTTCAAAATTGAATCACATATCACACACCAAATTTTAAAAACAAAGATATTCTCACAAAAAACTTTCAAACATACAAATTGAAAACTCTTACTTTAGCATACCTAAATTTTCTAAGTAAAAATTTTCCTAATCAAATTTTCAAACAAAACATACATATCTCCAAAGGGTCCCTCAAAAAATTTGAACCCCATTCAACATACTCAAATTTGTTGGATGTGGGTTTTAAGTCAAAATCATATGAAAATGTCTTTCTTCCAAAATCTCTCCAAAATTTCAATGAACCCCACTTAACATCCTTAAGATTGTTAAGTGTGGGTTCAAATTCCAAATTAAATCTTAAGATCAATGATTGGAGGTGAATATCAAGGAAAGTGTATGACTCAGCTATATTTCAAAAATGCAGATTTTAGTGTAGTTAGTTCTTCTAGGCCTCATTTAGTAGAACATCCCTGGCTCCCAACAAATTCGTGTTTTCCTTCTCCTCTGGTCTAGACTTAGCCTTGGATCAGGCTAGTCTCTCTACTAGTGGCTCCACCGAGGTCATCTACTTTGGCCATGGTTTTGAGGGGGTGAGGATTTCTTCTTGAGGGGCGCCTCATTAGCGAGGGGAGGAGGTGGCTAGACAGATGCCGCTTATCCAATTTGATATGCAATCTGATTTTGAGTTTCCTCCACTAAAGAAGAAAGCCATTGTTGTTCCTGCTACCTGATCAGTGTCAATTTTTGTGTCAGTTGTTCCAGCTCAAGGTCAGTACTACCCCCTCCTTGGGCACCTCAAAGGGGAAGGTTGTCTTGTCTTCTAAGATAGTCTCATCCACATTTGAAGTGGGTACTAGCTCTCGCTCTGCCATACCTACATGTACACAACATTGTAATAAGAACTGCAAGGTCAAGCAGCAGCACAAGAGGGCTACGAGAGAGATGGATGTCGCTTCCCATGTGGCTGAGGAAGGATCTCCCTATGAGACCTCTCCACTTTTAAGTATTTGTAGGTTCCACCCCCTCTCAGCCTCAGATGGAAAGAAGGACTACAGAATGATTGATGCACTACCTCCACTAGATATCTTCAGCTAGAAACAGAAACACCGCTGGGGACAGTCTTGTGTTAGGTTAGCCGACCCTACGGATGCTCAGAGTATGGTACAATTTTTGATCTGAGATTAGTCATCCCTAGGAGAGTCAAAAGTTAGATCCAGAGGGAGGGAGCCTTGGAGGCTTAGGCATCATCTCAGACAGGTAGGAGGGAGTGACGGAGGTTTGTCAGGCAGTCAGCGACCTCCACTGTAATGGATTTTCAAGATCGTCACCCTACTAGGGTCAATCATTGAGATCATCCTTACGGTTACTCATCATCCGAGGAGGTATAGGGAGGCGGTCTACCTCCATATCACTCCACTCACGCCCATCCATCAGCTCCATCCCCATTCCAACCAAGATCCAGAAGCCCCCATCCAGGAAGAGACCAGCACCATTGGTGATTCGGCTATGGCCTAAGGATCCCACTCCATCTACTCCACTCGTTGAGGTGAAGTCAAGCTCTCCTATTCGACCTCCCGCCTCAGTTGTGTTGAAGAGGAATGGTGACCCAAGGCTATAGTGGTCATGTCACCACCGCAGTCATAATAGTTACAGTTACAGCAGCTTTTGCAATCTCCCCCTGCAACAACATCAGTGGCAGAAGGGACAGGGGATACAAATGTGGTCCCCATGCTAGTGGATCCTCCCACAATCAATATTTAGCCAGTGGTCAGTGATCAGCATATAAATGTCAGTGAGCACAGTCCTTATAGAGACAGTACTGTAGTAGTAAGCAATGTCTGATTTATTTCTATCAATGACCATAGCCCCACAACCGATCAGCAGTGAGTGTTTGTCCATCAATGATTAGATCGTTCTTTAGATGAGATCCTCGTTCAGTACTTCACTAAGAAGAGGGAACTCCTCGGGGGTGATCGCTCTGATGACGAGGATGTTAGGGTTAGTTTTGATCCAGATGAGGATGATCTATTGGAGGACTCAGTAGAAGTCCATATGATCGACACTAGGGGTTCCCTCTTTAGGGATCAGCATAGCTAAGAGGGTGTTTTAGTTGAGGAAGATGAAATAGCTCATTCAACCCAACACCTTCATTAGCAACTGAAATAGAGAGATGAACATATCAGTAAGATAGAGAAAAGAGTTGAAGAGTTTTTAGCGATAGTCCTAGCACTTCAAGGCCAGACTCCAACAGTATAGCCTACTCTCTTAGAGGCTGACCACCCTAGGTTGTTGCATGTTCTAGATCAGCACAAGAATACATCTCCCGTGGACCAGTATAGTGGTAGTCTGCATAGGAAGGTCACAAATAGTACTTCCATGTTTGAAAGGGATATACAGCAGATGATGGAACAGTAAGTGAGGGAAGCATTAGCGTAAGCTCGAGGTGGCTCATCTATTCCAAAAGGTAGACCCTACTCGAAGGAATTCGATGCAGTCTAATATCCCAAGAGTTTTGTGCCACAATCCCTCAAGATCTTTGATGGCAGTGGAAACCCTCAGCAGCATATAACGCACTTTAGAGCTAAATTACAATGCTGAAAAAGTGATGCACTTCTCTTCTGACTCTTCGTTAGTAGTCTATCAGGGATTGTAATTGATTGGTACGCTAAACTACCTAATTGTTCAGTGAAAACTTTTGTTGAGTTGGAGCTCCTCTTCATTAAGAGGATTGCTGGAGCCCAGCAAAGGGTAACTGTGGGTGACCTCGTTATGGCATAACAAAATCCTAATGATTCCCTTATTAATTATATTCTCATGTGACGAAACCTGAATGTGAAATGCGAACCACAGCTGTCCGAACACATGCTATAAAAATTCTTCTCAGGAATATTCATGGCCCAATTGCTTTCATGCTCAAGGTATTTACAATCAAAACCTTTGAGCAACTAATCAACAAGGTGGCTAGCCTATAAAGGGATGCCAAATAGTTACCTTTCAAGACTAATTGTTCAAGCCCAAGCCGCAGAAAGCATTTGAGAAGAAGTCAGGGGTAGTAGTGTCAGTAGATAATGGAAAATAGCCAGGCAGAGCTAAGTATGAGAGACCTCGTGCACAATAGCCTCCATTGCCACCTCCATTATCACCACCTCTATCAGATCAGCCACCCCTTATGCCAGTGGCCGTCACCACCTCCTCCACATACTCATAGTCATATCCACCCTAGGCTATTACCCACCTCTTGTATGATTGAATAAGCCATATTCATTCAAGAGGGAGGTGGTTGGAAAGATCTTAAAGAAACCTGACTTTCAGTTTCCTAAGCCCAAGAGGTCGAAAGATGTGGGCAAGAGTAATGATCCTAACTATTTTTCCTATCCAAAGACAACTTGAAGAAGGTGTTGGCACAGCAGTAGTAGTAGCAGCCTACCTTACTTGCCCGGGATAGCATAATAACACAACCACTGTCCGAGTCCAGCATTCATTCCACAGTTATAACTATAGCCACTTCAGTATTATTGTATCCATCAATCCCTCACTCCATTTACTCTATTTTGTACCTCCATGCAAATCTAATGAAATGAATGTCACCGATACTTGTTTTTTATTTCCATAGATAACTCTCCAAGTTTAAATAATAATAACTCTAGTTCAATCATTCTTCTTCTGATTTAGAAATAGATTTGCCATTTTTAAACCACAAGTTCACCTCTTGAGGTTGATTTGGAGTCATCTGATGCCGATGATCCCATAGGAGAAGTGGTAGGTACACCTGATGAGAAGGCAGAACTTCTGACTAATTCATCATTCCAAGAGATCATTGAAGTTAACCTTCACAGTGACAAAGTTCTACCTCCTAGGGTGGCACCTCAAGAAAAGGGTAAGAAATCAATGGTTCTAAAAAGCAGATAACCCCTCCACAGGATGCTCCACTCATGGATATGCTTATGGAGTATCAAGCTAAGGTTGACTACAACATCTTAGCACATCTTAGAAAGCTACCAGCTAAGTTAAGCATATATGACGCCCTTATCTTATCCAAAGAGATGAGGAATCTCTAATCAAGGCTCTTCTTGATTCAGAGATATGCTTAGCCAAGCTAACCACTACTGAGAATGAGGCTCGCAGTTCATTGGACACTTTAAGAGTTACATTCAGTGATGAAGACTTGCTTCTAGGAATGACCAAGCACAACCGCCCACTTTACATTATAGTGGATATTAGAAGATACAGGATATCCAGAGTTCTTATTGTCCAGAGTGCATCAGTGAACATTATGAGTATAAAAACCCTCACCTACTTTAGTATTGACATCTCCAAACTTTCAAAAGAGAGGATGATGTTGAGAGGATTCAATGAACAAGGTGAGATGGCTTTAAGCTCTATAGTGTCACCATTTGAAGTAGATGATTGGAATACTACCACCAAGTTTCATATTATAGACTCAGATACATCTTTCAATGCTTTGCTTGGGAGACCGTGGATACATGAGAACAACGTGGTTCCATCCTCTTAGCATCAGTGCATGAAGTTCATGAGGGGTGGGATTGAATACTGCGTCGAAGGAGATCTTAAGCCATTCACAGTTTATGAGGTCAGAATATATGAGGATATGGCTTACTATCTCCCTCAAAATCAACAAGTCTATTCTCACGAACTTGGCCAAAGTTCAAAGATAAAAGAAAAAGAAAAAGAAAAAAATAGAAAAGAAAAAAGAAAATGAGAAAGAAAATAAAAGGGAACAAGAAATAGACTTAGAGGAGAAAGTAGAGCCTGACATTAGATTTCACTTATAGTTCATTACTCCATTCGAACATATGGGTAGGATGACTCGACCTCCACCAAGCAGAGGAAGAGGCAGATCCAGAGACATGCCTAGGGACAGATGACCTCCTTGTTGGCCACCTAACAGGAGTTATGTCCTTGCTACCAGAAGTTCACCTACTATCTATATAAACTTAAAATCTAGTTCAGAGGATGAATCATATATGATTAGTACGCCAGCTAGCACTTCTAAATAACAGATCCCCATGCAAGTGACAGTTAAGCTAGACAGCGATGATGATTGAGCTCCTAAGCAAAGCATAAGTGTATCCAAGTCTATACATGAAATAGTCAAGCATCAGTTAGGAACTTTAGCTCTAATCCCACTTTCCTCATAAAAAGTTGAGGGTTTGGTAGTTAAGGAAGCCCTTAAGTCTTCACAAATATAAAGGTGCAGAAGTTCTTTCTTGGAGCATCATCCTCAAGTGAAGAAGCTGATGTAGAACTTGAGGATGATTCATACAAAGATTTAATAGAATTACCTTTTGATTGGTACTAACCTTGTGTTCTTAATTTAACAAAAAAAGGATTAATTCCACATGCTTGGTCTAAACACAGGTTAGATTACTTTGAAAGGTTATGCGACAATAAATGTAGACATTCATAATCAAGATTGGAACTAAGATTCGATATAGTGGGTCCAGTTGATGATGACGATTACTTCTTAGTCATTACCAATCATTTGAAATCTGATAGGTTCTTTTTTCAAATCATGCTAACTCATATGAGGAGGTGTGTTTAGAAACTTTAGATGATCCAAATGACTTTAAATTTAAGGATGCACCACTGGAGTTTGAAGATGAGATTAGATCAACTATCGACGAGCTCAAAGAAATCATCCTAGGAACTGAAGAAGATCCACGCCCAACATACATCAGTTCTCTGTTGAATAAAAAAGAAACCAATGATTTAGTGAAGCTATTGATTGAGTTCAAGGACTGCTTTACATGGAGTTATGAAGAGATGCCCAGTCTATCTCTTGACATAATTGTCCATAAACTAGCAATAAAATATAATGATAACCCTATCAAGCAGGATCCTAGACGCATGGTAAGACATTGACCAACAGGTCATTTTTGAAGTCAAGATACTGATCGATGCTAATTTTATCAGGGAAGAAAAATATCCTACCTGGTTGGCTAGTGTAATCCAAGTTAAGAAAAGAATGGCCAAATTCATATATGCATCAATTTTAGGAATCTAAATAAGGCATGTCCTAAGAATGAATTTCCACTTCTTATACCAGAATTAATGGTGGACATCACCTCATCTTATGCAGTATTCTCCTTTATGAATGGGTCATCTGGCTATAACCAAATCAAGATGGACCCCGAGGATGAAAGAAACACTTCTTTTCAAACCCCGATCAGAATCTATTGTCATAAGGTCATATCTTTCGGCCTCAAAAATGCTAATGCTACATACTAGTGGGCCATGATTTGAATCTTTAATAAACTCATTCATCATCAACTTGAATGCTATGTCAATGATCTCATTATCAAAAGCAAAAAAAAAAAAAGACCATCTCTTTGACTTAGGAGTAGTTTTTGAACGGTTAAGACAATACAATCTCAAAATGAACCCCTAAAGTGTGCATTGAGTAGAAAATTTCTTGGGTTTATTGTCTAACACTGAGGAATTGAAATCGATCTGGAAAAGGTCAAAGAGATATTATAAATTCCAACCCCTAAAAGTCTAACACAACTCAGATCCTTCCAAGGGAGGTTGGCCTATCTACGATGCTTCATATCCAACCTATCACGGAGATGCCAGCCATTCTCAGCACTTATCAAAAAGGATATCAAATTCAAATGGATTGACAAGTATCAGCATGCCTTTGAATACATTAAGCAGTACCTGATGACACTATCAGTTCTAGTAGCCCCTATCCCGAGCAAGCCACTAATCCTCTACACTACTATATTAGATGACTCCCTTGGCACTTTGTTGGCCCAAGCCAACTACGAGGGGAAGGAGAATGCACTCTACTACCTCAATCATCATCTAATACTTGTTGAAGCCAATTATCCACCTATTGAGAAGCATTTCCTAGCTTTAATCTTCGCATCCCAAAAGCTACGGCACTACATGCTCTCTCATAAGATGAACTTGATCTCCAGAGTCAATCCATTACAATATCTCATGACACGACCTACCTTATTCAGATGGTTGGCACATTGGTCCATGATTTTGTCTCAGTTTGACATAACATTCGTACCCCCTCCATGCCATGAAAGGACAGGCACTAGTGAATTTTTTTGCAGCAGTCCCACTTCTTGCTAATTTTTCGCTTAGTGATGACCTCCCCGATGAAAAAATCATGAACTTAGGGGACACTAGCATTTGCTGTTGGGAGGTGTATTTTGATGGTACAGCTTCCTCTCAAAGAGGAGAAGAACCACAACCTACTATCCTAAGTAAGGTAGGGATAGGAATAGTTCTCCTAACTCTAGACTGCAATGTGAAGAGATTCTCATATCATCTATCTAACCCATGCACCAACAACGAAGTCGAATATGATGCTCTAATTGCCAGTCTGGAGTTAGTCATTACACTATGTATCCAGAGCATCAACATCTTCGGGGATTCTTAACTCATCATCAACCAAATCGACGGGTCCTATAAGATTCTAAAGCCAAAGCTCCATCATTACCTCAAGTACACCATGGAGTTGTTGACCCAAATCCCAGAGGTTATCATCTACAAGATTCCTCGATGAGAAAATGCAGTAGCAGATGCATTAGCCAAGCTTACCAAAGAGTTGGCATGTCCAGAAGATAAGTCCATTCCAATAAGGGTCCAAAATAGACAAGTCTTATCCCTTATTGATGTTGAACTCATCGAGAGATTCTCTCTTGAAGAGGAGGTTATCGTTGCCAAAAAGGATGAGGAGTCAGATTAAAGACAACTATTCTTGGATTATCTAAATATAGGCAAACTGCCTCAAGAGAAATCACTAGCACACTAGGTGAAGTAGAGAGCCCTTTCCTACACTCTCATGGATGGCACCTTGTACCAGCAATCCTTTGATCATATGTGGTTACATTGTCTGGACAAACATGAAGCCCATAGGATTATGACTAAGGTACACTCAAGTTTATACAGAGTGCATCTATTATATCGAAGATAAATTCCAAGATCAAAAGACTAGGACACTACTGGCCTTCGATGATCACACACTACATTGACTAAGCTAGGAGATGCCACCAATGTCAGGTACACGGTGTGGTCCTACATCAACCACCCAACAGCCTACATCCTACATTGGCCTCATGGCCATTTGAGTGTTGGGGTTCTGACATAGTGGGTCCGATCGATCATCCTTTCTAAGGGTCACTGGTTCATTCTAGCTGTCAGTGACTACTTTTCTAAGTGGGCGGAGGAAATCCTACTTAGAGAGGTCACAGATCAGCATGTGCTCTAATTTTTAAGAACCATATAGTATATAGGTTAGGGGTGCCTCGATGAATTATATTCAATAATGGTATTACATTCAAGAGCACTAAAATTAATAGCTTTGCCTGGAGACACAACATAGATTGGAGATATTCCATCATCTACTACCCGAGGGAAAATGGTCTAGTAGAAGTATTCAACAAAACTCTCATTCAAATATTGAACAAAACACTCGATGACAACAAACAAATGTGGCATGAGCAGTTATTCAAAGCCTTGTGGGCTTACCATACCACATACAGAACTCTAAAACTAAAACTAAATTAATTTTGGCTATTCTTGAGTCTATATGAGTCTACAACGGCATTCGCTCAAATAGTCGCCCTAGGTCGGGATTGATTTATTGTGCCATCGACAGATCACCCCAATGGCTGATCCTTACTTTGGAATATGTAAGTCTACTATGCTTTCTTCCTAGTATAGCTATTGTGCATTGAAAGGTAACTCTTAGGTCAGATAGTTCTACCATGTGGCTAGTGGACCACCCCTTTGGATTTATAAATCTGAGACAGGTCAAGGCCGACATATCCCCTTCTCAGTGGGACCATCCCACGCCAACAGGTATACAACATAACACACTTAATTAAATTAAATCAAATCACATCAAGTCAAAAGAAATTATAATAAAATTAATTATCAGGACTACTCTTGAGTTGAGGTAAGACCCCAACAGCACTCACTCAGTAGTCACCTTAGGTAAAGTTCGATGTGTTTTCCATCTAACAGATCACCCCAATGGCTTTTCCCTCCTTTGGAAGATGTAAGACTGATATGCCTTCTTCCTAGCATTATCGTTGCATGCTGCAAGGCAACCCTTTAGGTCAGATAGTCCTACCTTATGGTAGGTGGACTACCCCTTAGGACTTATAAATGTAAGATAGGCCAAGGCCCCCATGGCTCCTTCTTAGTGTGGTCCATCGCACACCGACAGGGTCCATAACAAAATAAATTCAAAACCAACCTCTCCAATGGAGTCAAATTAAACATATTGGACAAACCAAACTTGTCCCTAGTGAGGCGTAAATCAAATTGGCCTCTCTAGTAGAGCTTAAATCTAAATCAAACAAATTTAACCAGGTGTAAAACCTCGGCGGATATGCCCTCAATCTAGAACCCTTCTCCCCAGTGGAGCCATAACAAATTAAACCAACCTCCTTAGTGGAGTCTAATCAAACAAATCAAAGAAATCCAATCAAATTCTTATCCCTAGTGGATAGCCCGAACCTACTTCTCTAGTGGCAAGTTCACATACCTAATCCCCAGCAGATTCCAGCACATATCCCTAGTGAATATGCCCCCACATCAATTAAAATAAAAATAAATTAAAATCAATTCGATTTTGATCCCCATTGAATTATGGATTCTTATCCGCAGCAGATACACACCCAAACTAATCATATTCACAATCAAACTCAAATTCTTATCCCTCAGTGGTATCTTGAACCTGCTTCCCTAGTAGAAGGTTCATGTACTCAATCCCCGGTGGATTCCTTCTTTCTTTCTTATGCCCTTTGCATAAAGAGAGCTGCATCGCACTAAGATCTCGATTCTATCTACTTCTTGAGTCTATGTATAGATCATGTTTGTTAATGTTTGGAACCTTCTAGATGTTGTGGATCATTTCGGACAATGCTAATACGTGTGGTGTGCTATGTCAATTACACCACACCTATTGGGGGTCTTTTTGTTGACCTCACTTTTGGAGTGAGGTCTTAACCTTCTCCTCTTAAACTTAGGACTCTTCTAAACACTAAGAGTTTCTTAGTCATAAGATACTTCTAATGATTAGTGAACACTTAACCTAAGCCTAGAGACATAGAAGGGTTAATCATAGGATTAGGTCACGCCTTAGGACTTAAGGAAATCACATACCCTATAACCTAAACCCACTCCATATACACCTTCTCAAACCAAACACAAATTTAACATATACACCTTCTCAAACCAAACACAAATTTAAATCTCAACCAAAACTCAAATTCAAATTCCGTCTAATTCTAAATTTGACTCAGATTTAAAAAAATCAAATTCAAATCCTAAGACCCTTCCTAAGCCATATGAACCACCTTCATATGCTTAGCCAAACCCCTTTAAATCAAATAAAATTCAATTTATTTCTTTATAAATCGATTACTCCTTCATTTATATTCATAAATATAAATAAAATCCATATCCAAATGACCAAAACTATATCCAAAATTAAATCCAAACCCAATCTAAGCCCTTTGAGCTAATTCTTTGGACTTAGCCAAATTCTATCCATATCAAGTCAAAACTGATGGATTTTCTCTTGAATCAATCATTCCTTCAATCATCTATCCAAATATAAAAGAAACCTACAATCATCAAACTAAATTCAACTCAACCTAAGTCAAGCCTAACTTAGCCCTTTTGACTTGAACCTTTCAATTAAGCCAAAATCTATTGGACTCCAAATTGATTGTAGTTGGATTTATATTTCAATCCTAGGATCACATATAGGTCCCACTAAGCCTAAATCAAGCCAAAACCAAATCAATTGACCAACTAAGGTCCACTTGACCTTGACATAAAAGACCCATTTGAGCCAACTTTCCAAATATGGATTGAATCACCAAACCTTCCACCATGATTGTTGATCACTCTATGATGATCAATTGCAATCAATTGGGTCAAACCAAGCCAATTTGGTCATTTGACCAAGTCAACCCTTAGCCCAAATGAACCAAAACTTTCCAAAACTCATCATACATCAAATTGATTGAAACCAATGATTTAAATCAACCCAAAATCAATATTTAAATATGACTTGACCACCAATTGAGCCAAACTAAGCCCAATTGGCCATTCGATCAAAGTTGACCTAAATTGTCCTAAAGGATCAAATTGGGTCAAATCATGATCTAACCTAAATTGAATGCAACCAATCGCTCAAGTTTATTCCAAATTGATTGTTGAACTTGACCAAAGCCATAATTGAACCAATTTGACCAATCGAGCCCAATTGAGCCATTTAACCCAAATTGTCATAAAGGGTCAATTTGGCTTAAATCCAAATTGATTCAAACCAAAAGACCACATTCATCTTGAATTATCCATTTGAACATGAATCAACCCATAACCCAAGCCAATTTGGCCAATTTTGGTCAAATTGGTCAACTTGACCCATTTGATTCCAAATAAGCCAAAATTAATTCTAAGCCAAATTAAATCAAATTGATCATATCAAAACACTTCAAATCATCATTTAAACCTAACCCAAGCTTTAGTTTGACCCAATTTGACCAATTGGTCAACCTAACCCAACTTGACCCAATATGGCCCATATTACCCAAATTGAGCCAAACCCATTTGAATCAAGTCAAAACCAATTGCAATCAACTTAAGATTAGCCCAACCCAATCAAATCTCTCATGGAGCCTCCCCCACATACGATTCCACCTAATCTCATTCAATTCTCTCCCATCACTCGCACTCAAACCTCCCCACCACTTGCATTCAATGGAGCCGATCCTATGGCAGCAAATGAAGAATTTGGGAGCGAAATCTAAAGTCCCCAACTAGCCATTACCTCCCAACCATCTCCACATCACACTTAATGATGGATTTTCGTCCATCCACCTGAAGAGAAAGAGAGGGGTTAAAAACTAAGCATATTCTCCTCATTCCACTCTCTTGGAACCCCCAACGCTATCAAAAATCACTTCCCCACTTTTCATAAGCTAAAAACATCAAAATTGGGTGGATCCCAGTGAGAAAATGCTAAGCACCGAAAGATATATTACTCTGAAGTGAAGGAGAAGGTCTAGGCTCTTTCCAAAGCTTCTTCTTCCACTCAAGAGCATGCTCGGATCATCACCGCCGCTAAAAAATATCTCCGGTGAGGTGATTTTCAAGAAAAACCATAGCCGAACATAGGATCTATTATTTGTAATGATTTTTGCACGATCTTAGAAATTTTTCTTAGATAAACCTTGCAAATTTCATTTTCATTTAATCCTAATACGAAATAGAAGTTTTTCGATGAATATTGTCATAAAAATGAGCCCATTTGGGAGAGATTTCATTCTGATTTTGAAAAAATTGCAAACATCGGGCTCGGTTACTGTTCATCGGGGATTGGGTGAGTAGTAATCATCTATTTTCTCTTTCAGGGAGATCATATGGCTTGGATCGCGCAGATCACACGATCCGAACCCATCTCATGCAAGAAACCACGCAGATCAAACGGTCCGATCGCACCCGCATGTCGGTGTCCATTTCCCACCCATCTGCGACACCGGCTACGTGCGCGTGCCCACGTGATGCCACACAACCACATCGGCGTGCATGCGATCTTGGTGTGTTAAGTGGAAATTATTTTGCTTTTAAAATTAATTAAATTGTCTGAAACTTCAAAAAAATTTAGAAAATAAAATACCCTATAATAAATTAGAAATAAGGGCTCGTTGGATTCATCTTCCCAAGAGGAATCCAATAAAATTAAAATCATCAAATTCCATTGAGTGGATTAAGAGTAATTTAAGTTTTAATAAAAATTAAGCTTCATTAATTACTCTCAAAATATAAATTGGATTAAGTTGAAATTTTCAGAGGTTAAAACTGGGCTTAAAATCTACCTACCATAAAAATTTCAAGACAAAATAATGGCTAGATTGGAAGATATTTAATTTAGAACTTCAACTGATCTGTTTTGGTAAAATAAATCAATATACTTCAGAAAATTTGGTTGAATAACTTGAAACTTAGGAAAATTATAATAAATTGTAAAAAAATTCAAAAAATGCAAATAAATATCATTTAAAAGGTATTTCAAAGAGGAATTCATTAAAATTATTCTTAATTAATTTTGAATAGTGATTTAAGCATAATTAAGGTTTAATAAAAAATATAATTAGGTTAATTGCTTATTAATTAATCACCAATTTAATTTCAAACTTTCTAAAGATGTTTAGGGGAATGACCTCTACCTTCCCTATTTTTCTTTTTTTGAATTTGTTGACTGATTGATTAGGAGAATTAATTGATTATGCATTAATCACTCTTCTAACTTAATTAAGGAATAATTAAGCACATAAATAGTAAATTAATTACTTAATTGGACCCATTTAACATTGATTGACAGTGATGAGAAATTAAATCACATAACCAAAATCAAAGAAAAGAAATAGATAATAATTTAAAAGGATATTCAATTATCAAAATTTAACTAAATCAAAATATCTAATCTAAAATCAATCAAACAAAATACATCAAATTAAACAAAGGATATTGAATTATCAAATTAAATCAAAATATTTAATCTAAAATCCATCAATCAAAATACATTAAATTAAATAAATTTAAAAGGATATTGAATTATCAAAATTTAAATGAATCAAAACATCTAATTAAAAATTAATCAATCAAATTACATGAAGGTAAACAAATACAAAACAAATGTAATAAATACTAATCAAATCAAATCAATTCAACTAAATCATTCAAATAAATCAAATCAAATCAAACCTTAAATACAAACAATCAAATTAAGGGTTTCCTTCTATGTGTTTAATAACATAATGACCCTTTAAGGAAATTATGATTAACCCATAAGTATGTGAGAATCATAAAAATACTTAATTAGATTCTTTAACTTAATTAATCCTTAATTATGAGTCAATTACATTAGGTTCTTTAAGAGCATCACAATTTTATTTCCTCACATGTTCATGTCATTTATAGCTTATAATTAAGTGGTTAATCAAATTAAAGAAGCATAGGTAAGGGTAATTAATTGACTTAATTAAGGATCCAACTTCATTAATTCATAAAATTCACTTAATTATTTCTTATTAAACCAAATTAAATCATGAACATGGGGCATGGAATAGGATTAGCAAACCTCTTTTTTCTATTTCTTAAATCAAATCAAACATGGAATCAGAATGACATTAAGAAGCTTTGATTTATTTTAAATGATCTTATCTAATATGATTTCCCTTAGGATATAATTGGATTGAATAAAATCATGTGTTTATGTTTTTTTTATTTTTTTCCAATCATATTAAATGTTGTTTGCCATATATGATCATGCATTCAGCACTTTCAAAAATTAATTAAATAAAATGATTTCTTTTATGTCAAATTGCATCTGTTGACTTAAATTAAAAATAGGCATGGCTATTACCACTATTAAATCAAAAATTACTTTCAAAAGTGTATAAATCATTTATAATATATGAAATGATGCTAACTATGAAACATTTATGAGTTTGCATGTGTTTATTATCTAAGATACGCAATATGAAGTCTTCTCTCTTTACTTTGCATGGGCTTACATAAGATTTACAAATGTATAGTTCATTTGAAAAGAACACAACATTTGTTCAAATCCATTCCTATGCATGTCCATGCTAAGGCTTAAAAATAATTTCATCTCACATATGTAAATCATATGATTGAATTAAACACAACCTTTTGCATGACTTCTTCTTCTTATGGTTAATTGTACATTCATATGTATATAAGAAGAGTGGTATATTAGTCTGGACATCCCAAGGATGCACAACTTTAAGTAGCCCTAAGGAGGTCTTTACCCTACTCCCTTGGTGCGAAACAATGGCACTGTACCTATCCATATCTCTTACACATATGTATGTGCAATGTGACTAATGAATAGAAAGTCATAATTTAATCAAATTAATTTCTTCATTTGCATGACTTCATCCTTATAGTTGTGTATACATTTATATGTATATAGGAATAGTGGGTATATTAGTTTGGACATCCCGAGGATGTACAGCTTTAAGTAGCCCTAAGGAGGTCTTTACCTCACTCCCCTGGTGCGAAATAATGGAATCATACCCGCTTAAAACTTTTATACATTTGAGTGTACATGTAGCTAATTGATTGAAGTCTCCTTTTTCTATTAAAAAAGTCATACATTCATATTAATCCAATTAAATGAAATATAAACTTTAAATATACTTCATTACATTCATCATCTAAGTGTGCTAAGACATATTGTATGTGTAGGTATACTTAGGATCCAATCATGTGCATGTTACATGTGATGGAAAGAAATGAATGAACATGTGTCATGTGATAGTAAGTCATTCCAATTATTTCTAAGAAGCCTTTCACATTGAATAAGGTTATTTAAGGTGAACTCAAACCTAGGACTAATTAAAACATGTAATAAGCCATTCACTAAAGGAAACTAAGTCATAATAACATGCTTTAGAAAATGACTTAAGGTAGGGATGAAATAGGGAAATCCTCTTTTTTCTCTTTATAACACTTAGATGTTAAGTGTAGGGTCTTATGGAACCAAATAAATCATAAATTAAAACTTGCAAAATCAACTAAACAATTTAAAGTGAAACCAACATTCCATTTTAAATTGAATTCTTTTACACTTAGAAAACTTCAACATTAATGCCTAATTAAGACATACCACATAAGCCTTAAGCACACGCATTAGAATACTAAGTCACCACTTCTAGTGCAAAGTTAGGGTGATGCATGTGTGATGGATATTTTGTTTTGTGATATATGTTTCGTAGACTGAATGTTAGGTCGTTATTAGCCTAATCATATTTCTATAGGGGGTTGTGCTTAAGGGGCCGCTATAATAAAAATATAAATGATTTTACTGTGCAAGTTGCTTAGCCCCTAAGTATAACCCACGTTATGACAGGTGGGCTTTGTTACCCATGTGTGGGGTGCTAAGTCCAAAGCATACATATAACTACTTGGGTTGTATGGTGTGTTTAGCTAATATTTATTTTACAGGTGTAGCTAGATTTACTTTCCTTCTTTTAATTTAAATTTGCATTAAGAATTGGGATTAATGATATGGGAGATTAGGATGAGCGGAGGTTAAAAGGCTTTGTCCTGGGAGGCCCCATGATGCCTTTGAAGCAAGCACAACCAAAGCAAACTCAAATGAACAAAGAAGTGAAGAATGAATAAGAAGAACCCCATAGCATGTATTATTTTATAATCTGGGTTGCATAATGGTAGAGCTCGGCAACCCATCTTTTTTTCTTTTCAGGGTATATAGTAGAACCTGACCGCACCGGCCTTTTATTCTTTTACGCAGTTTATACATATTTGATTGATGTTGTGTTTAGATTACACATTAGAATAGCATATTTTTCATAGTTTCTTTATGATTGATGCTTGAATATGTGGCCTGGATACGGTAGGCTCTTAGGATAAAAATTAATTTTTCTATCCCCAATTAATAACTTGCAATTAAAACTTAAAATAACTTATAACCTCACCATAAAGCTTGAGAATTAAATCAAGATAATAAAATATATTTAACTCTTAGTTGGATGATTGAATGTATAATATCATGCATGTCATATTCCTCCACTCTTGCTAAGAGAGGGCTTCCATCTGTGCTAGAGAATAAAGGCTTAACTTGTAAGAGCCTTTGATGGAAAGACACATCTTTCTCTTTTGATTTGGCCATAATCAATTTCTCATGTAT
This sequence comes from Cymbidium sinense, assembly GCA_021442155.1. NCBI lineage: Eukaryota > Viridiplantae > Streptophyta > Magnoliopsida > Asparagales > Orchidaceae > Cymbidium > Cymbidium sinense. Next base: position 5,798,549 of record CM038226.1, read on the forward strand.
TTAAACATATAAAATCCTACAGCCTGTGTCAAAATAAAAAAGTCTAAAAATCAAATAAAACTAGTTAAAATTTTGCATTAGATTAAGTCTTTATTCATGCCCTTCATGATCTAGTCTCATAGGGAGTGAGTTTAAGAACTTAGTTTCTCTTCTAAATAAATAACGGCCTAACCATCTTGTAATCATATGACTTGCCTACATGGATTTAAAACATTAGAGGAGTTAGCTGGCTGCCACTCTAGGCGATAATAAGTCTAACAGTCATGTGGTTTATTCTTTCTTGTGGAGGTAAACCATATACCCATTCTTGCCTTAGATTTAGGTCGTGCTTTGGCCCTCACCAAAGCTCCCTAGATTTAGGATCTGAGGTTGTTGTTTCCTTTTGCAGGCTATAAGCATAAAATCCTCATCTCTTAGGCATTTCTATAATCTTGTGTTGATGGATTATAAGCCCTAGCAATCTAATAAAATTTTAACTCAAATAAATAATTCTCTTCAATTTCAAACATATAAAGCCTAACCATAAGATATATTAGAATGCTCACTAGGCTTCCTAGTATCATGAGCATTTCCTACTTTCTCCCTTTGGATTCCAAAAATAAGTCTTCTCCTTGATATATCCCTTTTGATTTTCTAAAATAGCCAATCTTTTGATAGTCTTAGCCTTGAAATCTTTGGAGACTTTAATTCCTACTTTAATTGAGAGTATTCTTAAGGGATTTCATTCCTTAGGATGTAATTAACTATGGAGACTTGCCTCCATAGGGAACTTAATGAATCTAGCTTAAAATAAACCTTACTTTACTTTTCTATGTAAAGTAGGGGAAAGATCTTTGGTACATTCGAAGACCCATCATGCCTTAGGATTCTTTATTAGGTGATTTAGGTCCATTATAGGGCGGTGATCTCTATCTTTCGAGATAGTATATCATTCCTTAATATCGTACCCGATTACTTCAATAAGTACCCTCTAAGATCTGCATGGTGTCTCACATCTCAAAAATAAACACCAAGATACTTCATTTATATTTGTGAATATAAATGGAGATATAAATGGGTTATGAGAAAATCATTTGAGTTTGGGGAGATTTGGATTTTGGTTAAGGCTAAGTCCATAAGATGAAATCAAAGGGCTTAGAAAATATTTTAGAGTTTGAATACAATCATGGGTTTCAATCATTTGATTTAGAATTGATTTATGATTTGGCTTTTGGAATTTGGATTTGGATTTGGATTTGAATTTGTTGTTTGGTTTGAAAGAAGGAAGCAAGGATTTGGTTCAAGCTATAGGGTAGGCAAGTACTAAATCTCTAAGGCACAACCTATTCTTATTACTAACTCTTCTAAGTCTTTAGGGTTAGGTTAGTGTTCACCTAATCATTAGAAGTGTCTTAAGACTAAGGAACTCTTAATGTCTATAAGAGTCCTAGATCTATGATAAGGGAGTTGAGAGCTCACTCCAAAAGTGAGGTCAATAGAGATATAAGTATATTACGCATTCTCTCTAACACGATCATTGCAAACTAACGGGCAACCCTAGATTAGGTTTGATTTATTGTGCTATCATCGATCAGCCTAGTGGTTCTTTATTTAGGAAGTTGTAAGTCTACAAGCTTTCTTCCTAACTTGACCGTTGCACACCGAAATGCACCCCTTATGTTGGTTAGTTTTACCTCACAGCCGGTAGACTATTCCTTTGGATTTGTAAATTTAAGACAGGTCTAAGCTGATATTAACTCTTTCTTAGTAGATCCATCGAACATCGATAGGGTCCATCTAAAATTAAATTGATCTTGGCTATTCTCAAGTCGATATAAGTCCACAGTTGTATTCGCTCAAATAGTTGCCATAGGTCGGGTTTGATTTGTTGTGCTATCAATTGATCACCCCAGTGGTTCTTTATTTAAGAAGTTATAAGTCTATAAGCTTTCTTCCTGACTTGAACATTGCACATCGAAAGGCAACCCTTAGGTCGGATAGTCCTGCCTTGTGGTTGGTAGACTAACCCTTTGCATTTGTAAATCTCAAACAGGTCAAGGCCGACATAGCCCCTTCTTAGTGGGTCCATCACACGCCAACAGGGTCCACAACATAACACACCAAATTAAATTAAATCAAATCACATCAAGTCAAATGAAATTAAATTCAATTTAATCATCAGGACTACTCTTGAATTGAGGTAAGACCCCCAGCGGCGCTCACTCAGTAGTCTCCTTAGGTAGGGTTCGATGTGTTGTCCATCCAATAGATCACCCCAGCGGCTTTTCCCTCCTTTGGAAGATGTAAGCCTACTATGCCTTCTTCCTAACATATTCATTGCAAGCCAAAAGGCAACCCCTTAGGTCGGATAGTCTTACTTTATGGCAAATCGGCTACCCCTTTGGACTTATAAAGCTAAGAAAAGCCAAGGCCCCTGTGGCTCCTTCTTAGTGTGGTCCATTGCACACTGATAGGGTCCATAACAAAATAAATTCAAAACTAACCTCCCTAGTGGAGTCAAATTAAACATATCACACAAACCAAATTTCTCCCCGGTCAGGCGCAAATCAAATTAGCATCTTAGTGGAGTTTAGATCTAAATCAAATAAATCTAACTGAGTGTACATCCCTGGCGAATATACCCTCAATCTAGAACCCTTCTCCCCAGTGAAACCATAACAAATTAAACAAATCTCCTTAGTGGAGTCTAATCAAATAAATCAAAGAAATCTAATCAAATCCTTATTCCCAATGAATAGCTCGAACCTGCTTCCCTAGTGGAAGGTTCTTATTTCCAATCCCTAGTGGATTCGAGCACATATCCCTAATGGATATACCTCCACATCAATTAAAATAAAATAAATAAAATCAATTTGATCTTGATCCCCATTGGATTATAGATTCTTATCCCCAGTGGATACACACCCAAACTAATTGTATCCATAATCCAATTAATTTCTTATCCCTCAATGGATAACTTGAACCTGCTTCACTAGTGGAAGGTTCATGTACTCAATCCCTAATGGATTCCTTCTAACTCTCTTATGCCCTTGGCATAAAGAGAACTACATTACATTAAGATCATGATTCAATCTACCTCTCGGGTCTAAGTATACATCATTTTTATTATTGTTTGTAATCTTCTGGATGTTGTTGATCATTTCGGCCAACTCCAATATGTGCGGTGTGCCTTGTCAGTTACACCACATCTATTAGGGGTCCTTTTGTTGACCTCACTTTTGGAGTGAGATCTCAACCTCCACTTCTTAGACTTAGGACTCTTCTAGATACTAAGAGCTGCTTAGTCATAAGACACTTCTAGTGATTATGTGAACACTTAACCTAAGCCTGGAGACTTAGAAGGGTTAATCATAAGATTAGGCCATGCCTTATGACTTATCTCATAGCCTAAACCCAATCCATATACACCTTCTCAAATCAAACCCAAATTTAAATCTCAAACCAACCTCAAATTCAAATTTAAATTCCAAATCTAATTCTAAATTTGACTCCAAATGATTAAAACCCAAAATCAAATTCAAATCCTATGACCCCTCGTAAGCCATATGAACCACCTTCATAAGCTTAGCCAAAACCCCCTTTAAATCAAATCAAATTCAATTAATTTCTTTAAAAATAAATTATTACTTCATTTATATTCATAAATATAAATGAAATCCATATCAAAATGATTAAAACTAAATCAAATCGAACCAAAACCCCTTCTAAGCTAGATGAACCCACCTCCATGTGCTTAACCAAATTAGCCTTTAAACTAATACAACTCAATCAATTTTCTTATAAATCAATTGTTTCTTCATTTATACTTATAAATATAAATGAAATCCAAATTCAAATGACCAAAACTATATCCAAAATCAAATCCAAACCCAATCTAAGCCCTTTAAACCAATTATTTGGACTTAGCCAAATTCTATCCAGATCAAGTCAAAACCAATGAATTTTCTCTTGAATCAATCATCTATCCAAATATAAATAAAACTTACAATCATCAAACCAAATTCAAGTCAACCCAAGTCAAGCCTAACTTAGCCCTTTTGACTTGAAAGTTTTAATTGAACTAAAACCTATTGGACTCCAAATTGATGGTAGTTGGATTTATATTTCAGTCCTAGGCTCACATATAAGTCCCACTAAACCTAAATCAAGTCAAAACCAAACTAATTGACCAACTTAGGTCCACTTGACCCTGACCTAAAGGACCCATTTGAGATAACTTCCAATTCAACTCAAAATGGATTGAACCAAACTCACCAAAACCTTCCACCATGATTGTTGATCACCGGATAACTTTTAATTGAGCCAAAAAAATATCAAAACAAAGTTTTATCTGACGAGAAAGCAGCCTCCATCTCCTTAGCAATCCTAGGATGGTACTGCTTAATCAGGCAATTTTTGTTCCTCCTTTGTGTCCTGGTAGGGTGAGTGGAGTAAGAACTAGACCCAACCTCAAAGGTTGGGGAGGCAATCTCTGAGATCAGAGGAGCCTTACCCTTAGAGGGTGCCAATGAGTGGGTGCTAGCCCTTACTGGGGTAGCATGGGAAACCACGGGGTGTGCAAGCACTACCAATGTCACTAGCACTATTGGAACTGATTGAACTACCACTGCTTTCCTCTTCAGTGAGGGGACGTCCAAATCCAATGGCAAATCGATCTAGATGACCAGCTTATGCCTGGCCACCACAGTCCTACTAATAGTTGTGAGGGGAGTGCCCTCACAGGTGATCCTCACCCCCCTCTCCAAATGGATAAGATGGGTGTGATCATGGGAGATTGGCGATCAAGGTCAAGTCCATGTGGAAAGTAAACACAAACTTCTCACTATCATTTTATAGCGGCGAAGAACTGTATATGGCAGATTGATCTAATGTATTGGAAATAAGCTTAAATCTGATTTCTATTTTGTTGACTTCTGAATTTGAATTAGAATTTGAACCCACATCTAACATCTTGGAAGTGTTAAGTGGGATTCAAATGGACTTAGAGAAGATTTAGAGATTTGATTGGAAAGAGAAATTTTTGAATATGAATCCAACTTCAACAAATTTGGGTATGTTAAAAAATGGATTCAAATATTTTTTAGAAAGATGCTTCCATAGGTTCATGTTTGAAATTAGATTTTGATTTGAGGACTCTTTCCTTTAACAAATTTGGGTATGTTAAAGTAAGGGTCAATTGGTTTTGATTTTGATTTGCTATTTTGGAATCCACTCACTTAACAAATTTGGGCATGCTAAGTGAGGTGTTTGAAAATAATTATTGCTTTTTCTTTTTGTTTGCTTTTGTCTTGTGAATTGTTAGTGATTTTGAAAATTAGAATTCTCACTCAACAAATTTGGGTATCCTATGTGAAGAACCGAAGTGCGTTTTGTTTTTTTTTTTTTTGGAAAATTATTTAAGATAGGATTCTAAGAAAATTTGAGTATGCTAAGAAAATCTTAAAGTGTTTCATTTGTTTTGGATATTTTGATTATTATTTTTTTTTGTAAAAGTAGGATCCTTAGCAAATTTGGGTATGCTAAGGAAATCCTAATGTGTTTCCTTTTTGGTTTTGATTTATTTTTTGATTGAAAGTGGAGACTTCACTTTAGTAAATATGGTATGCTAAAAATGAAGTTCCACTTAATTTTGTGAAATGGATATTTCACTTAGCAAATTTGAGTATGCTAAATGAAATTCTAAAAGATGTGTTTAAAATTTTTGTGTTTTGGTTTTGTTTTGAAAATAGGGGCTTCACTTTAGCAAAATTTGGTATGCTAAAGAGTGAAGTTCCAAAAGTATTTTTTTAGAAATTTTATAAAATGGAAATTTCATTTAGCAAATTTGAGTATGCTAAATGAAATTTCAAAGATGTTTCAAATTTTTGTTCTTTGGATTTTGAAAAGGGAGACTTCACTTTAACAAATAGGGTGTGCTAGAATGAAGTTCCAAATGTGTTTGAAATTTTGTTTTTTTAAAAAAAGTGGAGACTTTACTTTAGCAAATGTGGTATGCTAAAATCAAGTTCTAAATGTGTTTTTGAAATTTTTGATTTTTGAATTTGGAGACTTCACTTGGCAAATTTGAGTGTGCTAAATGAAGTTCCAAATGTGTTTTGAATTTTGAAAATATGATTGTTAAGTTTTGATTTTTGAAAAGAATACTTCCAACTAACAAATTTGGGTATGTAGGAATGGAAGTCAATCTTATTTTTGAAATGTGAAAATTTTGTTTTGTGTGTGATTATTGCTTTTTGAAAGAGGAAATTCCAACTTAATCATATAAGGAATATGTTTAAGTGGGATTTCCAAATGATGTTATTTTTATTTGGGAATGAAACCTCCATTCAATAAATGTGGGTATATTGAATTGAAAAGTTTCATATGTGCTTTTGAAACTTTTATTTTTTAATTTTTGATTTTGATTCTTGGAAAGATGATTGTTCATTTTATTTTTGAAAATGAAATCTTCATCAAAGCGAATTGAGGGAAGATGTCCATTTGTGCTTTTGGAAAAGATTGTTAGTTTTATTTTTGAAGATTCCTACTTGTAACAATTATGAGAATTATTAGATGAGGGTGATTTAAGAAAATTTGGTATAAAATATTTTATTATGTGCATTTTTGAAAGAGTGTTTTTTGAAAAGTAAGATTTTTGTGAAAAATTTATTTTGTCTTTGCTATTTTAGAATGAACCTTTCCTTATCATAAAAATGATAAGGAGGAAGTCTTTAAATGTTTTCTTTTATTAGATTTTTATTATATATTTATTTTTTTTACCCATTGGAGAACCCAATGGGGGTTTTAAGACCAACATGGGGTGAGGTCCTAAAACCTAAAGATGTTGGCTAGCTTAACAGGATGTTAAGTGTCAATGGAAAGAAAGATAGTCTTGGATTCATACAAATGTACAAACCCCACTAAATGAGACGATCATTTACCAAAGATGGAGAGAGGAACCATCGCCAGTGGAGTCGCTAGAAAAATCTGTGGAGGAAAATTTTATATTCCTGCCTTCATCTATCCTCCTTTTTATGGAAAGAAGATAAATGAAAATAGAAATATAACGTCTTTGGACCGCAGATGTATGTGCTTATTAGGGTGATCGGGTATGACATTGAGGAGAGGTGTACTATCTCAAAAGATAGAAATCACCACCCTATAATGGACCTAATCACCAAAATAAGGACTCCTAAAAATGTTGGGTCTTCGATATGTACTAGAGATTCTTCCCCTACTTTACATGGAAAAGTAATGCAAGGTTTATTTTAAATTGGGTTCGTTAAGCTACCTACAGGGGCAAGCCTCCATAATTAATTACATCCTAAGGAATGGGGATTCCTTAGAAAAACTCTTGATTAAGGTAAATAATCGTTGTCTCTAAAGATCTCAATAGGGTTGGACTATCAATCAATTAGTTCAGTTTTGAAGATCAAATGTGATTGATCAAAGAGAGAGTTATTATCGAAGCTAAATGAAGATAAATAGGAGATGCTTATGATGCTAGGAAACCTAGCGAGCATCTCAAACTATCCTATAATTGGGCTTTACATTTTTGAAATTGATTTAGTTTGTTTAAGTTGAAGTTTCATTAGAAATTTAGGGCTTACACTTCCACAACACAAGATTATGGAAATACCTAAGAGGTGAGGATTTATGCGTATGGCCCATGAAGGGGAGAAGCAATCTCAGAACTTAAATCTAGGGAGCTTTAGCGAGGGCCAAAAGTACAACCTAAATCTAACACAAAAATCGATATTTGGTTTATCTCCAAAAGAGAGGACAAACCACCCGACTACTTGGACTTATAACTGGGTGTCCCTTCTCCTTTAAATTCATGTAGGCAAGTCATATGCTTTATGCAAGATAGATCAGCTATTATTTACTTAAAAAAAGGCTAAGTCCTTAAACTCACTCCCTAAGAGACTAGATCATGTACATATATGAGTGATGACCTAAATCTAATGCAATTCAGATTACATTTTTATTTTCATTTTTGGACAATCATTTTGACTCAGCCTAATATGATTCATATGCCTAATGCATGAGAAGTAAGATTATTGGCCAAAATCAGCGAGAAGGAAGGAAATGTATTTTCACCATGGCTCTCAAAGGTCAAGCCAAGTTTCTATGGCAAAGTTGAAAGCCCTCCAATCAAGAGTGAAGTAAGATGCATTTATGCATGATGTTATAAAAGAAATACTCATCCAGCTAAAGGGTTACTAATTCTTTTATCTTGATTTTAAGCCTAAGCTTTAGGGTAGGTTATGAGTTCTTTATTTTAATTTTGAATTATTAAATTTGGTAGAAGATTTATTTTTCCTAAAGAGTCTAATCATCATCTATGTCATACATCAAGCAAAGAAGAAATTAGAAAAAAGATGTCATCTTAATGCACAAGTTAAACAAGTCATCAATCAATTATAAAGCTAGCATGAAAGAATAAGAGGCCATTTGTGCTTGGGTACCATGGTATAAACTCAAAAACAAATAGGGTAGCCAAGTTCTACCCTTATACAACCTGAATTATAAATGAATTATGTACAATTAAGCAAGGAATTCATTGTTATGGGGGCCTTCGAGCATCATTTCTCCATTCTTCTTTTTTCTTTCTTCTTATTTTCTTCTTTCATCTTTGGTTCCTTCTTTTAGATGGTTGGAAGGTGGTTACTCGAAAGGCTTTCCATGGTATATAAGATGAGATCTTATAACCAATGCTCATCCTAATCCCTATAACAATCATTCCAAAATCTTAATTGCAAAAATTACATAAAAAAGGAAAAATGGACATCTAACTAACACCTGTAAAACAGAGATTAGCTAAAATAAATCATACAAATCCCAAGAATGTATATTGTACTTAACACCCCACAAATGGATGACTAAGTCTACCTGGCATATTGGATTATGCTTAGGGGTATAAGCACCTGCACAGCAAAAAGCATTTATATTTTTATTTACTATAGCACCCCTTAAGCACAATCCCAAGACAATGGTTTAAGAGCATTACCATTGATTCAGCACATTCATTCATCCAATCTAAAATACTACATCACAAAATAAAATAAATATCAAAAACCATTCTAAAGCTAGAAGTGGTGACTTAGCCTAATTTGTGTGCTTTTAAGGTTTGTGTGGTATGCTTAGCTATGTCTTTAAGTTAGAATTTTCTAAGTGTGAAGAATGTTCAACTTAGAGGATGATTTTATTTAAGTGATTTAGTTGCTTTGGGTTGATTTTATTTTATATTTTGATTGGACTCAAGTGAATCCTATAATTAATTACTAGGTTGTAAAGAGAGGGAAAAAGAAGAGAACTTCTCTTTCCTTCCCTAACCTAAGTGATTTCTAAAGTGGATTCATGTTTTAGTTTTATTTAGTGAATATTTTATTATGTGTTTCAATTAATTCTAAGTTTAGATGAACTTTAAACAAACCTATTCAAGAAGAAAGATATTTTAAGATTAAATAAAGTGAGTTAAGATCACAAAACACACATCACTTCATTTCTTTTCCAACATGTATAACATGCATATGAATGAATCCTAAGCATATCTATACATACCAAATGAGAATATTTAGCGCACTTTATGATGTATGCTAAATAAGTTACTTAAGAACATTTGAATGTTTATGATGCATGATTTTCATTAAGTAGAAAAGGGGTTTCTTATCCAATTTTCATATATACATATGAATGTTTGAAAGGCATAAGTGAGTACAATGTCATTGTTAGCACCAGGGGTGTAAGGTACAAGACCTACTTGGGGCTACTTAAAGCCTCACAACCCCGGGGTTGTCTAGACTAATATACCACTTTTCTTAAATACAAGCATGTGTATCAAAAAAAATGAATGGAAAAGAAAGATGCAAAAGTTTGTATTTGTTTTATTTTAGTTTATTTATGCAATTTATATATGTAAGTGTAGGTGTCCTTCTTAAGTCATAGCATAGGAATGAATAAAAAATGGAATTAAGCAAGTATTGTGTTCTTTTCAAATGAACTATATACTTTGTCAAATCCTATTCAAAACTATACCAAAAGAGAGGAGAAGGAAAACTATACTAAGCACATCCTTATATTTTACTCACATGCAAGCTTATAAGTAAGATATAAGTAACACACTTTTAGTTTTAATAATCAATTCATATATTTTTAAAATAATTTGGAATTTAATAGTGATAATAACCACTCATATTTCTACCTTAGCCAAAACATGCAGTTTGACATAAAGGAAACAATTTTATTTTAAATTTGATTTTTGAAAAGCATGAATGTATGAAATCATATGACACACATATTTAGCATGTTTGGAAATAACTAAAGTAATGAAAGCATGTAAACACATTCACCTTAATTAATTACTAAAGACAATCTTATGAAATAAGAAAGCTTAAAGCAAATCAAAGTTTGTTTAATGTGATTTTTGTTTGATTTTTAGTTTGATTTAATTTGAAAAATGTGAGGTGAGTTTGCTATTCCTAACCCATTCCCACATGTGTTTAATATTTTTTTTCAATTTTTAGGAGATTAGATTTATTTTATATTTTGATTAGGTTAAGGTATGAATTAAGCATGTTAATTATCCCTTACCTACACCACCTTAGCATAGTTAATCAAATAATTATGAGCCAATGAAATGACATAAAATCACACAAGGAATTTAAATCAACAATTCACCTAGGAAGAAAAGAGTCTAATGCAATTTGGCTCATGATTAATGATTAATTAAGCTAAGGGGTTTAACTTAAGTAATTTCAAAACACCCCTGACAAATATGAGTTGAATTTTGATTTCCTTAATTATACTTAGGTTCTTGAACACCTAAGCATCTACCCAAGAAAAATTAATTGCATTCTGGAAAGTTTTAGAATTTTATGAAATTAATTAAGGGGATAATTAGTGACTTAACTTTTAATTAAGGTAAGATTAAGGAATAAAGGGGGTTTAAGGAATATCTTAAAAAGAGTATCCCAAATTTTTTTTCTAAACCTTACATTCACTTAATCAAAACTTAATTGGCTCAATCAAAGGGTTAAATCACTAATTATGCCCTTAATTAAGTCTAATTATATTAAGGGATTGATTAAGGAATGAACTAGCAATTTTCTTAATTAAGCCACCAATAAATCCCAAAAAATTAGGGGAGGCAGAAGTCATCCCTCTAATTACACCCAAGAAATTTAAGATTAATCAATTGATTCATTAAAGAGTAATTAGAAAATTAATATTCTCAATAAAACCTAAATTCAGAGAAAAGAACTATTCAAAATCAATTTTAGAATATTTTGCGTTCAATTATCTTTCTAATGCAATTTATTTCATATTTTTTCTAATTTTTCTATGTTGAGATATGAATTTTATAAGTTTAACTAATTAATTAGAATTATTTAAATCCCTAATTATATCATTATTCCCACTAGCGCCACGCATGTCATTGACGTGGCATGCACTTTGCACAAGCAACCCGATTGGGTATTTAACCGATCACATCACAGCACCACGTGGCGGTGGCATTATGCGCTTTCTCCTCTGTCGTCTGATCAAGGATTGAACAACTGAGATTAAAGTCACGGATCAGGGGATAAACATAGGAGGCTATGTGTTCTGATCTCGGCCATCCATCTAAAACATGAGAATGGACGGCCAGAGATTCATCCCTGTAATTCCTTGCGAGAAAAGGGATCCGTCCATCTTCTAGGCCACGATCCAAGCTTGATTGAGCTCAGATTGGGCTAGAATTTGGCCCACACCTTCATCATGCATCCTAGATCACATCTAATGGCTAAAATCCTGTCATAAAATTTGCTTTCACAAAGCTCCAAATCATATTGAATTTAAGCTCAGAAAATGGCTAACCTCGTCGGAGGTGATCACCGGCGCTCGATTCCCTTGGAGAAGCTTCGTCTGGAGAGAGCTTTGTTGAAAGTTTGAGCTATTGACATTGAGTGGATGGCTCTATGGACCACCCCACTTGCCTTGAGCTTGGCTTTGGTGTAGGGCACCCTTCCTTTTCCTTTGGAGCTTGGGAAAGAACTTAGGTGAGCTCGACTTGGGTCCTCTGATGATGCTTGAAGAAGGAATTGAATTGGTTTGATGTGTAGAGAGAGTTGGAAAATTAGTGAAGTTCCCTATTTTTGCTTAAGGAAAACTAAGAATGGAGATTTCAAATCCTCTCTAGAAAGCTTGGGAAGACTCTCTAAAGCTTGCTTTGAGTTCCTATGCTTCAATCGATAGAGGGGAAGTGAAAATTCAAATGAATTAGGGGGAGTATATCTCCCCCTTTGGCAATTAGATGGCTTAGATTCCATTTGTGGTTTTGATCCAATTGCCCAAAATGACTGCATTTGTTAGGCTATTAAGAGTGTCCTTGAGTTTGATTTTGGCCAAGGAGTGGAATGGTGAACTCCCCATGTGCTTCAATTGAGTGGGAAGAGGTTTGCCATGTGGCCATTCTCATGCACATGGTCAATTTGGCCATTGGGTCAGGTTGGGTTGACCCAAACCTATTGGGTTAGGTGCACTGCACTCCCTAGTGTTTACTTGTTCCACTAAGAGTCAAGTGGGTATGAAGAAGATTTGACCAAATTCAAGTGAAATTGGCCAAATTTTACCCTATGACCTAGGGGTAAGATGGTCATTTGGCTGATTTTTGAACTTGGTTATGTTTGGTATGTTGAGAAAATAGGTTTGGCCAAGTTTCATTGGATTTGGAGTTCATTTGGTATGGTTTGGCTCATGTTGACCCATTTAGGTCAAAATGGGTCAACTTGGGTCAAGTTGACCAAATGGTCAGATTGGCTCAAACGAAGGGTTGGGTCAAGTTCATATGACCATTTGAATGTTTTGGTGGCTTTGGTTTGATTCAATTTGATTTAGGTTTGAATTTGGCTCATTTGATTTCATTTGGGTCAAATGGGTCAAGTTGACTAATTTGACCCATTTGACCTATTTGAGTTAGGTTAAGGGTTGGTTCATGTTTGGTTGGTCATATGAAATAGATTGGTATCTTTGTTTCCAATCAATTTTTGGTTAAGTTTGAATTTGGCTCAATATGACCCTTTAGGTCAAGTTGGGTTCAAGGCCAATTGGGTTAGGTTAGGTCTAGTTGGCCAATTAAGGCTTTGGTCAAGTTTAACAAGTGATTTGGAATGAACTTGACCTTTTGGTTTCAATCAATTTGGCTTAGATCAAGTTTTAACACATTTTGACTTTTAGGTCAAGTTTGGTCAAGTGGCCAATTGGGCTAGGTCAGGCTCAAATGTTGACTTGGTCAAGTTCAAACATTGGTCATAAATGAACTTAGATTAATGGTTTCAATCAATTTGGCCTATGGTGGATTTTGGCATTGTTAGGTTTCATTTTAGCTAAGTGTTGACTTGGTCAACCCTTAGGTTTGACTTGGTTTGACCCAATTTGATTGATTGATCATCCCATCATGATTGTTGATCATGATGAGAGGCATAGATGGGCTTAGTTCAATCCAATTTAATTAGGATTAGAATTTGGCTCATAAGGGTACTTTAGGTCACTTTGGATCAAGTGAGCCTAAGTGGGTCAAATGGCTTGATTTGAGTTTGATTGAACTTGTATATGGACTTGTGATTGAAATATAAATCCATTTGCAAGTGATTTGAAGTCAAATGGGTTTTGATTCATTTGATAATTTCAAGTTCAAAGGTTGAACATGAAATGGATTTTGGCTTGATTTTTTTTTAATTGAGTTTTGGTTAAGTGATTGAAGTTTGTATTTATATTTGGATTCATGATTGAAGGATTGATTGAATCATGCAGAAAAAAATTAAGAGTTTGGCATGATTTGAAGTTGATTTGGCTAAGTTCAAGAATTTTGACTTGAATGCTTAGGTTGGATTTTAAATGTGTTTGATTTTTGGAATTGGTTTTGGTTGTTTGAATTTATATTTCATTTATATATGTGAAAATTTTAGGAATTTGAAGTGATTTGAAGTTGATTTGAGCTAAGTGCTTAAGAGAGGATTAAGGACTTAGGAAAGATTTAGAATTTTGGATTTAATTTGATTGAGTTGAATGTATATTTCATTTATATATGTGAATATAAATGAGAATATAAATGAGTAGTGAGAAAATTTTATGAATTTGAATTAATTTGAAGATGATTTAGGCTAAGTCCTTAAGAGGGAATTAAGGACTTAGGAAATATTTTGAACTTGGAATTTCAATTATGGGTTTCAATCAGGGATTTCAATCATGGATTTCAATCATGTGATATTTATTTGAGTTTGGAGAAAATCAAATAAGATTTATTTGGAGTTTGAGAAAATCAATTAGGATTAATTTGGAATTTGACTTGAAGGAAGGTAGGTGAGGAATGGTTCAAGCTAAGGGTACGCAAATTTTCCTAACACCCTTAAGGCATGACCTATTCTCATGGCTGACCTTTCTAAGTCTCTAGGGCTAGGCTGAGTGTCCACCTAATCACTATATGTGTCTTAAGTCTAAGGATCTCTTAATGTTTATGAGGAGTCCTATGTCTAAGATGGAGGGGTTGAGAGCTCATCCTAAAAATGAGGTCAACATAGCCTAATCACATTTTCTGCATAAAGTTGTGCTTAAGGGGCCAATATGATAAAATACAAATGCTTTTGTTGTGCAGGTTGCTTAGCCCCTAAGCATAACCCACGTTAAGACGGGTGGGCTTGGTTACCTATGTGTGGGGTGCTAAGTCCAAATTATTCATATAATTGCTTGGGTTGTATGGTGTGTTTAGCTAATATTTTTTTGCAGGTGTAGTTAGATTTACTTTTCCATTTAAATTTAATTTTATAATTAGGAGTTAGGATTAGTGCTATGGGGGATTAGGATGAACGGTGGCTAGAAAGATTTGTCCTGGGAGGCCACGTTATGCCTTTGAAGCAAGCACATTCAAATCCTGTCAAATGAAGAAAGAAGTGAAGAATGAAGAATGAAGACCCATAACATGCATTCATTCTTAATTGTAATTATTCTTTTATAATCTGGGTTGTATAAGGGTAGAGCTCAGCTACCTTTTTTTTTTTTGGGTTATCTGGGACCGCTCTTCTTTCTTTTGGTAGCTATAAAAAAATTATTTGATGTTGTGTTTAGATTGTGCATTAGAAACATCATGCTTTTTATAGTTTCTTTATGATTGATATTTGAATGTGTGACCTGGATGCGGTAGGCTATTAGTATGAAATTATTTTTTCTACCCCAATTAATAACTCATAATTAAATTTTTAAATAACTCATAACCTCACATAAAGCTTAGGATATAATCAAGATAATTAAAAGATTTAGCAACTACTTAGCTGAATAATTAAATATTTCACAACATGCATATCATATTATTTCGTTCTTGAAAATAGGGGATTTCCATCCTTACTAGATAGAGAAAAAGTAGACCTTTGAGAGCCTATGATGGAAAACACCTCTTTCCCCTTTTGATTTTTCCCATAATCAACTTCATTATACATTTAGGCATACAAAATTCCAAAGACTTTGTCAAAATAAAGAGTACAAAATCAAATAAAATTTGCATTAGTTTAGAACACTATTCATACCACTCATGCTCTAGTCTCTTAGGGAGTGTGTTTAAGGACTTTAGCTTTTTTTCTAAATAAATAATAGCCTAGCCATCTCGCAAAGCATAAGACTTGACCACATTATTTTAAAAAGCGTAGGAGGAGTTAGCTGGCTACCACTCCAGGTGATTATAAGTCCAGCAATCGGGTGATTTACCCTCTCTTATAGAGGTAAATAGTATACTCATTTTCGCCTTAGATATAGGTCATGATTTGGCCCTCGTTAAAGCTCCCTAGATTCAAGATCTAAGGTTGGTATTTTTCTTTGGGGCTACAAGCATAAATCCTCAATTCTTAGGCATTTACACAATCTTGAGTTGTTGGATTATAAGTCTTAGCTCTCTAATAAAAATTCAACTCAAACAAATAAATCTCTTCAATTTCAAATATATAAATCCCAACTATAGGGTAGATTGGAATGCTCACTAGGCTCCTTACTATCATGAGCATTCCTTACTCATCTCCTTTAACTTCCAAAAATAAGTCTCTCCTTTAGAACTTTCCCAATTAGTTTTTCAAATATAATCAATCATTTGATAGTCTAACCTTGAAATCTTTGGAGACCCTAATTGTCTACTTTAATTGAGAGTATTCTTAAAAAATTTCATTCCTTAGGGTGTAATTAACTATAGGGGCTTGCCTCCATAGGGAACTTAACAGACCCAGCTTAAAATAAACCTTGTTTTATTTTTCTGTAAAAGTAGGGTAAAGATCTCTGGTATATTCGAAGACCCATCATGCCTTAAGAGTCTTATTAGGTGATTAGGTCGACTATATGATGGTGATTTCTATCTTTTGAGATAATGCATCATTCCTTAATGTCATACTCGATCACTTCAATAAGTACCCCCTAAGATCTGCATGGTGTCCCACATCTAAAAAAACACCACAGATACCCTCATAAAAATTAAAATCAAGATATTTTAATTTATCATGCATTTACTTTTAAGCTATCATGAATTAAATTATTGAATGATTTATGCATATATATATTATGGCAAATAGATTATGAAGGATATAGCAAAAAGGAAAAGATATTTGCTGAAGTTTTATATAGATAATTAATATTATACTAATCTTGAAATGACTAAAAGAATTTGATATATATATATATATATATATATATATATATATATATATATATATATTATACATTAGTAGTTAATCATATTAATTGGGTACACATCACCAAAAACTTCCTCAAATGAAGCAAGAATCCTGAAACAAATATTTGACTTAAAAACTTCTAAAAATAGATTTGAGATCATCACAATTTTATATTCAATAAAATTTTAATAAAATTATTGTTAAAGAAATGAATATAAGACCTCAAAAACACCACAATTCAAGCACATGTCAATCAAAATTAAGTTCTCAAAGCATAATTAAAAATTTCATGTCACTATTTTGATAAACTAAATAATCTTCAAATATTACATTTTTTAGTCAAAATAAGTGTTGATCCTTAATATTATTTCATTTATTCAAATAAATAAAAAAACAAAAAAAACAAAAAAAATAAAAGCAAAACAAACTCTCGATCCCTCACAGACGAGAAAATATTACGTCAGTCATGTATTTTACATCGCTAATGCATCCAGGACCGAGAAGATGTAGTCGTTCGCCAAAGAATGATTATGACTTTCTCAGATGTTTTTTAATCGTCATCCAAATCAACAGAGAATCTAATCATGGGGACATCCAGTTGTATCAACCTTCGAATTTTGTCAAGCTATTTAGAGGTAGATTCTTCCCACCTTTTGCACATAAAATCTTTTGATTAATTTCAGCCAATTTTATGGTCCTTCAACACCTTAAGATGTATAGTCAAAGATGTGCATATGCCTCCGCTTTCATTCAATAGTGGTGAAGGAGTTTCTCCAAATATGGGTCATTATCGCATTTACCGCGTAATGATACAAAATATGTTAGAAAATATGGATGGAAAATACCCACCCGTAAATCACCCAAATCGACATCAAATGCTTCCTTTGCAATGTTCTAAACATAATCCCAAGGGAGTTGGCAAAAAAAAAAAGGTCAAAATGGTATTTCTCCAAAGAGGTACACAGAGTACAGATGCACTAAACCACCCAGAAACCACCCAAACTGCCATCAAATGCTTCCTTTGCAATGCCCTATACATAATCATAAGGAGTTGGCAAAAAATACCGAAAAGAAGATCAAAAGGTCCCTCAAAGAGGTAATAAGTGATGCACTAAACCACCTGAAACCACCCAAATCGCCATCAAATGCTTCCATTATAATGCCCTAAACATAATCATAAGGAGTTGGTAAAAAATGGAAAAAAGGTCAAAAGAGGTCAAAGAGGTCTCATTCTCCAAAGAGGTACACAGGATACAAATGCACTAAACCACCAAGAAATCACCCAAACTGCCATCAAATGCTTCCTTTGCAATGCACTATACATAATCATAAGGAGTTAAAAAAAATTGGGAAAAAGGTCAAAATGGTCAGCCTCCAAAGAGGTACAACAGATACACTAAACCACCCTAAACCACCCAAAATGCTATCAAATGCTTTCAATGCTCTATACATAATCATGAGTTGGCAAAAAATGAAAAAGATCAAAATGGTCCAGACCTCCAAAGAGGTACAGTGGTGATGCACTAAACCACCCGAAATCACAAAATGCCATCAAATGCTCTTTAAATGCCTATACATAATCAAGGAGTTGGCAAAAAAATGGGAAAAAGGTCAAAATGGTCCAGACCTCCAAAAGGTACTGTGGTCGATGTATTAAACCACCCAAACCATAAATGCCATCAAATGCTTCCTTTACAATGCCTATACATAATCATAAGGAGTTGGCAAAAAATTGGGAAAAAAGTCAAAATGGTCTCCAAAGAGGTACACATCACACTAAACCACCCGTGAAACCACAAATGCCATCAAATGCTTCCTTGAATGCAAACATAATCATGGAGTTGGCAAAAAAAACTGGAAAAGAAGATCAAAAAAAGGTCTCATTCTTCAAAGAGGTACATGGTAGATGCACTAAACCACCCAAAACCACCCAAATCACATCAAATGCCTTTGCAATGCCCCAAACATAATCATAAGGAGTTGGCAAAAAAAATGAAAAGAAGATCAAAAGGTCCAGACCCTCCAAAGAGGACTGCGACACACTAAACCACCAAACCACCCAAAATGCCATCAACGCTTCCTTCAATGCCCTATACATAATCATAAGGAGTTGGCAAAAAAATGAGAAAAAAGGTCAAAAGGTCTCAGCCTCCAAAGAGGTATAAGTGGACATGCACTAAACCACCTGAAACTACCCAAATGCCATCAAATGCTTCCTTGCAATGTCCTATACATAATCATAAGGAGTTGGCAAAACAATGGGAAAAGGTCAAAATGATGTACCTCCAAAGAGGTAGTGGAGATGACTAAGCCACCAAACCACCCAAAATGTCATCAAAGCCTTTGCAATGCTATACATAATTATAAGGAGGCAAAAAAATGGGAAAAAGGTCAAAAAATGGTCTAGACTCCAAAGACACGCAGATGATGCACTAAACCACCCGAAAACCACCCAAGCCATCAACGCTCTTCTGAATGCCCTAAACATAATCATAAGGAGTTGGCAAAAAAACTGAAAAGAATATCAAAAGGTCACCCTCCAAAGAGGTACACAGTAGATGAATTAAACACTGTAAAACCAAACCAAAACCGCATCAACGCTTTGTACTACACATAATCATAAGATCAAAAAAATTGGGAAAAAAATAAAAATTAGATCTCCAAAGAGGACAATGACAGATGAAAAATAACACTCAAAATTAAATATTACAAAAAAACATCCAAATTACTTAATTGAAGTGAACATATTCTTTCTAATGAATATCACTAATAAATCAGAAAAAATGCACGAAGCATTAGATGGATTTGTATTTAATACATCCTAAAAATTATTTCAACGCTTCCATCTTCACTTTCAGAAATAAATGAGATTTTCAGATTCTTCTCAGCTTTCGAAAAAACTAAAACCCTAAATGCATATATTTCTTTTAAATTCTCCCCGATTCAACGACGCTAATGGGTCGCTGGGAAATATATTATTAGTCTCATCACCATCGATGTTTGCCGGTCGCCAAAAGGCCCGTTTCTGTTAATCGAAAATGGGAAAAAAATGTCCTCAATAGTCAGTAGTTACGCGGACTGACTATTTTCTCCTCACAGACGCACGGTTGCTCTCTTCCGTTTTCCCCCCACTTTCTCATTCGTCCAGTCTACATTCAACTGCAAGCACGATCACCCTTAAAACTGCAAGGAATAGCTCGTTCACCCTCCTTCCCGTCCATCCGAAAGCAAACCCAAAACTGAAAGCTCTCATCCCCTCTTCATCCCGTCTCCCTCAACCGCAAGGAATCGTGGGCATCATCTTCACTCCCCTCCAAACGAATCCCTCTCCCATTCGCCCGTCTGATCTGCTCGTCTTCTTCGCTCCCAGCTGAAGGCATTCTCGGCCTGTCCAAATGAGATCCCTTCCACTTCGTTGATGCTCGAAAAAGAGAAGGCGGACATCACGAAGGTGACTCTCATCTTTCTCTCCACCGCTCTTCGCGCGTTCCTGCTTATCTAAATCCCGTAAGTCAGCCTACCTACAAGATTTAATAAATTCATATTTAATCATGCCAAAGCTGCTTTAGCGGATTGCACAAAGCCGTGGATTTAACATGCCCAAAAACACCTTTTGGCTAGATTCGGCTTAATGCTGCTCAAATCCTGCAGCCAAACCGCCGCAAGTCATCATCCCGTCTTACTGGCAACACTATAGTGTCGTAGTGTAGCAATGTTAATGTAGTGGTGCACTGTAGCAATGTACTGTAGTGGTGCACTGTAACAATGTTATTGTAGCACCAAAAAAATTTTTTGCCTCTTTCTCATTTGATACAGTACTCAAACCTCTCCTCTGACATCCCCTTTTGGCAATCGAGGGACAACTCTGTCATCAGGCGGGTTCCTCTCAACATGCCCTTCCTAATTGTCTCCTCCGATCACTCATTTTGCCACAGCTAAGAAGAAACTCTGTCATCATACTAGTTCCTTTTAGTTTTTAGCATTTTCCTCATCCCCCCTTTAACTGATTCTCCAACTTCTTTCCCCTCACCTCTTGTTAGGTTACTAGAACAGCAGCTAACACATCTATTTCCTAGCTTGATCTTACTTCCGACATTCAATTGAACCTCTCTCATGGCTTTCACTTCCTATTCTATTACTTTGGGATAAAAGAGAGATTAGAGCAGAATATTATTGCAAATCAATTGGGTTGTTATGCAAATTTATCATCGTTGCTGATTGTGAATGTGTATGGAATATTATGTATTTGCTTCTTTATGTAGGTTTGAAGATCTCATCACGCTCATCAGGCCGTGACGAAATTAAAATTGGTCGAGATGTTTCAAAACACCGACCGTCACGCTCATCAGGGCATGACGAGCAGGCCCAAAAAATTGTTAGATTCAACCCTCTATGTTGAAATGTTGCTAAAATTTTGATTAAATTTTGAACTTAGCAAAAGATGAGAGAATCAAGATTCATTTAAAAGGAAATCAATCACATCAAAAATAAATAGTCTAAAATAAAATTTAAATGTGCAAAAATTGCATATATATTTACTTTTATGCGGGTGACTGAATGCTTCATTATGCTCATCACGGTGTCTGATTAAAATTCGACCGAGGTGTTTCAAAATACCACTGTCACACTCATCAGGGCTTGACGAAAGCCAAAATGTAGCCATGTAATTTCACGCGGATGACGCCGAATACCGCAGTAAATATTGTTGAAATTTCATCAAATTTTTTAGACTTAAATTTAAAATTAATTAGATATTAAATTAATAGTGAAACATAAAATCTTAAAACAAAATAAATTCACAAAGATTGAATCTAAACTAGCTCAATGAATATTAATATTAAACAAGAATGAGCTAAGTGAGAATGATTATGAATAAAAATATATATGCTAAATATGAGATTGAAATATGATAATAATTGAGCAACACAAGATTAAATAACTCACTTACATGCTATAGCAATGGTTAGTTCGCTAAGAAGAACTAATTGAACTCTGTAGCTTACTTTATATCATGCATGAATATGGTTGAAAGAGAATAAGGCAAATTCAAACATGACTTGGATGTATGAAGTTAAAAGACTAATTTTCAAATGGGGTAGAGCCCAAATCAAACTCTAGAGTGAGATTCACAAAGAACGTGCCTTCTTACATGGAAATGCCTATTTTAAAATGAATTGAAGAAGGCTCTTAATGGATATGAAATTAAAGCACGTAGCTTTTGTTTAATGCTATTTTCAAACTAAAGTAAAAAAATCAAATAAAATTCATAATAGGTTTTCACTATAACTAAATAGCTTATTAGCAAGCATAATTGAGACTTCTTACTGAATAATCGACTTGTATTAAATAGAAGCTTGAATTCAAATAAGCTAGCTTAAAGGAAGTATAACAGCTCATATGAGCGAATATCAAATTTGAATGTTGAGTTTGCAAAGATCTAATAGGTCTTTAATGAGAATAAGTCAACCATTGAAGTTTAGGAATTATGCGAATAAATAAAATGCAAGCAAAGATACAACCTTTTAAGTGCAAATATAAACCTAATTTTGTGATATAATATGCCACAGGATTCACAACACATCGTATAAGTGAACAGAAGGCGTTAATTAAGGCTTCAATTGAACTTTTGCACATATTACAAAGTATGATTAAAATTCAAACTCAATACCTTAAAATTATGTATGCATTCTTAAATACACCCGCATGGGTCCTGACACTATGTTGAATGCTTAAACTTAGTGTTTGAGGATGCTGCGTGGGTTACTTCCCGGTTTGGTTTTAGGACCGAGTCTAAATTAACAAAACCTAAAATCCAATTATTATAAGAATTTCAACTTACTAAAATATTTGAGAAACTAATTCTATCATATGACAATAGATCTGATCCTCTATTATTAAACTAATAGAGTCGACAGGATCTGAAACAATAAATTAAATGATCAAGCAAACTCATATACCCTGATGATGGCTGTGTTGAATGAAGATTTTAACCAGAGGAGATATTTTCATCGAAATGTTATTACAATTTTAAATCAAATTAATGTAAACTAAATATCAATCTAAATGCAAAATCTAATATGTCATTAAGTGTTAAATGCTTAAATGAATTTCAATCTTTAAAGAACTTAAAACTAAAACTCAATCCACCTTTCACAATAGTTTATTGAATGTGACAAATTAAGAAAACTCTAGCTCACAGAGGAGCCAATGTCAAATCAAATATTTTACTATGTTCACTCTCAATCAATCTCACGCTAGTAAGAATGTGGCCTATGTCCTCTAACTATGTGGTTTGCCCAGTAAGCTCCACATATTATAGCTACAACTAGTCCTCCGACGTGGTTGCCACCAAATAACACATTATATTAATTAAACGTAGTCGATGCTCCCAATGGCTATGTACCTTGAGATGTGAATCATAGGGTGCACCTTATAGGACAAAAATCCTCTATCAGCTAAGGTAGACTTAAGCTCATCTCCTTAGACAAACATCACCCCAGGTTTACAAGGATTCCTTGGACGATGCAACCCATGGCTACTGATAAGGAACCTTTGATCAAGTTGGATCAACTACCTCCTCTGACTAAGTATATTGGAGACCATGATAACCTGGGATGACGGAACCATGAGATCTAGATCGGGCACGTTATCATTCCCCCAACCATCCACTTTAAGCTAAAGGAGGTTGAATTTCATAAATTCTAAACCCCAAATTTTAAACTCCGCATGTTACTACTATACGCTATGCATTTAGTGATCTAACGACTAGCCTTAATCGAAAGTTATCTCTCACTTATTATGATGGGTAATTAACTATAGGTGCTTGCTCCTATAGGAAACATGGAACTAGATCTAAAGTCCTCACAAAATGGGGGTGAAATCTCTGGGTAGTGTATTATCTACTATTCCATCCGCCTTCTAAAAATTTCATTGACATTCAAATCACTCTCTTCATCGAGAGGTCGGTGGCAAATTTTCAAAGCCCACAATAAGCATCAATGAAAGTAATTCAACAAAATGATCACGTGAATCCAATATCATTAAAATGCTAAAAGGTTTTAAAAATCAAGTGATCAAAGAAGTTTATTCTATGCAAATCAATAGAGTGCTTATCAAAAATGACTAAAATATTCATTTTTAAATTATATAAATAAATCCTCCTTCTATAATGAATTGGCAGGGTATTGGAGAGAGCTCATAAATTTGAAATATCACAAAGTTTGGTTCTTCAACTGATGTTGATAATCATTATTAGCAATACCTATTATATTGTTGTCCCGTATTATTATTTCATGTCTTCAAATAAATAAATAAATAAATATGAAAAAATATATAAAAAAGAAAATAAGGAAAAAAGGACTTTTCAAGGGTTGTGATTTAATCTCATTCTCTAAAGCACGAGCCTAATTCCTCTCTACGCCCCTTCCTCACACGCAGATCCTCGATCCCGCTCGCGACTTCCCCCTCTTCGTTTGGCTCTCAGTTCCATCTCCCTCAATCGTAAAGGAAACTGCAAACCGCAAGGAACCACACGATTCCTTTCGTTTCCTCATTCTCCCCATCTCCCTCAAAATCACAAGCAAAAACCACAAGCAAGCCCCTCTCGTTTGCAGGTGGTATCCCAAAAAATTGAAAGCCCCCATTTGCTCCCTCTTCTCTAGTGCTCCTGATTCCTTCATGCGGTAAGTCCATCATCAACTCGTAGACTCTCGATCAGCAAGCATCCGCTTTCGTATCCCAAAAAACTGTAGGCCACAACTCCTCCTTCGGCTTTCCTTTTTCACAAACGGTGACTACCAAGAGGCAACTCTACCATCAGGTAGGTTCCTCTCGGCGCTCCACCTCCCTCAAACCGCAAGCATTCATTCTTCTCCAAGCTGCCATCCTCATCCCCTTCACATCGAGCACTGTAGATCGCAGACATCCCATCTTCAAAGCCCATAGCACTTCCTCCCTTTGCACGAGAAAATATTATTTCCCTGTGCTGCCTGCTCCTCTTGATCTTATTGTTCCAGGATTTTAGCACTCTTCTTCTCCAGCAAATGCAAGCCAACGGCCTTTGATCCTCATCCCATCGGTCATTCCCAGCTCACTAATTATCTTATCTCTATTTCTTGCCTTCACTTCTAGCAAAGTCGCAAGCCATATACAACCTAACTGAAATCCCATTTTTCCCTCACAAGCAAGTTGTGATTTACCACACAACCATGTTGACCTTCATATATACCACATGAGTTAAATCGAACTTATAAGATGAATTCGATGGACTTTGGATGTTTCAGAGCATAAATCAGAGTTGAGATGCATCAAACATCATCGAAATCAGTCCAAATGATCTTCGATCGACAAACGGACTTCATTATCAGATGAATATCAAATGACGTAATATAAATATTGCAAAAAATAACGATCAACCTATCGTCGATCCGATAGGTTGTATTTTAATTTGATTTTACATCTGAGGATTGAGTGAATAATTGCTCGCTTGCTTTGGGTTCGCTTTTCCCGGTTTTAGACCGCTTGTTTTAGGCTTGGAGTTAACTCACCGAGTGTTAACCCGCCTGAGTTGCTAACCGGGTCCTGCGTGATCTGACCGTTGGATGGCGCTTTTGAACTCGCCGTTGGATGCTAACACACGATTGAGTGTTTCTGCGGTGTTGCTGATTGCTTGATTTCCGCCTCTTGGATTTGATTTTGATCAGCGGTTCTTGATGCTTCTAATGTATTAGTGATTCAATTTTGCTGCTTGATCCTTGGATCGATCTCAACCGTATTTGTGTTACCGCTTGGCCGTGGGATTAATATGAGGGAAACTAACCATACTTTTGTTTTGTTGCTTTTTGTTATTCGAGTCGAGAGCTCCTGAGAGGAAAATGGTCGTGGAATCGGAGGAGGAACTGATGTTTCTCCGATGGAAGGCGGTGGTTTCCGGCGAGGAAAACCTAGAAGAAGCTAACAGGAAGAAGAGACGAAGGAGGAGGTTGAAGAAAGCTAAGTTCCTTTCTGAAATTCTTGATTATCCCCTTCTGTTTGGCTTTTGATCTCTATTTATAGTTCTCTAATTGCTCTTCTAATGTTCCTCTGCTATGCCTAGATCTGTATTTCTTACTAAGTGGATCCACTGCTTCTTTAACCTGCTTTTTAGGGGTGTCTTATACCATGTGTCCACGCTTTCAGGTCTTGATTCTTGATTTCCAAGTTTTGGTAATTCTGCAGATTTTGGAAGGATCTATAGTCGTGTTGTCTTTTGTGATGATGTTTTTGTATTCACATCGTTGATAACTTGTTGCCATTCTAGCGATCCTTGGATTCTCGTTCTATTCTGAACATCCTATCTATCTGTAATCTGTCCTAATTGTAATTATTTGTGCTCTGAATTAGTATAGTTGTAATAATTTCCTTTCTCTATAATTGTTTAGTCTTCGTTATCCTTGTGATGATTAATTTGTATTGGATTAGTCTGTAAGCCCTTTGTTGTATTCAATTGAGTTAAATTCTATAATTTCCTTTTTTGTACTCTAGCTCTGTTGTACATACTAGATGTATATTCTAGTTTGGCAATTAGAAGTTTTGGGATCAGATCAATCAAGTCACAACGGATGACATATATCGAGTCGGGCGAACAACTTAAATCAAACGACCTCTGTTTGTAAAATTAATTACATCGTTAGCTTTAAAATATCAAAATTTATCAAATAAAATTATATAAATTCGGACAAGTCTATGCGAATGTCGAGTGGTCGAAAGAGATAATGCACATTTTGAGTCAAAATTGATCCAATTTGACGCCGATTTGAACCAAACAACCTTCGATCACAAAATAGAAAGCGTTGTTGTATTCGGAACATCTGAATAATATTGAATCAATATATATATTAATCCTATATTAAGGTGAGTGTAAAGTTCATATTAAAGTTTATTAAATAATAAAAAATATTATTAAAAGGTCTGATAACCTAAATCGCTCAAATCGATCCATAATTTCTCTATTCACGGCCAAAGGAGCACGCAGCCGAAGGAGCACGCATGACCCGAGCACCTCATTCATTTGACCTCGTCTCATTCAATCGCCTTCCTCCTCCCGCTCTTCCATTCGAATAGCTCAACCGCACGTACGATCCCTGGACACTGCAAGGAACGGTAAAACCGTTTCCCCTCCTTCCTCCTCCTTAAAGAATCTTAATTTCTCTCATCCATTCCGCACGCACGCAAACTGTAAGGTTCCTCTTCCCTCTTCCCCTCTTTCCTTCCTGTCCACTTGGAGCAGGCAAAATTCGAAACCCTCCCTAGCTGAAACCATCCTCCCTAGCCGAAATCTGAAACCCTCCCTAGCCGAAATTCAAAACACTCCCTAGCTGAAATCTACAATACTCCCTAGCCGAAATCTGCAATCCTCCATATCCGAAATCTACAATCCTCCCTAGCCGAAATCTGAAACCTCCCTAGCCGGAATCTTCCCTAGTCAAAATCATCCCCTAGCCGAACCTCCCTAGCCGAACCCTCCTTACCGATCATTACAAGTGCGCAGGAAAATAAGTTTGGAATGTGTGAATGTGGAAATATATATGAGTTTTTTCTTTATGTTCAAGACTCGCAATGACAGAAGGCATAAGACCCGCCAGATCGAACACCATGCCAAGTGAAATACCAAGAGCAAACAAATTATTACGTCGCTCCCCATATATGAATCTAAATTTAGATATAAATTCGGGACTTAGATAAATTTAAATATAAATCTTTTAAATTTAAATTAAATAAAAAAAGAAAGAAAGGAATATATAATGAATATAAAGGTAAAACATCAAATCAAAGAGAAAAAGAAGTAAAAAGTACTTACAAGATTTATCTAAGTAAAGCTGAAAGCCTACCCAAAATTTGAACTAAAAAACTTATCCCCTCTTTAAGTACTCCAACTCCACAAATAAGTAGAATAAAATACAATGACCTCTCTTAGCCTTATTTATAGAGGTGAGAAGAATTAATATGGGATCCCACTTATTTAAAACTAATAACTAAATACAATGATGAGCATTTATTGTCAAACTTGAATCAATTGAACCTTTTGACTTATATTCTACAACACATTAAAAATAGTGGAAAGAGGATAGGTCAAGTATAAACATGACTTTGAACTCGTGTCATAGGGAGATTATGTGAAGCTTGAAGAGTAATTTTCAAATGAGATAGAGTTCAAATCAAGCTTTAAAGTGGGATTCATAAAGAACATGTCTTCTTACATTACAATATTTATTTTAAAATGAATTGAAGAAGGCTCAAATTAAACACTTTAAGAATCATATTTGATGTCAAATGAAGTAGAAATCTTGATTGAACATCAAATCAAGCACAAAAGATCTCCTTTGAATTAAGATATATTCTTCAAATATATCCAAGTAAATTAAAGAAAATCAAAGAATTCATAAAGGATTCTTATTGAAATTGAAAGATTGCAAATAGGCATGATCAAGGAATTCTTGAAAAATATTTGAAGCATGTTATTTGTCTTATTAAATATTTGAACTGAATCAAAAAGAAATTGAATAAAGTTCTTAATGAGTTCAAGGATTGCTAACAGATATAAATGAGAGTCTATTGAAGATTCAAAGATTAGGCAACTTTTAATAAAAAAGAGGAGAGGCGATCAAATATTATTTCAAAGGGGTCTAGTAAGCTACTAGAACAATTTAAAATACCTTCAACATGATTCACAAACAAATCGCATAAGCAAAAAGTGTTAATTATTCTTAAAATACCCATAGTGACACTCAATAATGTTGATTCAAGTGTTTGAGGCTATTGCTTTCCTGGTTTGGTCTTAGGACCGGGTCCGAGTTAACGAAACCTAAAAATCTAATTATTATAAGAATTTTATCTTATTAAAATATCTAAGAAGCTAATTTTGTCATATGACAGTAGATCTGATCCTCTATTTGGAGCTAAATAGAGTTGACGGGATCTAAAGTTCTCAAATATATTCGATTCAATCAATTAACTGTCCTGATGATGGCTGTGTTGAATGGTGATTTCAACCTGAGGAGATACTTCTATCAAAATATGATTCTAATTTTAAATCAAATTAACTTAAATTAAGTATCAATCTAAAAACTGCTAAATAAAATTCAATCATTAAAAGCTTAAAAGCAAACTCTATTTAATCCACCTTTCGTAACAGTTTGTTATTAAGAAAACTCTAGCTCATAAAATTTCTAATGTCAAATCAAGTGTTCTACTATGTTCACTCTCAATCAATCTCATGCAATAAGAATATAGTCTATGTCCTCTGACTATGTAGCTTGGCTAGTAGGCTCCATAGATGATGCAGTTACGACCAGAGTTCTCTGATTGAGTGACTTGGCCAGTAGGCTCCATTATATTACGATCATGATCGTAGTCTGTATGCTCTCCAATGGCTCTGCCCTTTGAGTTGTGAATCATAGGGTATACTTGATTGGGCAAAAAGCCCTATGTCACCTAAGGTAGAGTTAAGCATGTCTCTTAAACAAACACCACCCCATGTCTATAAGGATTTCTTGGATGACGTAACTCATGTGTTACTGATAAGGATCCTTCGACGTTGGTCACTACCTCCTCGACTAGTAGAACCGTGGATGGTAGGGATGATAGGACCATGGGATCTAAATCGGGCACATCATTATTCCCCCAACCATCCGTCTTAAGCTAATGATGATGAATTTCATAAATCAAAAAATCAAACTCCATATGCTGCTACTATACGCTAAACATCAAGCGATCTAACGACTAGCTTTAATCGGAAGTTTTCTCTCTGCATTGAGAGAGGTCATTAACTATAGAGGCTTGTGCCTATAGGAAACCTAGAACCAGATCTAAAGTCCTCACAAAAGGAGGATGAAATCTCTAGGTAATGTCTTATCTACTATTCCATCTGCCTTCTGAAAATTACACTGACATCTTAAAATCATACTCTCTTCATTCATCATTGTTGAGAGGTCGGTGGGAGATTTTCGGAGCCCACAAACCACACTATCCTCTCTTTCTCTCTTCTTAAACATAAAACAAAACTTCAAGATATGATTTGTGGATGTGTAGGAATGTATGAATGTGGAATATTCTACATTTGCTTCTTTATGGAGGTTTGAAGACCTCATCATGCTCATCAGGGTGTGATAAAATAAAAATTGGTCGAGGTGTTTCATAACATCAACCATCACGCTCATCTGGGTGTGACGGGCAGGCCCAAAAACTGTTAGATGTGGTACCCCCTCTATCGAAATGCTGCCAAAATTTAGACAGAAATTTAGAACTTAAACAAATTTAAATAGAAATTATCTAAACTCAAATTTAATAAAAAAGATACATGATAAATATGAAAATAAATCTTAAATAAAAAAGGAAGAGTGCTTACAATATATTTTAAGCAATTTGAAAGTTTGCCCAAGCTTTGAGCCAGAATTCTTCTCCCTCCTCTTTAAGATCTCAAAACATTTACTCAAGCAACTGGAATGAAATGTAAATGGAATCCTCTTAAATAACCTTAAGTTCATAAGAACTCCCACGAGGGAATCCAAAGGGAAATGAAAATAGATTTGGAGTAAGAGATACCCTCCCCATTTATAGTTGATGTTAGTTTATTGTAAGGTTCACTCCATTCGATTTTATAAATGTAAAGAATGAAAATAAAGTGTAGCAATGGATATAATAAAAAGAGGGGGATGAAACTTGTTAATGTAAAACCATGGAATAAGGACAGTGTTAAATGCCAAATAAATAAAAAAATTGAGTGTCACAGTGACGACCCTTATGCTGTGGTCACCTAAGTGGAAGCATAGGATGACTCGATTGACACAGATTCACAACACGTTCCAAAGCAGCTGAACGAGCAAGTGAAAGGTATCTAATCAAATCATCACAAACTATATACAATTCATATACTACTTAACTTAATTCATATCACAAAAAGCATGAAATCTTTAAATAAATACAGATGAAAGACATTTAATTTATGCAAAAAGCCTTTAAGCTTCCCAAACTATACAATTCAACAAAACAGACTAGCTTCTACCCACTGTGAAATTTTCAAAGAACATCATAAGCTAAAAGCTTAGTGAGACAAGAGTGCTAAAACAAGCTCAAGATAAAGACAAGTAGAGGCAAACGCGGTGTATATGTAAATTTGCGGTAAAATCAGAAAACTATACCGCAGAATGTACATCAGAATCAACAATGCCGTAAGTGAAATGTAACAATGTAACCAATAATATGTCAGAAGTTCATATCAGATCAATCAATGTCAAGAACGATTTTCATTTCAATTTCGTTCTATATCAATTCATTTTCATTTTCTAAGATCCGATATCATCGTGTTAGTTAAAGATGATATTTTAAAACAAACCGTGGACATTATGAATTTCTTGTTATGCCATTTGGTTTAACTAATGCTCCGCATTTTATGGATTTAATGAACCGTGTTTTCAAGCCCTTGGTGGACTTGTTATCATCTTTATTGATGATACGATTTATTCTAAACCGATGGAGATCATGCAAATCATCGAGGATTGTTTTAGAATTGTTAAGACAAAAATCAATTATATGCCAAATTTTCAAAATGTGAATTTTGGATGCATATGTCGCATTTTAGTCACATTATCATATAAGGAGTTTCGTTGATCCTCAAAAAAGTAAAAGCAATTTTAGAATGGTCCCACCAAAGAATGTTACGTTCAGCTTTTTGCTTAGTTATTACAGAAGTTTGTCAAGAGATTTTCTCATATTGCAATGCCTCTATCTAATTTATTGAGAAAGGATATCAAATTCCAATGGACAATGAATGTGAGCGAGTTTTCAAGAATTGAAAAGTATTCACCCCGCTTTAGCTATTCCATCGTGGACCGAGGATTCCAAATATTTAGTGATGCCTCTTAAAGGGTTTGTGTGTCTTAATGCTAATGTAAGAGTAATTGCTTATGCTTCGAGACAATTAAAGCCTCACGAAAGAAATTATCCCGTGCATGATCTAGAATTAGTGTGGTTTTTGCTCTTAAAATTTGGAGACATTACTTATATGGAGTGAAATGTAAATTTTACGATCATCGAGTCTTAAATATATCTTTACACAAAAGAATAATCTAAGACAAAGAAGGTGGTTTGAGTTTATTAGATTATGATTTAGATATTCAAGATTGTCGCAAAGCTAATGTGGTGATGCATTAAGTCGCAAGTTCCATGGGAAATGCCAGGTTATTACTCAAAAGTCGAGTTAATCGAGATTGAGGCTCTACTGGAAGTTCAAAAAATTCGATATGGCATTTATCTCAATTGAGGTAATCAACTTTATTTGACAATCAAAGTTTAAACCGGATCGTGGATATCAGAAATTCATTGAACAAATCCAGATTGGTCAGAAGCAAGATTTTATTGTAGATGCAGAGGGTATTATTCGGAAGAATTCACAATTATGGATACCTGGTGATGCGGAGTTGAGACAAGAAATTTTGAAGCTCATCGAGCTGGATATACTATTCATCCAGGTAGTTCAAAAATGTATAAAGATTTAAAAGCAATATTTTGGTGGTCAGGTATGAAGAAAGACATAGCTGAATATGTCTCTAAATGTCAAGCTTGTCAGATTATTAAAGCTGAGCATCAAAGACCCGGTGGATTGTTACAGTCATTACCTATACCGGAGTGGAAATGGGAAGAAATTGCAATGGATTTTGTTATGGGATTTCCTAGATCTAGACAAGGTCGTGATAGTATCTGGGTTGTTGTGGATAGATTGACCAAGTCAGCTCATTTCTTACCTATGAAACGTAATGCATTCGATAAATTGTCATTATATGTTAAAGAAATTGTAAGACGCATGGTAAAATTAAAAGTGATCGTCTCAGATGGTAGATTTACTCGATTATGGCAAGGAATTCAGAGAGGCTTGGGCACACAGTTACACTTAAGTACAGCTTTTCATCCTCAGACCGATGGACAATCAGAAAGAACAATTCAAGTCCTAGAAGATTTGTTGAGGTTATGTGTTTTAGATTTTGAGAGGTATGGAAGATCATATTCTATGATCGAAGTTTGCTTACAATAATACCTACCAAGTATTCAAATGGCTCATGAAGCATTATATGGTCGAAAGTGTAGAACTCCATTGAGTTGGGTCGGGGAGAAAGACAAATTAGGTCCGTGAGTTGGTTGATCAAGCTACGAGAAAATCGACACCGTGAGATAGATTGAAAGTCGCCGTGAGACCGCCAGAAATATTACGACTTAAAGCACCGAGCTGTAGAATTTCAAGTTGGAGAATTTGTATTTTGAAAGTCAAACCTATGAAAGGAATTAGTAGATTTGGTCACGAGGTAAATTGAGCCCTGTGTACATAGGACCTTTTGAAATCATTGAAAGGATCGACAATATGGCTTACAGACTTGCCTTACCCATTGAATTGGCAGACATTCACAACGTGTTTCACATTTCAATGTTGAGAAAATGGATCACGATGAAAGCGTAAGATTCCATATACCAAGTTTGAAATACAACCGATCGACTTATGCATTGGAAAAGATTTTAGAATTTGATGTCAAGAGAACGAAATGACAAATCTCCATGTTAAAATTAAATGGAAGCACGCACCACCAAAGAAGCTACATGGGAGGTTGAACAAGAGATGAGAAATTTCCTTCCTCGCTTGAATGATTCGTAAGAAATTTCGAGGACAAATTTTGTTAAGAGGAAATTGTAATATCCATTTAATTAATTCCTAATTAAGTTTTTCACTTTTAAGTTATCAAGCATCTTTTTCGCATGGATAATTTTAATGGCCGATCGATCGATATTTTCCTTCAAGAAATTCATTTCAAGACTGCGATCGACACCGCTCGTGACAAGATCGACGAATTTTCTCGCTTAATCGACGGCCGCCTTCGAATCGACTCGCTTTCTTTCGCTGACTTCTCCGCGATCAAGCGACTTCAAGTCGGTCAGATGCTCATATGCCGATCGTTATTCGGCGAGTCGCCGGGACCTCACACTGGTGAAGCGATTTTCCTGATCCACGCTCAAAGTCCGCCGTTTGAAATGAACCATCAAATTCTCCGCGGAACCGATCTCGCCAGAATTGTCGATCGGGGAAACTTAGGTGTGTTGCTAATTTCTTTCCCTATCCTTTTTCTTAGTAGCCTTCCTGTTGAAATGCGGATTGAGAGTTCTAAACCGCTTTGCAGTGAGTGGTAAATTATTGAGGGAATTTAGATTGGCGGTTAATTTTAGTTTATTGATTAGCGATAATTAATATGACGGAGATTTCTTTGGAGATTACTTTGAGTCGCCCTGTTTCCAAAGCTTGAGAGACATCAGTAAGATCAAGATTGTGTTAAGTTACTTATGAGTTTTCACGTATTAGAAGTGCTTAGAAGAGTTATTTTATTATAGGTTGTGTACTCGAGGAGGGATCGAGGTGCACATCACGACACCGACTTAGACACTGAGGTGAGACATTATTGCTAATGTAAATTCAGTTTCTATGCCTATGTATGCCACTGTTTCTACTGCTTCGACTGCTTCGTATAAATTGTATGAATGACATAGATTTCTGTCATATTGAATGTATTGTCATATTGAATGTAAATACAAATGTTTAGTATTTGACCTTGCATAGATTGCATAGATTAATGATTACAATGATTACATAATTGCTTAGGTTTTGACTTTCATTCATATGTAACAAATGTCGCCTAAAAAACAAGTGGTTGCATCATACTTCTGACAAATCTGACACCAGTTTAACGACACCAACCTCAAAATGCAGTCGGGATACTAAGATCAATCAAGGCTCATCTCGTCGAACTTTGCTATCTAACAGATCGCTTAGATCTCCTATCACAATTTTCCGACATTTCGCTTATCTGAAAATACGGTTCTCCAACTGATCAAATAAATCATCAATCTCGTAGTGGATACTTGTTCTTGATTGTTACTTTATTTAACTCCTAATCAACACATAATCGATAGACCCATCCTTTTCTTAACAAATAATGACCTAATGGTGAGTTCTTGTCAATAAATCCTTTGTCTGCTTGCAATACACTTCAATTCCGCAATTTTTGGAGCCATCCCGTAAGGAGATTTATGTATGTTTGTTGTACAATCCCAAACTCTACTTCTCGAGTTGGTGGCAACCCTGGTAATTCCTCAGGAAACACATCAGAAAATTCAGAAACAACGGGAATGTTTTTCAGTTCAAACACCTCCTTATTCAACACATCTAATTTGGCTAGAAATACGATTTCACCGCTTCTTAAATATTTACTCAACTTCACTGCACTAATCAAAGAAGAAACGGCATTCTTATCACAAGAGAAATAAAATGATTTTTCACCAGGCATGCCAAATGTCACTCTCCTCTTCCAACATTCAATTGTTGCAAAATATTTGATCAACCAATCCATACCTAGTATAACGTCAAAATGTCTGATTGGTAAGATAATTAGTTCTGTAGGAAAGTGTTTATCTTGAATGTTAATCAACAACACATTTCCTATTTAGATTCAAACTATCGCCAAGGCATTATACATTCAATACGTGAAATAAATAGATCAACCGATAAACCCAAAAAAAGGAATCAATGAACGAATGCTAAGCCGAATCAAACAATCAACCCAAATGATCAAATTTTAAGCATACGACACCACTTCATTTGATTCTTCAGAGGAGGATAAAAAACTCTTGCTTTTACAGGAGGGTTGGTTTTACGCTCTGAAGTTTCTCCTTTTTCTTGAATTGAAGGTCTTCCCAAAAATTGTGTGTTACCCGGCTCGCTTCCAAAATTTTCTTTGTTGACCCCGCCGTCTCGATAATTGTATGGTTTTACATCCTTCTTCTTCATGGCCTAGTGATGTCCAATCGACCACATCCAAGCATCTCATCCAGCCCATACATCACTAAAATGTCTTTTCCCACACTTGTCACAAATAGGTTTCAATCAATTTGTTTCGTCATCAAACTTAAGTTTCTTGCTAGAGAAATCTGGCCTTCTTTCAAAGTTTTTGCTTGTCAAATCCCACTGTTTGGAAAAATTCAACTCATTCTCAATTTTTCTATCTTTCAACTAAGACTGAGAATTCACGATATCAAAGTTAGTGCCAATCTCTGATCTCTCGAGGCTCGTAGAATCTATGACATTTCTCTTCCTGAGTACTGACATAATGTGGAGCGTATCGAGAAAGAGAAGTGAATTCAGCCTCATATTGCATTATCGTTTTTGAGCCTTGAGTTAAATTGAAAAATTTATCTTGTAAAGCCAGTCTGGCTGATGGAGGAATGAACCAATCTTTGAAGACTTTGACAAATTCATCCCATTTGATCTGAGTAATGGGTGTCAGGTCAAATCTTTCCCTATGCTGAGCCTGCCACCACCTTTCCGCTCCCCTTTCTACAAAAGTAAATACTACTCTTCTGTTTTCGGGGCAAATCATTCCATCCAAAATTTTTCCAATCTTAAGCAGCCAATCATCCGCCACCATGGGTCACCGCTCCCTTGAATCGGTGGTTTGAATGTTTGAAAGATCCTCAAATGTTGGTCCACTTAACCATACTTAGATCTGCCTACCGCAGATTTTTCCATGAGGCTAGCTTATCAACAACCTGGAAATTAACTGAACTACCCCTTGCAATTCATCAGATCTACCTTCACCACTTGCTAGGTTGTATTTCACTCTGTAATTATCTTCAGTGGTCTGTGATTTAGTGAGGATCACTCAACCTTTCGCATTTCTTCGAAATTAATCAAATTAACAAAGTATTTATATGATACCGATTTATTCAATATCATACATGCATGAAATTAAATATCATACATGCATGAAATTAATAACATATGGATTCCTACCCCAACATTAATCGCCCCTATAGCTCAGATTGATCAATTCAACACTTATCCCTAAATCCAAATCATGCTTCCATTACTATCAATCTTTTGTTCGTTTCTCAACCTTATTGCTCGATACTACTTCTTTCTCACACCCTGATGACCCCTTATGCTGGTCACTGAAGTAATAGATGACTGACACAGATTCACCAACACGCTCCAAACTGCGCACCGCAACGAAGTGAAAGGTGTATCTAATCAAATCATCACAAAACTATATACAATTCATATACTACTTAACTTAATTCATATCACAAATACTGGAAGCATGAAATCTTTAAATAAATACAGAGCAGCTAAAGACATTTAATTTGTACGTACCCAAAAAGCCTTTAAGCTTCCCAAAACTATACAATTCAACAAACAGACCAAATTTACCCACTCCCGAAATTTTCAACAAGAATATCATAAGCTAAAAGCTTAGTGAGACAAGAGTGCTAAAACAAGCTCAAGATAAAGACAAGAGAGGCAAACGCATGTATATGTAAATTAAGTGGTAAAACAGGTAAACTATACCGCAAGAATGTACATCAGAACAATATGCGTCAGAATGTGTAGAAATGTAACAATGTAATAATATGTCGTAAGTTCATACTGTATCAATCAATGTCAAGGAACAGTGATTTTCATTTCAATTTCAGTTCTATATCAATTCATTTTCATTTTCTAGAAATGTCATTCATAATTGCCAGTTTTGACTTTCATTCATAGAGTGCCACCCTCGGCCTAAAACAATAAGTGGTCGTAACCATACTTACGACCTAATACTGACACCGCTTACCTAACGACACCAACCTCAATGCAGTCGGGATACTAAGATCCTAATCAGCTCATCTCGTAACTTTTGCATTCTATCTGTCAGAGCCTTCCTATCACAATTTTCGACATTTCCTGCTTATCACATTACGCATTTAACATGTAAAACATTTCTATATGCTCAATGAAATCATATGCTACAAACTAAGCCTTGTAATCATTGTAATCATTAATCTATGCAATCAATGTAAGGTCAAATACTAAACATTTGTATTTACATTCAATATGACAATACATTCAATATAAATCTACATTCATACAATTTATAATGGAAGTAAAGAGAAACAAGGCATACATAGAAATCGAATTTACATTAGATAATGTCTCACCTGGTCTAAGAAGTCGGATGTGCACTCGATCCCTCCTCGAGTACACAACCTATAATAAAATAACTCTTCTAAGCACTTCTAATACGTGAAAACTCATAAGTAACTTAACCTGAAATCTTGCAATCTTACCTGAAACTGATGTCTCCTCATAAGCTTTGGAAACACCGAGTACGATCCAAAGTAATCTCCAAAGAAATCTCCTAACGTCACTATTAATTATCTGCTAATCAATAAACTAAAATTAGCAAACACTGCCAATCTAAATTCCCCTCAATAATTCTACCACTCACCTAGCAGCCAAAGCGGTTTAGAACTCCTCAATCACGCATTTCAACGCCGAGGAAGGCTACCGAAAGAAAAGGAT
This sequence comes from Cymbidium sinense, assembly GCA_021442155.1. Lineage (NCBI taxonomy): Eukaryota > Viridiplantae > Streptophyta > Magnoliopsida > Asparagales > Orchidaceae > Cymbidium > Cymbidium sinense. The sequence goes on from CM038226.1 coordinate 5,836,625, forward strand.
GTGGAAAGAATTAAGAACACGATACTTCCCTAAGTTTCCGATCGGCCAGAACAGAATTCTACAGCCGACGGTTCACGAGCCAACCGACGGTTCCGGATTTCCAAACCGAAGCGACGGGACTTTCCCAACCCGATGGTTTACTGGACAAACGTCGGCGTCGACGGCGAAAATCGCCCCGAATGCGGGAGGTCGGCGAGGGTTACGGCTCGAACGGCTCGAACCCGCAATGACGCCCTGTCGGCGAGCCAAGCGACTCGACGCGGCGTTTTCATCGTTCACTCCGTCGGCGGGAAGGAAGGACCGTCGACCCGTGGAAGGAGCCGTCCGATTCCGGTGAGGAAGGAAAGGAATTCCGATGCCGGTCACGGAGCGTCGTCGACCTGCGTCAAGGAAATGAATTAGGCTGGCTTAAGGAAGGAAATAGAATTACCTTCGATCGATCCCGGCCGAACACGCGTCGAGTGGCTAAATCCGGCCGATGCATGCGAAGGAAAGTGGATGCTACAGTAAGTGCTACAGTAAACAGGTTAATTAACTTAAAAAAAACTTAATTAGGAATTAATTAAATGGGATATTACATTGAGAAGCTCCTATTAAACAACAAAAGCCTTGAAAATAATGAGACTCACATTAAGGCAAAGGAATTAATACATGTCTCGTATTGGACTACTTAGAGTGGGAAGTTTTATCCTTGAATACTAACAGTCATCATAATATAACCTATTATTGATCAAAATGTGAAATATTCATTTAGAATTTCGCAAAAATAACTCTTCGTGAAGATTGGAAAAATAAGTTGGCTTGAACATATTAATGCAACCAATGGTTGCTTATCCTCAAGCAAAAAAAGGTTGATAGTGAAATTGATATTTTCAAAGATCATCCTATGTGAATGTCGGGATAATATTACGTTTCTTTTTGCATGAAAAGAATTAGAGGTGATTTAGATTGAGACATTGAAGCTTATAAAAGGCTTGATAGCTTCTTTGCATACATAAATAAAATGATTAATTGTTCGTATTTAAAATGCAATTACATTCTATTCTGTCTAAATATGCACATAAATATCTAAGTAGGATGAATTTCATGTATGCTCTGTGCAACAATATTTTGCTTAATTTGAGCATCCCTTGATTTATACAAATATATGAAAGATTCAAATTCACATTTTATAAGATAGAACCTACATTTGATTTAAAGATTTGAAATACATGCATATGCCTAAATGAGAATGACTTGATTGTATATTTTTAGAAGCGATTTGTAGTTTTATTTAGTTATGTCAAAATTACGCAAGCCTTTAAATATAATAAATATTTGTGTATATGCTAATGCAATCACCCTCTCAATTTAGATGTCTTGAAATACATGTGAAAGCTTGAACAAAAGAATGAGTGCTTACATACATTTTTGAAGAAATTATACACCTTGTCCAAGTGCTTCAAAGCTTGTGAAAGCTTTCAAATAAATGAATTGGATATTTACATGTATTACCATATTACTTAAATGGTGGAATATTGCATTCATTAGAGCGCAACTCAGTATTTGAACATGATGCAAAGTGTAAAAATGAATATATTTACATGCACTTTGAGAAATTTCTTAAATTCAATTTTAAATGTCTTGAGGCATGTGTAGTTGTTTAAAATGAAATGAATGTGCAAGTCGGATGTAAAATGAATGGACGGATACCTACAAGTATCCCAAAATCAATCAAATAGCTTATGAAGCACTAGAATGCTTAAACTTGAGGATGATGAGCGTTGAATCTCGTTTGGTCTTACACGGTTAAGTTAACAAAACCTAAAAATCTAATTATTATAAGAATTTCAACTTATTGAAATATTTGATAAGCTAATTCTATCATATAACAATAGATCTGATCCTCTATTATTAAACTAATATAGTCGAGAGGATCTGAAATAATAAATTAAATGATCAAACAATACATCCTCATTGATGATGGCTGTGTTGAATGGAGATTTCAACTAGAGGAGCTACTATCATCAAAATATATTTAAAATTTTAAATTAAATTAATATAAATTAAATATCAATGTAAATGAAAAATATGATAACTTATTAAGCTCAAAATGACTAAATGAAAAGCATCAAATTAAAAACTTAAAGCTAAAATTCAATTTATCCGTCTTTCGTAATTGTTTATGGTAGGTGGTAAATTAAGAAAATTCTAGCTCACAAAGGAGCCAAAGTCCAATCAAGTGTTCCACTATGTTCACTTTCAACAAATGCAATGACGCACTCGTTCGTACTGGCCACAAGAAGCTACATATGATGTAGTAATAGAGTCCTTCGAGTGGTTGCCACCAAATAGTACCATTATATTACGTCACAACTATAGCACGTATGCTCCCCAATGGCTCTGTACTTTGAGATGTGAATCATAGGGTGCACCTGATAAGATAAAAAGCTCTCTGTCAGCTAAGGTAGACTTAAGCTCATCTCTTTAGACAAACATCACCCTCAGTCTACAAGGATTACTTGGACAACGTAACCCATGGCTGTTGACAAGGATCATTTGGTTAGGTTGGGTCAACTACCTCCTCTGACTAAGAAGACTAGAGACTACGACAACCTGAGATGACGGAACCATGGAATCTAGATCGGGCACATAATCATTCCCCCAACCAACCGCTTTAAGTTAAATAACGATGAATTTCATAAATCGCAAATTTTATACTCCACATTTTGCTACTATACGCTACGCATTCAGTGATCTAACGACTATTTTAATCAAAGTTCTCTCTTTAGTATGAGAGGGTAATTACAAAAGTGCTTGCACTTATAAGAAACAACCATCTAAAGTCCTCACCAAATGCAGGCGAAATCTCTAGGTAGTGTCTTATCAACTATTCCATCTGCCTTCTAAAATTACACCAACACATAAATCATACTCTCTTCAATGTGAGAGATCGGTGACGAATTTTTGAGGCCCACACATCTTAGTGTTGTCACTCAACTATCATTGCATGTCAATTATTGCCTCACTGTCATCTCCAACCCATTATCACATGAACATCATGCTGAATTGACAGTACTTGATTACTATCACCTTTTTAACACCTTATGAATATCACCATCTTCTACTCTCAATGCCAACATCCACCATTTCCAAATTTTCATCTCCTAACACTAACATTTGTCATAGCCTCATAGTCATCTCCAAGCCACCTTTGCTAGCCATCAATCTTCATTAACTAGCATCATCGCACAATCACATTTATCAATAATCAACCAACACTAACCTCTATTACCACATATTATTTCACTAGTATTTTTACTACTCTAATAAGAGGCCAAGACATACTTGACTATGTAATATTGTCTTCTCCAATTAGTGAAAAATTCATAATTTAAATCAAGAGCAAATCTTAATGTAATATTTAAAATAGAATTTTCTAGAATTAAATTTGAACTATCCTAACTTTGATTTTATCAAACTTATAAAAAAATTGAACATTTCAATAAGAAGAGCCTAATGACTCTAAAAGCGTTTAATTGAATTCAAATGAGTCTAAATTAAGCATTTGGAGCATAGTTAAAAACTTTATGATATTATTGAATGCATTGAACTATATCTGAATCTTATGTGTTTATAATAAAATTATACGCACAACAAAAAAAATTTAATGAGTCTAAAATCACTTAATTATAAATTCATTAAAACATTACATATTAAAAAATAATTTCTGATCAAAAGAATTAGTAGGGCCTTTCTCATATAGCATATTGAGATTTGGACTAAATAAAAATGTCATCTTAAAAAATTATAAACAAACTTTTCTTTCACACTTAAAAGAGATCTTGAGCTAAATTTGAAGAGAGTTTAAAAATCTAAAAATATTTGTGAGCCTTATTCAAAGTTTTATGACAACCACTGCCAACAATTATCATTGTAAGCCATAATTTCTAAACACTATACTAGTTTATCATCACCACACCACCATCATTTGACTAATCTTAAATGATCGATATCACCTAACCATCATCACTTAATCATTATTATCTAATTATTTGTTATCATTCACTTCTTCTTTTATAATTTCTAATGTAGCCACAAGAAATCTAGTTAGTGTTCCAAACTTTATAATTCATCTTCTTGAAAAAAAATACATTTATATAATCTTATCTATATAATGAATTATTTTTATTTAGTTAGTTCACATATTTTTTTTCTCTCTTTCTATGTTATTCAAATAAAAATTCTCTTATAATTTTTTTTTTTTGTCTGCATATGCACCGAATGATCATATAAGGATAAGATTTAATCATTTTCTCTAATATCATAAATGTTGCGTGCTAAAACCAAATCAGAGTAAAGTTTCTTTAGCCTTCGTGAAGTCAAACACAATAATTAAAGATAAAAGAGACACTCAGAATTTTAACGGAAACCAAAAGAGGAAAAACCAGAGCTTAAAAGCTTCCACCATGTATCTATAATGATTACAATATGAGAGAGAATAATAACTTAACAATGATTGTAATTGATATTGAGATAATTTACATTAATATTACAATAATGAAATTGGTTGATGATGAGTTATTTTAATCTGAAGATTTCTGATCTTCAAGCTTAGCTCTCTCTTCTTCACTTTTCTTCTTGCCACTCTTCCTTTTCTTCCTTATTTGACTCTTCCTCTTTTTGCTCTTCCTCTCTTCTTCCTGTGCTCTTCCTCTTCTTCCTGGACTCTTCCTCTTCTTATTGGACTCCTCTTCTTCCTTTTAAAGATGATCGATAAAGGATCACACGGTGTTGTTTGACCGAGTATCTTTTTCTTCTTCACTGTAACTCCTCTTCACTTTTTCCTTCATGGTTCACAATTTACATGAATCTATTTTATAATAAAGATTCTTGAAATCATATAAATACCATCGATCATAATTGATTTATTTTTGATCATTTGATGTATTTTAAGCATTTGGATGCCCAAATAAAGTCGGAATTATGAGATCTTCTCATTAGATCATGTTCGATTTGACTATAAACATCCATATTTGAGAGTTATTTTGGGATTTAATTGATGTCCCAAAGATTCCAAATATTTTAAGCTTGATCTATTTAACTCAAAATCATATCGCTTTACATCAAGATTTTGATATGGTATTTTGAGAGCCATATCAATAAATATTCTAACATAAAATAATTATAAATTATTATCATACTGGGATATTATTTCACTTTATCCACTTCTGAAACTAATGAATTGATCATATTAAAAAGACATATCCAAGAGAGAAGAAGAAAGAACTTAAATTTTATGTCTAAAATTTGTTTAGAATAACTTCAATAGAATTTGGTTTAGAATAAGTGTAATAAATTACTAACAAAAACATTTTATTAGAACTATGTTACAATAAATTTAAAAATTATTTAAATCATTTTAATCAGTTTTAAATTGGAATATTTGAAATCAAAACGTCTAACAAAACATCAATCTAATTTATATATTGAGAAACATTGCAAAGAACAATGAATCACATTAAAAGGCCATTGAAAAAATGATCGTCATGAAGCTAAAAAATGCAAGGCATATAATTTTAAAGAATGCAAGAATTTTATAGCAATCAGACGGCAATGCAGGAAAATTTATTATACACACACACATTACAACCAGATTAAAAATAAAAAAAAAACCCATCCTTGCTATAAAGTTTATTCATGTAAATTGAACAGTGAATGATAACACTGATATTTATAATAATAATTTTGCCGTGTTAAACATGTGGATGCTGTATGCGCTTGCAAAAATATGATTGAAAACTGAATATACAGGGAACTTTAACATCTAAAAAAAACTGTCCTAAATAGACCTACAAAGATAAGAATTTTGGGCAATAAGTGTATAACCAGGAGAAATCAGAGCAGACTGTCTTCTCTAAAGTAAAGCCAGATTGTCGGAAACAAAACTTTCTTTCAGGTTGCCAAAGATCATCAAATGTAAGGGTGTAAATGAGTCGAGCTTTGAACTAGCTGAACTTTTATTCATGCTCGGCTCGTATTCAAAATGACTCTAAAAAATAATAATCCAAAAAATCTATAAGATAAGAATTTCGAGCTAAATAGAATCGAATATGAGGATTCTTCATGTTATGCTCGTTTATAAATCGAACTTGAAATCTTTATTCATGTTCAACACTTGCTTAACAAATGAACTTTTTTGAAGGCCCTAATCCAGTGGGAAGAGAGCAAAAATCTAGAACCATACAAAGTGTAGCAATCAGAATGCACATACCCCATAACAGATGGTTATCTATACTCATCATCGTCCACAATAAAGCATCTTCAAAGACATGAAAGTGCTCGAAGGAGACAAAAATATATCGACAGTATAGATCAGGTGAATAAGCCAAGCAGTTAAAATCAAGTTCTCCCCGTACATCCTTAGCATTTTTCCATGGTTACACTATGCTGGTTATAGCTTTTTTAACGTAGTAAGTAAGAGATGAAAACTAGAAGCATGTAAACTTTTTTTTTAATTAATTCATTAAACAAAGTCAAGAGTAAGCCGAATACATGAGGGCATAATTATTGCGCCAAATAGTTGAGTGCCACTCGACAACATGTAGATGAGAATTGATATGACATTTAAAATACTACTAAAAATATTTTAAAGCTAATCCAAGTCAAACCTCGAGATCAAGACTTAAAATATCCTAAACTGGGATGTCGGTTAAATCCTAAATAACTCTCAAACATGGAGTGTTTATACAAATCGAAAGGCCTCGTGAGCCGATCTAACGAACCCAAGATCTCATAATTCTGACTCCATTTGAGCATTCAAATACACAAAATACATCATATGATCAAGGGAATTATCATGAGCCGTCCGATGGAGAGGAGTGGTTCGGATTTTGCATGTATTTACAGAGACGTCACTTCTCTAATCTATAAATAGCCCATCATTCCTCGTATGAGGGGGAGCCCAAGGAAGAGAGAGGAGAGGCCAAACAAGAGAGAGGAGAGAGCTCTAAAGCTTGAAAATCTTCCACGCATAATCATGCCACCACTCGACGGTCGCCGACCACTTGATTACCACCACCGGCCGCCGCCACTCCCAGATCTCGTCGCCAATCTCCGTCTTCCATCATGACGACCTTCATCGATATTGTTCCTCACCACCATCATTTGCTACCACTAGAACTTACAACCTAACGTGACTATATATGTGTTGTTGATTTTGAGATTCCTATTGTCGCCTCTTCTCATATACAATTATGTAATCGTTATCGGAAAACTTGTACTCTAAAATAAATATATAGTGGAAGAGCCCGTGCTCTCTCGAGATTTTTTTCGTTTCTAATTTTTCTTGTTCACTCTTTAAATACCTGTGTGTGCTGGATTTTACAACAAAGCTAAAGCATAAACTTTTACTCTACTGCAACTGATTTTCTTGCACGCAACAAGAATAAAATTCCTTTATGAAATGTTTAAAAGTAGGCGTTGATGAACCAGACCACCTAACTTCATCCACACAATCAGTAGATATCTAGATATCCTTAAATGATTTCAGCTCTGTTACAGTTAGGGATAAAGTTGAAATTCCAGCACCCATCCGAAAACATGGCCAAGACATAAGAATCTTTGTCAAAGTGGAGCACATTAAAGGTATCCAAGCCAAAAAAAATTCCTCTAAAGAGTTATGATATTATCCCATATTATCCAAAAGATTTCATTCAATAATATAGACAAGGAAAATAAGAATCAATTTAGGTCATTCTACTGATAAAATGAATAAGAAGAATAAAGATTGGATGCAAGCATCCATAAATCACAAACAGAAGAGCTAGAATACAAGAAGGGCATTACCGATTACAAATCAATAGAAATCTAACAGAATACAACTACCTTACAGAGAAATAATACACATCAGAAACCAAAGATGAGCAACAGAGAGCATAACAAGAATAACAGCCATTACAGAACCATAAATATACAGCAACAAGAGTAAAGCAACCAGAGCAAAGCATTCCAGAGCTTTTTCTGATGATCAACTACTGATTCAAATACCAAGATTCAAGAAATGTCATCAGAGATAAAAACTGCAAGAACGTTCCACCCTAACAGAAAGAAACAGAAAGTAGTTATAATAACAGAAGAGCACTGCATCTTGTAAAGAAATATTATAACTAAGTATACCAGAGGATATAATAGTATAAATAGGGAGAGAAAGATAAACAGAGGGGTAATCAATCTTTTTAGAAAGAAACTTATCTTCTTCAATCTTGTCTTCTCCTTCTCCTGCTCAACTTTTCTCTGGTTTTCGAACCGCCTCAGATCCCATCGAAACCCTAGTGTTTCTCCCCTTCTCCTCCTCCCTCCTCTCTGGAGCGCCACCCGAATGGTCGAAGGAAACAAACCAAAAGAATAGCTAAAGGAAAGCTTCCCCTAGAAGCTTCATCTCACGGCTCAGATCAGCTGGCGCATTTTGAATCAAGGGCCCAGATTAAAGATCAGGTTCTAATATCAAGGCAAGAGATCGAACCGTTCAATCGAAACACAGAATCAAGGAAGGAAAGAGGCGAAACCAATCCGACAATCAAGGTTTAGTTCAAAAAAACACAATCCAAGTGATAAATCCAACGACCAAGAAAGAAAGGCGCTAATCCAACGGTTCGAGCAGATAATCTCCATTACATCAATTAACTAGGTTCAGACCACTCATAGTGAGTCAACTCACTGAATCAAACCTAATTCTCACCAAACAAGACCCTATCAAGTTAACTTTAATCCAAGATCCCACTAAATAATAATTCTTAATTTTATAACCGTCTTATATAAATAACTTAATTTAATTCAAATATTTTCTTTTATTTAGAATTTATTACTTAAAATTTTCAATAGTTATTTGTCATTAATAACAATTTTCTAATTATGCTCTAATTTTTATATATTTTTAATATATTTTTGCAAAATAATTTATTTTTTTAAATCCTAAATTAATATTATGTGAATATTTCCTTTTTAAATAAATTGATTTTTTTTATTTGATTTAAATTACTAAAATAAATTTATTATTGTATGAATTCATTTCTTGACATAGTTAGTTTGTGTAATTCATTTATATATTTATTTAATTTTTTAAATATAATAGTATATTTATGTTTTTAATGCATATTCATATTACATATTTTTTTATTAATAGATGAATCTTATATTCATGTTATTTTCCATATTCCCACTGATATATCATAATTGATAGATATATAAAATTATTTGAAGATATTATGTCAGAAAACGCTAATGAGACTATTTTATTTTAAACTTAAAAACATATTTGATTATAAATATTATCAACATAAAGTAAATCAAATATAAGAGTTTTTAGATTGGCAAATTTTTTAAAAAAAAAAACATAAACAAAATAAAAATTAGTAAAAAGAGCTTAATGTTTAAAATATTTTAAAATGGGGGTAAAAACACCTCTATTGAAGGCTTGTGGCACCTATAGGCCACATTACCTCCTATGTCATCAGGACCTTATTATATACTTTTAACCATTTACAATTTATAACAAAAACTTTAAAAAATTATTTAATAAAACCTTATGTTATGAAGAATTATTTTTTACACTAACTTTAATTAATTTTATTTTAAAGTTATGTTAACGTCAATATAATTCTTTTAAATTATAGATTACATGTAATTGTTATTCCATCAAATCTTTTATTATAATTTGATGCTACTAAAATTAATTTGATTAAATTTGTAAGTCTAATTAAACATTTTAAAAAAAATTAATACAAAAATAATTTATTAATAAATGAGAATCATTTGATATTTATTATTGTTATTAATACCAGTATCACAAATATTATTACTTATATTACTGTTGTTATTGTGTTTATTTTTCTTATTATTACCATTACTATAAAGAGTATTATTTATTTTATCATTATTTATTATTTTTATGGTATTATTATTATTATGTTTACTATTCATATTTTGTGTATTATTAATATGAATATCACGATTATTATTATCGATTCTAGCAGTATTACTATTACTATTATATCATTATTATTATTATTATTGATTATAATTAATAAATTGTTGGTTAACTCTATTTTTAATTAGGTTTCTTCTCAAAATAATGCCTATTACTAGAATTGATGATACTGGAATTCAGTGTTTTCTTTGGAATAAAGAAAACACATTTTGCTTTATCATCAATCCTAAAGAAATTATCATAAATGAAATGAATAAACTTAATAATAAGTCTATGCATATCAATTATCTGAAAGAAGAAATTAGTGATTTAACTCTTAAACAAAAATTTCTTCTCCCCAGATAAAGGAGAAAATTAATCATTGTCTCCAAGATTTCCAGAAAGAAGTTTGTGGGGACAACCCAATTGCTTTCTTGGAAAGAAAAGTTCATTTAGTGGAACTCCCGTACATTGATAATTTCAATGAAAGGGACATCCACACTAAAGCTCGTCCTTGTCAGATGAACGAGCACTACCTTGCTTTATGCAAGGATAAGATTGCTGACTTATTAAAGAAAAGAATAATTCGGCAATCCTACTTCCCTTAAAGCTGTACCGCATTCTATGTTATGAATTTGGCAGAAAAGGAAAGAGGGAGACCGCGATTTGTAATTAATTATAAGCCATTAAATAAAGTGTTAAAATGGATCACATATCTAATTCCCAATAAAAGAGATTTATTAAATAGATTGCATAATGCAAAAATATTTTCCAAATTTGATTTAAAATCAGAATATTGGCAGATCCAGATAAAAGAATGGATCGCTATAAAACAAAGATTTACTGGTTCTTTGGACATTACGAATGGAACGTAATGCCCTTTGGTTTAAAAATGTACCTTCGAATTTCAAAGATATCATGAATAATATATTTAAAGATTATTTTAAATATATTTTAGTCTATATTGATGATGTTCTTGTGTTCTAAAATACTATTGACGAACACTTCAACCATCTAAAAATATTTAAATGGTTAATTTTAAAAAATGGGTTAGTTATTTCAAAGCCAAAAATTAAATTATTTAAAACTGAAATAAGATTTTTAGGCCATAATATATCTAATGCTTCTATTATATCAATTAATAAAAGTATTGAATTTACTAACAAATTTCTTAATATTATTTTAGATAAAAATCAGCTACAACGGTTCTTAGGAGCTCTCAATTATGTAGCTGATTTCTATCATAATCTGGCAAAGGATGTGGCCCCACTCTTTGACAGATTAAAAAAGAATCCCCCATCATGGTCTGATACTCATATCGTGGCAGTGCGCAAAATTAAAGAAAGGGTTCAAAATCTTCCCTGTCTTAATCTTGCAGACCCCACTAGTTTCAAAATTGTTGAAACCGATGCCTCTGATAAGGCTATGGAGGTATCTAAAAAAAAAGAATTCTAAAGAAGAATTAGTTCGCTTTGTTTCTGGTAGATGGAATCCTACTCAGCAAAAGTATTACATTATCAAAAAAAATGCTTTATGTGATTAAGTGCATCTCAAAATTCCAAGATGATTTACTTAATTAGCATTTTCTCCTTCGTATTGATTGTTCCTCAGTCAAATACATCATTGAACAAGATGTTAAAAATTTAGTTTCAAAATAAATTTTGCATCATGGCAATCGCAGCTCTCTGTCTTCGATTTTGACATTGAATTTATTAAAGGTAATGAAAACTCTCTTCCTGATTTTTTAACCCGTGAATTCTTGCAGGGACGATCAGGGGTGGATCACCCCACATGGAAGGATGCATCCTCTTAATCGAGGAGGCAACTCTTCTAGGGGAGGTCGCGGCCGTGGCCGCGCTAATGGCAAAGATCCGGTCAATTCAACAATTGGCATGATCGATTTAAAAACTTATCTTTATGGTACTTCCTCTTCAAATATAATTGAAAAGGGTGAAACCTCTAAGAAAGTTGCAACACTATCCCTAAAAGATGTTATTGCACAAGAACCTGTTTATTTCACTAAAAAAATAAAACAAAATATTATTGAAATTAATCCCTCTGATTATTCAATAAATAATCCGTGGGCCTTATTTGAAAGATATTTGGGAAACAATCCTTTCCCATTTGAATCTAATCTCTCAAGAGAGAATTATGAAAAAATCTCAACACAATTAAAGTGTGTTGAGATTAATCATGTTCGTGATCAGACGAACCATACAATTTTGTATAGCAAATGTGTTATACAAAAGATTTTTCATCAAAGTGAATGGGATCTAACTCCATTCCAAGAGAAAAATATATTTTTATCCTCCACTAATTTACAGTATAAAATTGGCATAAATTATTGGTGTTACGTACAAGCAATGATGAAGGTATTCTTCGTTATCAATGATAAATGAAGACATTCCTGGATGTTCATTATGAATAAAGATATTATCTTCAAAGATCTCCCGGCATGGTTCTACAGATGGTGGAACTATTTTGGAGCCGAATTAAATATTCTTCCAGAATAGATTACAGAAATCTTTAATGAATGGATGGAAGCTGCCCCCAAGATGAGGGCTATTAATCCTTGGAAGATGATACAAGGGCAAAATCTCACCCACTTCTTTACAAATTTCCAAATCCCATGGATTTGGAGCTGGAACGTTATTCTTAGAAAAGACCCTTTTAATCAACTGGTCCTTCAAAGACAGTTTCTTTTAAAATGATGGAATTCAATTAGCATTGAGGATAAGCTCAAACAAATCAAAGCTATCATCAAAGCTTATTCTGAACTAACAGCCTTCAAAACCCACTGATTTTGAGTTATTTGTTGATGATGTACTTCAAAGTATTAAAAGACGTTACCCTCATGAGAATGAAGTTCAGTATAAGGAACGCCTCAAAAAGATTTACGAAAATCAACTCTCCAAGGTGTTTAATCACCCTATCTACATCTGCGACAATGGCGAGTCTTCCGATAGAGTAGATGTCGAATCCACTGGCAAAAATTAGTGGATTCCAGCATAATGCATTAAATTATTTGACCACTTTACACCTCAAAAGTGATCCAAATTATTGCTTCCACTTTGCCTTTACAACACAAAAGTAAGCATTATTACCTCCACCAGACCCGCTTTACTTTACAGATCAAAAGTGGATGGCATTATCTCCACCAGCAGGGAATTTACTTTGCAGCTTGAAAGGACTTCCCATCAGACAAAATAATGCAACTTTCCACCTGGAAAGTTGTTACATTATTGTACCCACTTTGGAAGAAATAATAATGTCTAATAATTGTACCTTTACTTAGCTTCTAAGCAAAGTTTCTCCTTTGCCTCCACTTAATAATAATGTCTTTGTTTTCGGAGTGCTCAATGCTCAGTGCTCAGTTTTCTTCTCTTTCTCTCTTCTGTTTTCCTCTGGTGTTCTTCCTTTCATTTGAAATCGTGTAAGTCCTTTTCCTTTAATAATAATAATATATCAAATTTTTATATATCCTGGTGTAAGTTTGGTATCAGAGCCATGAAAAGGTAAATCTCTGGGGAGGGGAAGGATGTTAGAGATTTTTTTTGTTACATTTCACCATGCTTTGGATGAATCAGCACTTTGTTCATTCCTCCCATGGCTTTATCCTGTCTTCATCACAAATGGTTGTAAATCTCTGTTGTGTGGATGCTTGAAAGGGTTGTAAGTCCTATTTTTGTTGACCGTCTAGGATAATTCTCTGGTGGAGGTTTATACTTAGTTTGTTTTATCCTTATGTGGTGATTCATTTCAAATTCTCTCTGCATCATCTTCTTCTCTCTCCCCTTTTAGTTCTATGGCTTCTACTTCTTCTGAAGTTACTTCTAATCTAACGAAGAAGAAATAATAATTTAATCAAGAACTCAAATGGCGAGTTCCCCTTAAATGAAGAAGAAGACCTTAGATGGTCTTTCCCAAAATTGATAAAACTATCATTTATCAATTTGGAACTTTTGATTTTAAGGAAAAATCTATGTGAAATCAGAACAAACCATTAGATCAAATGGACAAAACTATTTATCTACTAATGTTTGAAGATGATAAATATATGCAAGACTTTAAATATATTCATATGGATGATACAGATACCATTCAAACCTTTAACCCTTAAAGGTCTAAATGCTTCTATTTTAGCAAGCCTAAGAAATGGCGATGTTGAAGTCAGATTTAACCCTCGGAGATCTATCACACTTCCTAGGGTTTCTATCCTTTCTGAAACCTCAGTGAAGTCTAGATCGGATGGTTCCCACACTCCTGAACCATCGGTCAAGGCCCTTCGCCTAAATAGAAATCATATCTATCATCTAGTGAGAGAAAATCAATCTCCCACTCTATCTGAAATGAACTTTAGTCTTAATGAGCTACAAACTATGTTCTAAGACTAGAGAAGTGGTACTAAAAGTATCAATCAAAGTAATGACAACTGCATTTGGTATAAAAGTTTTACTTCTATAGAACAATGTTTCGAGATATTAGAGCTATATTTTGAAAATATGAGAAAAAGAAATAACTAGAGCAAGGCACCTATTCCTTTTATTATTTTGTTCTGTAATCAACATGCTCAATCTGCTCAAATTGCCGTCTTATCAACCAAAAAATGGCAAACTGAGCAAAGAAAAATAATTGAAACATGTTATCCTCCATCCATTGCCAAAATGGTGGATGATAAACCTTTAGAATTAGCAGCATTCAAAAAAAATTAATTCTGATCTACAAATTCTAAAAGAATTCATTATTATAATTAAACAACTTAATTATAGTAATAGTATACTTCAAATTATGATCATCTTTTTAGCTTAGAATCTAAAATTGATCGCTTAAACAAAGGGTCCAAACTAGAAGCTAAAAAAAGCCCCTACCAGTTCAAATTCTATTATTAGACCTTTTATTCAGCCACCTCCTAAACTTCCTCTTAAGTTTGGACCTTCTTCTAAAGACATTCAGAATTTGATTCTAAATTTAAAAGACAAGTATGTCAGAGCTCTTGAGGATATCAGCCAGTCGGAAGAAGATTCAAACGAATCCTCAGCCGAATCTGATAATCAAACCAATATCAATGAAATTCATGCCCTTTTTCATGAACTTTAAGATCTACATATCCTCAAGATATCCGTAAGATTTCTTATCCTAAGAAAATCTGGAAAAATACTATTACAAAAGCCTACTCTCGTGATTTATTATTCGAAGAGGATACTCATTTCGTGAGAAATTCTTATGATAGAAGTTCTCTTTATAAATGGAATATCGATGATTTTCTAACATCAGATTATCCACACTCTTCATCGTATGCTTATATTTTCCATTACTGTTCAATCCAGATATCAAGCAGTAGGAAAACCCCACATTGTTGCTCGAGCCATTTGTTTTTCCGGAACTCTAAAGGGTGGGATAATTTTCTTTCGCAAAAAGAAGACCTTCTTAGTGAAATCGATTTGAACACTAAGAATCTTCCAAAGGAACAGCAAACACCAAATGAAAATGGGGTCTATAATCTTATTCAAATGATTGTAGATAGCTTTGCTGGATCCATTGGAGATCAAGAAGAAAAAATAAGATCCTTACTCCAAAAATTAAGATGTTCATCCTTAACCCATTTTAGATGGTATAAGGATATTTTTCTAGCACGCGTCATGACACTTTATGATGCCGATAGCCTTAACTGGAAGCAAAAATTTATTGAAGGCCTTCCCAAATTATTTGCTGAAAAGGTTAAGGTTTCTCTTCATCTCTACATAATTGAGAGTTTCTAAGAACCGATGTAGCTGGTTTTTATCACAGAAAGCATTTTCAGATGCACTTAATCACAGAAAGCGATTATAAATACGAAGGAGAAAATGCTGATTAAGTAAATCATCTTGGAATTTTGAGATGCACTTAATCACAGAAAGCATTTTTTTTAATAATGGAATACTTTTGCTGAGTAGGATTTCATCTACCAGAAACAAAGCGAACTAATTCTTCTTTATAATTTTTTACTGCTTTAGCATACCTTCATAGCCCTTATCAGAGGCATTGGTTTCAATAATTTTGAAACTAGTGGGGTCCTCAAGATTAAGACAGGGAAGATTTTGAACCCTTTCTTTAATTTTGCGCACTGCCATGGTATAAGTATCAGATCATGGTGGGGGATTCTTTTTTAATCTATCAAAGAGTGGGGCCGCATCCTTTGCCAGATTATGATAGAAATTAGCTACATAATTGAGAGCTCCTAAGAACGGCTGTAGTTGGTTTTTATCTAAAATGATATCAGAAAATTTGTTAGAAAATTCAATACTTCTATGAATTGGTATAATAGAAGCATTAGATATATTATGGCCTAAAAATCTTATTTGAAATAATTTGATTTTGGCTCAAATAACTAACCCATTTTTAAAATTAATCATTTAAATATTTTAGATGGTTGAAGTGTTCGTCAATAAGATTTGAGAACACAAGAACATCATCAATATAGACTAAAATATATTTAAAATAATCTTTAAATATATTATTCATGATATGTCAAATTTAAGGTGCATTTTTTAAACCAAAGGGTATTACGCTCCATTCGTAAACCCGTAAATGCTATTTTATAGCGATCCGATTCTTTTATCTGAATCTGCCAATATCTTGATTTTAAATCAAATTTAGAAAATATTTATGCATTATGCAATCTATTTAATAAATCCCTTTTATTGGAAATTAGATATTTAATCCATTTTAAGACTTTGTTTAATGGCTTGTAATTAATTATAAGTCGCGATATCCCTCTTTCCTTTTCTATCGAATTCATAACATAGAATGCAGTATAGCTCCAAGGGGAGTAGGATTGTCGAATTATTCTTTTCTTTAATAAGTCAGCAATCTCATCCTTGCATAAAGCAAGATAGTGCTCGTTCATCTGACAAGGATGAGCTTTAGTGGGGATGTCTCTTTCATTGAAATTATCAATGTACGGGAGTTCCACTAAATGAACTTTTCTTTCCCAGAAAGCAATTGGGTTGTCCCCACAAACTTCTTTCTGGAAATCTTGGAGACAATGATTAATTTTCTTCTTTATCTGGGGAGAAGAAATTTTTTGTTTACAAGTTAAATCACTAATTTCTTCTTTCAGATAATTGATATGCATAGACTTATTATCAAGTCTATTTATTTCATTAATGATAATTTCTTTAGGATTGGTGATAAAGTGGAATGTGATTTCTTTATTCCAAAGAAAATACTGAATTCCAGTATCATCAATTCTAGTGATAAGCATTATTTTGAGAAGAAATGGAGTTTCCAAAATAATGTGTTGTGTCAAATTTTTGACTAAAATAAAAGCATTTGAATACAAACATCATCTTGACACATGGTCACAGATGATAATTTATATTTAATCTGTAAAGATTCACCATTGGCAGCCTTTAACCGCTGGTTAGTTTTTTCAAATATTTAGAAGAAATTATTCTTTCTTGTATACAATTTAAATCTGCTCCACTATCAACTAGAGCAGTTAAATTTGATAAAATAAATTCTTTATTTATAATTAATTTAATGGAAATATATCATTTCTGGTATATTGCCTTTTAAATATTTTGTAAGAAACCTGGTTCTTGATTAGAATCGGCTTCTATATTTTCAAATGAATTGGGCATCTTCTGATTAATTTCAAGATCCATTAGACGACCATTCATTTGTTCTTGCTCAGCTTTAATTTGTTGAACCTCTAATTTTAGTTTCTTTAATTCAGTCTTTAGTTCTGATAAAGAAGCTAAATTAAAAGATGATGAACTTGCCTCAGATTTTTTCTTAAATACTTCTGATAAGAAGTATATAGAAGGCTTGTAATTAAATTTTTCTAATTTATCTTTCTTCTTATTATTAAGAAGATCTATAATTTTATCACGAGTTGAATCATCTTCAACTTGTGCTAAAAGTTTAATTAATTGGTCCTTTTGCTCGTGAGTGAGCGTATACAGACCTGTCATATTTATTATATTTTTATAATAATCTATCTATTGATAGGACTTACAACAGTTAGATTTTTCAGATTTATCAAAATCCGATGAGGATGAAGATGAAATATGATCTTCTTCTTCTTATGATTCTATTTCAGAATCAGAGGATGTAAGTAGAATTTTCATCAGGGTTTGTTTTAACCCTTCGTCAATCTAAAGTTCATTTAACTTCTTCTTGACAGTGCATCTGTTTGTGAAATGACCTGTACGCCACATTTGTAACATTTAATTTCTCTTGTCTCTTTGGTTTTAGAACCATAGGGATGAGAGTGCTTGTGTTTGTGCGTGAATTTATCACCTGAGGATCATAGTTGAATTGCTCACAGAATTCGCCAAGCTATTTTCGCTCTAGTAGACGTTCTCTTTTCATTTGATCTTTTAATTTAAGATCAGAGCAAATTGCTAATCCAGTTTTAATACATGCCAAAATAAGGTTTCTATATGTAAGGATTTCATATGAGATGGTTCCATCGTAGAGACGAAGAGAAACCTTAACCTTTTCAGCAAATAAATTGGGAAGGCCTTCAATGAATTTTTGCTTCCAGTGAAAGCTATCGGCATCATAAAGTGTCATGACGCGTGTTAGAAAAATATCCTTGTACCATCTAAAATGGGTTAAGATGGGCATCTTAATTTTTGGAGTAAGGATCTTATTTTTTCTCCTTGATCTCCAATCGATCCAGCAAAGTGATCTACAATCGTTTGATAAGATTATAGACCGCATTTTCATTTGGTGTTTGCTGTTCTTTTGGAAGATTCTTAGTGTTCAAATAGATTTCACTAAGAAGTTCTTCTTTTTGCTAAACAGAAAGAAAATTATCCCACCAACCCTTTAGAGTTCCAGAAAAACCTGAAATAATTGCTCGAGCAATAATGTGGGGTTTTGCTACTGCTTGATATCTGGATTGAATAGTAGTAGCAAACATAAGCATACATTGAAGAGTGTGGATAATCTGATGTTAAAAAAATCCATTGATATTCCATTCATAAAGAGAACTTCCATCATAGAAATTTCCCACGAAAAGGGTATCCTCTTCGAATAATAAATCTGGAGGAGTGGGTTTTTTATAATAGTGTTTTTCTAGATTTTTCTTAGGATAAGAAATCTTCTGGATATCTTTAAGTGGAGGATGAGAATCTTGAAGTTCATGAAAAAGGGCATGAATTTCGTCAATATTATCAGATCCGGTCGAGGATTTGCTTGAATCTTCTTCCGACTGGCTGATCTCCTCAAGAGCTCCAACATACTTATCTTTTAAATTTAGAATCAAATTTTGAATGTCTTCGGAAGAAGGTCCAAATTTAAGAGAAAGTTTAGGAGGTGGTTGAATAAAAGGTCTAATAATAGAATTTGAACTGGCAGAGGCTTTTTCTGAAGCTCTACTAGTTTTGGGACCCTTTTGTTTAAGCACCTGATCAATTTTAGATTCTAAGCTAAAAAGATTATCAACAATAATTTGAAGTATACTATTACTATAATTAAGTTGTTTAATTATAGTAATAAATTCTTTTAGAATTTGCGGATCATAATTGATTTTTTCGAACGCTGCTAATTTTAAAGGTTTATCATCCACTATTTTGGCAATGGATTGAGGATAACGTGCTTTAATTATTTTTTCTTGCTCAGTTTGCCATTTCTTGGTTGATAAGATGGCAATTTTAGCAGATTGAGCATATTGATTACAGAACTAGACAGCAAAAGGAATAGTTGCCTTGCTATTTTCTCATATTTTCAAAATATAGCTCTAATATCTCGAAATATTATTCTATAAAAGTAAAACTTCTATACCAAGTACGAAAGTTGTCATACTTTGATTGGTGATACTCTTTTAGTACCACTTCTCTAGTCTTAGAACTTGATTTGTAGCTCATTAAGACTAAAGTTCATTTCAGATGGAGTGGGAGATTGATTTTCTCTCACTAGATGATAGATATGATTTCTATTTAGGTGAAGGGCCTCGACCGATGGTTCAGGAGTGTGGGAACCATCAGATCTAGACTTCATTGAGGTTTCAGAAGGGATAGAAATCCTAGGAAGTTTGATAGATCACCGAGGGTTGAATCTGACTTCAACATCGCCATCAGTCGTTTGAATTATCTAATATATATCTTGATTAATGTTAGGTCTTGGTGTGACCGCAATGGTATGGTCCATGATTTTAGAAATACCACCTCATTCCATTTAATCACTCTGTTAGTAGCAATATGGGATGCTAAGAGATTTATTTCAATCGAGTTCGTCAAATTGGTTTAATGCCTTTTCAACTCTAGGATTTAGAGTATTTAAAACTCAAAAATGAATTCTAAAAATTAAAGCAATAGTTTGAACCTTGGAGGAAATCATAATCATAAAGCTGTAAATATAATTTTAAAGCTTCAAAAGATTTATATCGAAAGAGATAAACTTCAGATTGGAAGGTGTTGAAATAAAGCCCATGACAAAGGCTACTCTACAACACTCATTAGGGATTGAGCATGAAGTCATCTCATCTCTTAGGCTTGCTAAAATAGAAGCATTTAAGGGTTAAAGGTTTGAATGCTATCTGTATCATCCCTATATGAATATATTTGAAATCTTGCATGAATTTATGCAAATCTTCAAAAGTCAGTAGATAAATGGTTTTGTCCATTTGATCTACAGTAATGGTTTGTTCTACAATTTTCACTGAAGATTTTCCCTTAAAATCAAAAATTCCAAATTGATAAATGATAGTTTTATCAATTTTGGGAAGAGATCATCTATTAAGGTCTTCTTCATTTAAGAGAAATTCTGTCATTTCAGAGTTCTTGATTAAATTATTATTTCTCTTAATCGTGAGATTAGAAGTTACTTCAGAAGAAGTAGAAGCCATAGAACCAAAAAGGAAGAGAGGAAGATGATGTAGAGAGAATTTGAAATGAATCACCACATAAGGATAAAATAAACTAAGTATAAATCTCCACGAGAATTATCTCAGAAAGTCAACAAAAATAGGACTTACAACCCTTTCAAGCATCCACGCAATAGGGATTTACGGCCATTTGCAACGAAGATGGGATAAAGCCATGGGAGGAATGAACAAAGTGCTGGTTCATCCAAAGCATGGTGAAATGTAACAACTCGCCAAGGACTTACACGATTTCAAACGAAGGAAAAACACCAGAGGAAAATAGAAGAGAGAAAGAGAAGAAAACTGAAAGACGAGTAATCGAGCTAATAATACAAAAGACATAGCATCCTTATATAGAAGTGGAGGCAAAGGAGAAACTTTGCTTAGAAGCTAAGCAAAAGTACAATTATTAGACAGAATTATTTCTGCCATAAAGGGTACAATAATGTAGTAACTTTCCA
Source organism: Cymbidium sinense (assembly GCA_021442155.1). Taxonomy (NCBI): domain Eukaryota; kingdom Viridiplantae; phylum Streptophyta; class Magnoliopsida; order Asparagales; family Orchidaceae; genus Cymbidium; species Cymbidium sinense. Next base: position 5,857,887 of record CM038226.1, read on the forward strand.
GGTGGAAAGTTGCATTATTTCATCTGATGGGATTACTTTATGAGTTGTAAAGTAGATTCTCTGCTGGTGGAGATAATGGCATCCGCTTTTGAGAAGTAAAGCGTCTTGGAGATAATAATGCATTCTGGTCAGAAAGGCAAAGTGGAAGCAATAATTTCGCTACATGAAGCTGGAATCCATTAATTTTCTCCAGTGGATTCCACATCGACACAGTCAGAAGACTTGTCATTATCGCAGATGTAGATAAGGTGATTAAACACCTTGGCGAGTTGATTCTCGTAAATCTTTTTGAGGTATTTCTTATGCTGAACTTCATTCTCATGAGAGTAACATCTCTTAATACTCTGAAGTACATCATCAACAGATAACTCAAAATTAGTGGATTTTTGAAGAACTGTTAGTTCAGAATAAGCTTTAATGATAGCTTTGATTTGCTTGAGCTTATCCTCAATGCTAATTGAATTTCACTATTTTAAAAGAAACTGTCTTTGAAGGACCAGTTGATTAAAAAGGTCTTTTCCAAGAATAATGTTCCAAATCCATGATTTGAGAAGAAGAGATTTTGCCCTTGGATCATCTTCCGGATTAATAGCCCTCATCTTGGGGGTAGCTTCCATCCATTCATTAAATATTTCTTTAATCTATTCTGGAAGAATATTTAATTCAGCTCCAAAGTAGTTCCACCATCTGTAGAACCATGCCGGAAGATCTTTGCTAATAATATCTTTGTTCATAATGAACATCCAGGAATGTCTTCATTTATCATTGATAACAAAGAATGCCTTCATCATTGCTTGTACGTAATACCAATAATTTATGCCAATTTTATACTGTAAATTAGTGGAGGATAAAAATACATTTTTCTCTTGGAATGGAGTTAGACCCCATTCACTTTGATGAAAAATCTTTTGTATAACACATTTGTTATACAAAATTGTATGGTTCATCTGATAACGAACATGATTAATCTCAACACACTTTAATTGTATTAAGATTTTTTCATAATTCTATCTTGAGAGATTAGATTCAAATGGAAAATGATTGTTTTCCAAATATCTTTCAAATAAGATGCACGGATTATTTATTGAATAATCAGAGGGATTAATTTTAATAATATTCTATTTTATTTCTTTAGAGAAATAAATAAGTTCTTATGCAATGACATCTTTTAGGAATGGTGTTGCAGCTTTCTTAGAGGTTTCACTCTTTTCAATTGTAGTTGAAGAGAAAGTACCATAAAGATAAGTTTTAAATCGATCATGTTAATTGTTGAATCAATCTTTGCCATTAGCGCCGCCATACACCTCCCTAGAAGAGTTGCCTCCTCGACAGAGGATGCATCTTTCCATGTGGGGTGATCCACCCCTGATCGTCCCTGCAAGAATTCACGGGTTAGAAAATCAGGAAGAGAGTTTTCATTACCTTTAATGAATTCAATGTCGAAATCAAAGACAGAGAGCTGTGATTGCCATGATACAAAAATTTATTTTGAAACTAAATTTTTAACATCTTGTTCAATGATGTATTTGACTGAGGAACAATCAATACAAAGGAGAAAATGCTGATTAAATAAATCAACTTGAAATTTTGAGATGCACTTAATCACATAAAGCATTTCTTTTTTGATAATGGAATACTTTTGCTGAGTAGGATTCCATCTACCAGAAATAAAGTAAACTAATTCTTCTTTAGAATTCTTTTGCTGCTTTAGGATACCTCCATAGCCCTTATCAGAGGCATCGGTTTCAACAATTTTGAAACTAGTGGGGTCTGCAAGATTAAGACAAGGAAGATTTTGAACCCTTTTTTTAATTTTACGACCGCCATTAGTATCGACCATGGTGGGGATTCTTTTTAATCTCAAAGAGTGGTCGATCCTTGCCGATTATGATAAATCACTACATAATTGAGAGCTCTAAGAATCGCCGTATTTAGTTTTATCTAAAATGATATCATGAAATTTGTTAGTAAATTCAATACTTCTATTAATTGGTATAATAGAAGCATTAGATATATTATGGCCTAAAAATTTTATTTCAGTTTGAAATAATTTGATTTTTGGCTCTGAAATAACTAACCCATTTTTTAAAATTAACCATTTAAATTTTTTTAGATGGTTAAATTATTCGTCAATAGTGTTTGAGAACACAAGAACATCATCAATATAGACTAAAATATATTTGAAATAATCTTTAAATATATTATTCATGATATGCTGAAATTCAGAAGGTGCATTTTTTAAACCAAAGGGCATTACGTTCCATTCGTAATGTCCAAAGGGCACCATAAATGTTATTTTATAGCGATCCGATTATTTTATCTGGATCTGCCAATATCCTGATTTTAAATCAAATTTGGAAAATATTTTTGCATTATGCAATCTATTTAATAAATCCCTTTTATTGAGAATTGGATATCTGATGCATTTTAATACTTTGTTTTAATGGCTTGTAATTAATTACAAGTCGCCGTCTCCCTCTTTCCTTTTCTGCCAAATTCATAATATAGAATGTGGTACAGCTCCAAGGGGAGTAGGATTGCAAAATTACTCTTTTCTTTAATAAGTCAGCAATCTCATCCTTGCATAAAGTGAGGTAGTGCTCGTTCATCTCACAAGGACAACCTTTAGTGGGGATGTCCTTTCATTGAAATTATCAATGTACGGGAGTTCCACTAAATGAACTTTTCTTTCCCAGAAAGTAATTGGGTTGTCCCCACAAACTTCTTTCTGGAAATCTTGGAGACAATGATTAATTTTCTCCTTTATCTGGGGAGAAGAAATTTTTTGTTTAAGAGTTAAATCACTAATTTCTTCTTTCAGATAATTGATATGCATAGACTTATTATTAAGTCTATTCATTTCATTTATGATATTTTTTAGGATTGGTGATAAAGCGAATGTGATTTCTTTATTCCAAAGAAAATCAATTCGATCATCAATTCTAGTGATAGCATTATTTTGAAAAGAAAAGGAGTTCCTAAAATAATGTGTTGTGTCAAATTTTTGACTAAAATAAAAAGCATTTGAATACAAACATCATCTTGACACATGGCCACAAATGATAATTTATACTTAATCTGTAAAGATTCACCATCGGCAGCCTTTAACCACTGGCTAGTTTTTTTAAAATATTTAGAAGGAATTATTCCTTCTTATATATAATTTAAATATGCTCCACTATCAACTTGAGCAGTTAAATTTGATAAAATAAATTCTTTATTTATAATTAATTTAATAGAAATATACCATTTCTGGTATATTATCTTTTGAATATTTTGTAAGAAACCTGATTCTTGATTAGAATTGGCTTCTATATTTTCAAATGAATTGGGCGTCTTCTGATTAATTTCAAGATCCATTAGATGATCATTCATTTGTTCTTGCTCAGTTTTAATTTGTTGAACCTCTAATTTTAGTTTCTTTAATTCAGTCTTTAGTTCTGATAAAGAAGCTAAATTAGAAGATGATGAACTTGCCTCGGATTTTTTCTTAAATACTTCGATAAGAGTATAGGAGGCTTGTAATTAAATTTTTCTAATTTATCTTTCTTCTTATTATTAAGAAGATCTATAATTTTATCACGAATTGAATCATCTTTAACTTGTGCTAAAAGCTTAATTAATTGGTCCTTTTGCTCGTGAGTGAGTATATACAGACCTATCATATTTATTATATTTTTATAATAATCTATCTATTAACAGGACTTACAATAGTTAGATTTTTTAGATTTATTAGAATCTGATGAGGATGAAGATGAAATATGATCTTCTTCTTCTTCTGATTCTATTTCAAAATCAGAGGATATAAGCAGAATTTTCATCAGGGTTTGTTTTAACCCTTCGTCAATCTGAAGTTCATTTAACTTCTTCTTGACAGTGCATATGTTTGTGTAATGACCTATACGGTCACATTTGTAACATTTAATTTCTCTTGTCTCTTTGGTTTTAGAACCAGAGGGACGAGAGTGCTTGTGTTTGTGTATGAATTTGTCACATTTTTATGATGTGATTTTTCACATTTTGGAAAAATAGTCATTTATGTTTTTCCCTTATTTTGAAGATAAAAGACATCGAGGATCAGGAATTACTCAAATTATTTCAAAGCTTTTTTCGCTCCAGTAGATGTTCTCTTTTCATTTGATCTTTTAATTTAAGATCAGAGCAGATTGTTAAACTAGTTTTAATGCATGCAGAAACAAGGTTTTCATTTGTTAGGGTTTCATATGGGATGGTCCCATCATAGAGACGAAGAGAAACCTTAACCTTTTCAGCAAATAGATTTGGAAGGCCTTCAATGAATTTTTGCTTCCATTAAAGGCTATCGGCATCATAAAGTGTCATGACGCGTGCTAGAAAAATATCCTTGTACCATCTAAAATGGGTTAAAGACGGACATCTTAATTTTTGGAGTAAAGATCTTGTCTTTTCTCCTTGATCTCCAACGGATCCAGCAAAGTGATCTATAATCGTTTGGATAAGATTATATACCGCATTTTCATTTGGTGTTTGCTGTTCCTTTGGAAGATTCTTAGTGTTCAAATCAATTTCACTAAGAAGGTATTCTTTTTGCTAAATAGAAAGAAAATTATCCCACCAACCCTTTAGAGTTCCAGAAAAACCTGAAACAATGGCTCGAGCAATAATGTGGGGTTTCACCGCTTGATCGGATTGAACAGCAAAGGCGCATACAAGATAAGCATGAAGAGTATGGATAATGGATGTTCTAAAATTCATCAATATTCTATTCATAAAGAGAACTTTCATCATGGAATTTCCCAAAATGGGTATCCTCTCAATAATAAATCTGAGGAGTATTTTTGTAATAGTGTTTTTCCATTTTTCTTAGATAAGAAATCGGATATCTTGAGAAGGAGGATGTGGATCTTGAAGTTCATGAAAAATGGCATGAATTTCATCGATATTGGTTTGATTATCAGATTTGGCTGAGGATTCATTTGAATCTTCTTCCATCTGGCTGATATCTTCAAGAGCTCTGACATACTTGTCATTTAAATTTAGAATCAAATTTTGAATGTCTTCAGAAGAAGGTCCAAACTTAAGAGGAAGTTTAGGTGGTTGAATAAAAGGTCTAATAATAGAATTTGAACTGGTAGGCTTTTCTAAAGCTCTACTAGTTTGGACCCTTTGTTTAAGCTGATCAATTTTAGATTCTAAGCTAAAAAGATGATCAGCAATAATTTGAAGTATACTATTACTATAATTAAGTTGTTTAATTATAGTGATGAATTCTTTTAGAATTTGCAGATCGGAATTGATTTTTCTGAACGCTGCTAATTCTAAAGGTTTATCATCCACCATTTTGGCAATGGATGGAGGATAACATGCTTCAATTATTTTTTTTCTTGCTCAATTTGCCATTTTTGGTTGATAAGATGGTAATTTGAGCAGATTGAGCATATTGATTACAGAACCAGACAACAAAAGGAATAGATAAAGTGTTAAAATGGATCAGATATCTAATTCCAAATAAAAGGGATTTATTAAATAGATTGCATAATGCAAAAATATTTTCCAATTTTGATTTAAAATCGATATTGCATGGTGATAAAAGAATCGGATCGCTATAAAATAGCATTTACAATACCCTTTGGACATTACGAATGGAACGTAATACCCTTTGGTTTAAAAAATGCACCTTCTGAATTTTAGCATATCATGAATAATATTTTAATGATTATTTTAAATATATTTTAGTCTATATTGATGATGTTCTTGTATTCTCAAACACTATTGACGAACACTTCAATCATCTAAAAATATTTAAATGGTCAATTTTAAAAATGGTTAGTTATTTTAAAAATCAAATTATTTCAAATCAAATAAAATTTTAGCCATAATATATCTAATGCTTCTATTATACCAATTAATAAAAATATTGAATTTGCTAACAAATTTTGATATCATTTTAGATAAAACCACTGAGTTCTATTCTCAATTATGTATGATTTTATCATAATCTCACAAAGGATGTGGCCCACTCTTGACAGATTAAAAGAATCCCCACCATGGTCTGATATACCGCACAAGTGTAAAATTAAAGAAAGGGTTCAAAATCTTCTCTGTCTTAATCTTGCGGACCCCACTAGTTTCAAAATTATTGAAATCGATGCCTCTAATAAGAGCTATGGAGGTATCCTAAAGCAATGAAAGAATTCTAAAGAAGAATTAGTTCGCTTTGTTTCTGGTAGATGGAATCCTACCAAGAAAAGTATTTCATTATAAAAAAAGAAATGATGATGCATCTCAAAATTCCAAGATGATTGCTTAATCAAGATTTTCTCCTTCAGATTGATTGTTCCTACCAAATACATCATTGAACAAGATGTTAAAAATTTAGTTTCAAAACAAATTTTTGCATCATATAATCGCAGCCTCTTATCTTCATTTGACATCAATTCATTAAAGGTAATGAAAATTCTCTTCCGATTTTCTAAACCGTGAATTTTTGTGGGACGAATGTGGGTGGATCACTGTATCATAATGGAAGGATGCATCCTCTTAATCGAGGAGGCAACTTTCCATGTGGGGTGATCCACCCCTGATCATCCCTCCAAATTTATTATTCGAAGAGGATACCCATTTCGTGGGAAATTCCTATCATGGAAGTTCTCTTTATGAATAGAATATCGATGGATTTTCTGAACATCAGATTATCCACACTCTTCATCGTATGCTTATGTTTGTCATTACTGTTCAATCCAGATATCAAGCAGTAGCAAAATCCCACATTGTTGCTCGAGCCATTATTTCAGGTTTTTCTGGAACTCTAAAGGGTTGGTGGGATATTTTTCTTTCTGTTCAGTAAAAAGAAGACATTCTTAGTGAAATTGATTTGAACACTAAGAATCTTCCAAAGGAACAACAAACACCAAATGAAAATACGGTCTATAATATTATTCAAACGATTGTAGATCACTTTGATGGATCCATTGGAGATCAAGGAGAAAAAACAAGATCCTTACTCCAAAAATTAAGATGTCCATCCTTAACCCATTTTAGATGGTACAAGGACATTTTTTAGCACGCATCATGACACTTTATGATGCTGATAGCCTTCACTGGAAGCAAAAATTTATTGAAGGCCTTCCCAATTTATTTGTTGAAAAGATTAAGCTTTCTCTTCGTCTCTACGATGGAAACATCCCATATGAAACATCCCATATGAAACTCTAACATATGAAAACCTTATTTCTGCATGTATTAAAACTAGTTTAGCAATTTGCTCTGGTCTTAAATTAAAATATCAAATGAAAAGAGAACGTCTACTGGAGCGAAAACAACTTGGCGAATTCTGTGAGCAATTCAACTGTGATCCTCAGGTACGTCCTTTATCTTCCAAAATTAACGAACACTTCAACCATCTAAAAACATTTAAATGGTTAATTTTATAAAATGGGTTAGTTATTTCAGAGCCAAAAATCAAATTATTTCAAATAATAAGATTTTAAATATATATATCTAATACTATTATACCAATTAATAAGTATTGAATTTGCTAATAAATTTTCTGATATCATTTTAAATAAAAATCAGCTACAGCGGTTCTTAGGAACTCTCAATTATGTAGCTGATTTCTATCATAATCTGGCAAAGGATGCGGATGCTGAAATTCAAAAGGTACATTTTTTAAACCAAAGGGCATTACGTTCCATTCGTAATGTTCATAAAGCGTCGTAAATGTTATTTTATAGCGATCTGATTCTTTTAACTGGATCTGCCAATATAACAAAAACTTTAAAAATTTATTTAATAAAACCTTATGTTATGAAGAATTATTTTTTACACTAACTTTAATTAATTTTATTTTAAAGTTATGTTAACGTCAATATAATTCTTTTAAATTATAAATTACATGTAATTGTTATTCCATCAAATCTTTTATTATAATTTGATGCTACTAAAATTAATTTGATTAAATTTGTAAGTCTAATTAAACATTTAAAAAAAATTAATACAAAAATAATTTATTAATAAATGAGACTCATTTGATATTTATTATTGTTATTAATACCAGTATCACAAATATTATTACTTATATTACTGTTGTTATTGTGTTTATTTTTCTTATTATTACCATTACTATAAAGAGTATTATTTATTTTATCATTATTTTATTATTTTTATAGTATTATTATTATTATGTTTACTATTCATATTGTGTATTATTAATATGAATATTACGATTATTATTATCGATGCTAGCAGTATTACTATTACTATTATATCATTATTATTATTATTATTATTATTGATTATAATTAATAAATTGTTGGTTAACTCTATTTTTAATTAGGATTTTACTTGTACTTATTAATTCATTATTTATTAAGATATTCAAAGAGTAATTAAACACAATTAAAGTAAATATTATTTTAATTATTTGCACAAAAATATGATTTAAAGTTTATCGAAACTTTCATTTTGCTAATCATGATTGAATATTTCCCTCAGAAATTAGAATTAAATTTAGATTATTTTTGTTTATTAAATCATGCTTCTAAATAACCACTTGATGTCATCAATTCTCAGCATTAACAACAATTATATGACGATGATGATAAAACAAATAATAGTGCTAAATATAGAAACGCCAATAATAAGAATAATAATATGCGCAATAATAATAAGAATAATAAATATAATGATAACAATCATATAAATAATAATATTGCTGATACTATATTAATAACAATAATAAATAGCAAATAATGCGTCTCCTTTATTGATAAATTATTTTTATATCAAATTTTTTAAATATTTAATTGGTGTTAAAAATCTAATCAGATTAATTTTACTGGCATCAAATTTTAATAAAAGATTTGATAGAACAGCGATTACATATAATTTCTAATTTAGAAGAATTTCATTGACTTTAATATCAGTTTAATATAAAATTAATTAAAGTTAGAGTAAAAAATAATTACTTCATAACAAAAAGTTTTAATAACTTTTTTCAACTAATCACCCTTGTCTCTTTTACTAATTTTTGTTCCCTTTAAGCTCCTTTTTAAAAACCTGCCAATTAGATTTTAGATGATTAGTTGAAAAAATAATAATTCAAAATATTTTATCGAGGGTTTTGTTTAATTGGTCAATATATATATATATATATATATATATATATATATATATATATATATATATATATATATATATATATATATATATATATATATATATATATATATATATATATATATATATATATATATATAAATATATTTATTTTATTTATTTATTTATTTATTTAATTTAGAGAATATTTTAAATAATTTTAATATAATAAATATTGTGTATATATAAATATTTTGAGCGCGATTAAACAAAATATTAAATAGCAAAAATTAGATATTTTAATTATTTTTATTTTTAAAAATTATGCTTAAAATAATTATATATTATATTATGTACTTGATGTTAAAATTATTTAAAATATTCTATAAATTTTGATTTTATGAAAAGAATACATAGCTCTACGGTTCATACTCGCACGTAATAATTTCTCCCAGTAATGACGCCACCTCCTCTCTGCAACTATCAACGGCACTGTCCTCACCAAGACAAGAATAACCTCCTCAACCTTCAGGAACACCGCGACCTTCGTCCTCACAATGATGGCACCAGCCTTTGCGACTTCCGACGACGCCAACCTCCTCCCCTACCGAGGTGATGATGCTTAACTCCGCAATCTCCGGCGACATCACAGCCTCCATCCGCGCCGACAGCCAACCTAGCTATGCCTAAGGTTTCATAATTTTTAGAAATTTCATTTCATTTTGAATTCGGTCAAAAACATAAAATTACTCTTCTGAATTTATTTTTCACTCTACTTAATTTAACTGCATTTAAAACTTCCTTAATTTCTATATAAATTAAAGCTTTTTTTTTCATTTGACATAAACCGAAACTGTACAGCCTAAAATTCATTGGTCTGAAGAAGAAAAGCTAATTAGTAAATTACGTCAGAAGTCTTTTTAATTGAAGAAATTGGGTTAGAAAATTATCAATGGTGAGCCACAATTTCTACAGCCTGAATTTATTGATTATAATAAATTTTAATTTTTGACTTTATTTTGAGATGTCTCATAACTGATTAGTTAATTATTTATAGGAAAAATTATTTTAAAATTTATCTTATTCAAATCTTAATCATAACATTCCGACCTATTTTTTTTTTAAAAAAAAAGATAAGCTATCTAATGCTACACAATTTCTTGTTACTCAACATGTAACTTTTTAATAATGAGCTATAACTTTTAAAATATTTAACTTAATTTATAATTTTGAATTAATAGTTTTCTTGTTTGAATTTGAAAATTGATATGACACTGAAAATTCTACTAGTCGAAGCATGAATCTTGACGTTAAAAGCAAGCTGATTCGAAGTTGCAACTGGTCAAAATCAAGAACTTAAAATATCATTAGAAACTTTGGGATATCAGTTAAACCCCTAAAAGGCTCTCAAATATGGAGTGTTTATAGTCAAATCGAGCGTCTCGACGAGCTGGATCTAACAAGTCCAAGATCTCAAAATTCTGACTTCATTTGAGCATTCAAATATTTAAAATACATCAAATGATCAAAGGGATCATTTTGAGCCGTCCAATGAAGTGGAGTGGTACGGGTTTTGCATGTTCTGCCACTCCCCATAAATAGCCTCTTCCTCATAGAGGAGGCCCAAACAAGAGAGAGGAGAGAGCTCTAAAGCTTGAAGATCCTCCAAGCACAATCGTGCCACCACTCGACGGTCGTCAACCACCGCGTCGCCCGCCCGATCCTCGGCTAAGCCAATCTCGTTGGTCATCACGCACCTTCATCATCGGTCGATGTTCCCCGTTGTCCTTCTACTACCACTAGCGGCTACACGTTGTTACATAATTGTTTCTTCTCATATACAATTGTAATCCGTTATCGGAAGATTTTGTCTAAAAGCAGATACATAGTGGAAGATTCTTCTTGGCTAGATAATTTTTCCCTCTTTTCAAGTTTTCCGTAAAATTTCGAGTTTTCTTGTTCACTCTTTTATATGTGTGATTTCATACGAGGCGGAAACTTTCACTCTACCACCCTCGGTTTCTCAGCATAAGCTTTGGTCATGGAAAGAGAACCCATCAATCACAATTTATGTGAACACCCACATTATAGCCAATAGGCGCAATACCCGTACAACGGAACCTCCCGCTCCAACTCTCGTCACTCTCAAAATCAACCCTTGAAGCAAGAACGCCAAGCTTCTCACTCTCAATAGGCGTGACCCGTACGTGCGAGGATCTCTTTAGAAGATCATGTCCGCCGAATGGAAGAGTCTCAAAATTAGATGATCCGACTTTTGAGAGGAACACAACGGCCATTATCACGGCAAACACACCTCCCCCAAGATCGATCGTTAGTCACGGGAGGTCAAAATGTCGATCTCCATAATAATGAAGTTCCTCCGCTTCCTGACGGTGATGTCGATCTCCTTAACACTGCTAGTTCTACTCTTCCATCACGTGCAGCCCAATAAACTGTTAATCCACCAATTGTTACGGGTAGCTTGACACATTCTCGTCCTGTTGATCCCACTCGTCATGTTATCGCATGCGAATTATGCTTAATGCAAGGCAATTTCACCTTCAAGATAGAAATCATCTTCCTCCGCACTATGAAGAATCCTCACCTTTATGAAGCTATTCTTCATGACTATTCCGTGGGTTTCAAGCTTAGAGCATTGATTCCTATGATGAGGCGACCCACATGAACACATCGATCATTCTGACTATCATGCATATTCAACGAGCTCCTGACACATTGCTTTGTCAGGTCTTTCTCGTTACCCTCAAGGGGCAAGCTCGCACTTGGTTCTACTCTCTTCCAAAGAGATCCAACCGTACCTTTGACGAACTAGCCAAGATTTTTGTGGAACAGTTCATTGCAAACTGGAGGATCATTAAAGATTCCTCCCACCTCTCCGGTATTCGTCAAAATGAGGGTGAATCAATTAAGAAATACTTCCAGAGGTTCTCCTTAGAAGCTCGTCAAATACCTGGAGTAGACCATAAAATATTAAGAGGAGTTTTCCTTGGAGGGCACCATCCATGGCCTTTACTCATTCTAATGCAGTCTGATATGACTTGGTTCATCGTGGAAGCACAAATCTTTCGATGAGGCTATTACTTCCCATCGCAAATAATTTGAGCAATCTGGTAAAGCACCCGGGGAATGGTCTATCAAAAGAAGCAATAAAACGTGATCTCCTCCACCGGCTCCCATATCAATGGCGTGAACCACGACCGAAAGGAATACACGCCGCTAAACACATCTCATGTTAACCTCTAATTATTCGAGATGAAGAAAATATCAAGTGGCATCCACAAACCAAATTCGTGAAATCGCAATATTGTCACTTCCATTGAATTCGTGGACATACTACTGAGGCATGCAAACAACTCAAAGAAGAAATTAAGAAGCTCATTTAGCAAGGATATCTACGTTGATTTGTGAAGAATCAATCGACTTAAATAAGCATACCTCCTGGGGGGCAACCAAGACAATCATCACAGAAATAATAAAATAATCATCAAATAATTGGAGAAATTGAAACAATCGCAGGAGGACTAATACTATCTAATCAAGTTCTCATTACCATCTCAAGAGGAGTTAAAGTCACTGCAGATCATTCCATCACTTTTAATGACTCGGACTTAGAATGAGTACATGTTTCTCATCAAGATCCACTTGTCATTAGCACAGGGATCGATGACACATGATATAATGTTAAGAAAATTTTGATTGACAATGGGAGTTCTGTTGATGTCTTATTTTACTCCACATTTTTAATATGGTGCAGTTTGAAAAAAGCTCCAACCCACGAGACCATTTATGCGGGTTTGATAATGTATGTGCGGTAGAGGACAATCACCCTTCATGTTGTCCTTGGTGAATTTCTCAAGTGGCTCATTTAATCCAATTCATGGTGGTCAAGTCATTGACATATAACGCCTTTGGAAGGCCCCTCCAATCAATTTTCGATGCAGTCACTTCAGTATCTCATCTTAAGATGAAATTTTTAACCCCCGTTGGAGTTGGAGTGGTTTGTGAAAATCAACAGATAGCACAATCATGTTATCTCAGATAAGCTCAACCACACCCTTATGTGACCTTCAGCATCAAAGATTTTAATTTTCGAGATGAAGTACCCCAGAAAGCTTCGCCTGTAGAAGACTTGCTCTCTATTGCATTATCAAATGACCAACCACTACGAACTGTGCAAGTGGGATCTTTACTCTCAGACAAATAAAAAAAAAAATACAGACTTCTTGCACAAAAATCAAGACATCTTTGCTTGGAGTCGACGGTCGGGTCACCCAATGTAATCATGCACTCCCTCAAGATTGATCCAACATTCAAACCAATCATCCAAAAGAAAGCGGAGTTTTGATCATCTCGGGCTATTGAACAAGAAATTAACAAGCTCATAGAAGCAGGATTCATATGAGAGGTACATTACCCTAGATGGCTAGCAAATGTTATCATGGTTAAGAAAACAAATGGAATATGGAGAATGTATATTGATTACATCGACCTTAGGCTTGCGAAAGATAGTTTTCCTCTTCCTCGAATTGATCAATTGGTTGATGCTACGTCTGGACATCAAATGCTCAATTTTTTGGATGCTCACTCTGATTACAACCAAATAAAAATGAACCCAACGGATAAAGAAGCTACGGCATTTCAAACATATAAAAGTTTATATTGTTACCAAGTTATGCCATTTGGATTAAAAAATACTGGTGCTACCTATCAATGCCTTATGAATAAGGTTTTTAAAGAGCTATTAGGCCGCACAACGGAAGTATATGTGGATGACATGTTAATGAAAAGCTTGGAAGAATAACAGTATATTTCTGACTTAGAAATATGATTTAATCTTCTTCAACGTTACAACATGCGACTTAACCCAACTAAGTGTGCTTTTGGGGTTGCGTCGGAAAATTTCTTGGATTCATGGTAACCCACTGTAGGATAGAGGCCAACCCCGAGAAAATCAAAGCTCTCAAAGATATGACTCCTCTGAAGAATATCAAAGAAGTTCAACGTTTGAATGGATGAATTGCTGCGTTATCCCGCTTCTTAGCCCGTTCTAAGAATAAATATTTGTCATTCTTTAAAATATTAATGGGAGCTAAAAATAATAATTTTCAATGGACTGATGAATGTCAGTCTAATTTTGAGCTGCTAAAGGAGTATTTAGCATCTCTACCCCTACTATCCAAGTCTATTCAAGGAGAGATGTTATACTTATATCTCATAGTCTCTTCCCACACGATAAGCTTAGTTTTAGTGCAAAAAAAAAAATGGGATACAACGACCAATTTATTATGTCAGCAAAATTCTCTCTGATATAGAAAGTCGTTATCCACTTGCAGATAAGGTAGCTCTGGCTTTAGTTTTTTCAGTATAAAAATTGTGTCCGTACTTCCAAGCTCACACTATTAGCATTTACACTCATTTACCATTAAGGGCCATCCTACAGAAACCAGAAGCATCTAGGAGGTTAATCAAGTGGTTTGTAGAATTATGAGATTTTGATATAAATTTTCTACCGCCTGTAAAGTCTCAAGTACTGAGACTTTATAGTGGAATGCAAAGTCCGGAGGAGCTATGCTACATGCCTTTCATCTCCTTAATGAACCCTATGTTGATGGAGCTTTAGGAAATCTGTGGTCTTAGAATCTTACTCTCCCAGATACCTTAGAGTATGACTTAGCCTAAAATTTTCTATAATAATATGATATGAGGCTCTCATAGGTTGAGACTTATTAGCTCAAGACTTAGTGATCCACGACTCTCAACTTGTGCCTCCCAAGTTAAAACTTTAGTACTCATAATGCTCATGATACCTCCACTTGGTGAAGTCTCTTCTTGCCCATTTCAAGACACATCAAATCATTCACATCTGAGAGAGAAGAATACTGAGTTGACTCTCAAAGCTACATCTACTAGATCTATTTAAGAGAAGGCATGTTAAAGAAATATATTTTTCTAGTATCCAAAGGTCATGGGTAATTCAAGCAATTAATGAGATAAAGAAACATTCGTGGATGGACCCCATCCTGTATTTTCTACAAGAAGGAACTCTTCCTGAAGACCCAACTTTTGCAATTCATCTCTGAAGATAAGCTCCAAACTTTACTATTATCGGAGGTGAACTATACAAACAAGCTTTCTCTGGACCGTACATCAAATACCTCTCACCTTCAAAGGCCGATTACACATTAAGAGAGGTTCACTCAGGGATATGTGGAGAACACCTAGGAGGAAAGCGAAAATTATAAGGCAAGGGTTCTATTGGCCTACGATGAAACAAGATGCCTTGAGTTCACAAAAAATATGCAAGTTGTCTTAACCTCCTCACATGCGCATGTGAGCTCTCATCCATTCAAATCCTATGGCCTTTTGTTCAGTGGGGATTGATATCATGGGATATTTTTTGATAGCATCAGGGCAATAAAGTTTATCATTTTAGTCATCGACTACTTCACTAAATGGGTGGAAGCCGAACCACTCGCTAAAATTACGAAGGCAAATGCTAAATAATTTGTTTGAAAAAATATAGTATGTCGATTCGTCTTCCCGATCATCATCATGATGGAACCCATACGTCATTTTGCAAAGATCTTCACATTCACATTTTATGGTGTAGCACATCCTCAAACAAGGGTGAAGCTACTGGGACTATACTCAAAGGACTAAAACACATGGAGAAGGCTGGTTGATGAGCTCTCTAATGTTCTTTGGGCTTACACACTACATTATCGCCCGTGAGACACCATATAACTTTAGTTTCGGCACAGAAGCTATTATACCAATAGATGTCGGGGTTCCAAGTCCGAGAGTTCAATTATTCGATCATGATGGTAATGAAAAAAAAACTCCGACAGCACTTGGACCTGCTCCCCGAAACCCGTGACATGGCCCTACTTTGGACTGCTTCCTATCACCAAAGGGTAGCTCGTCACTTCAACAGAAGAGTAAAACCTCGTCCCATATCTGTCGGTGACTTGGTCCTGTGAAGTCTCGAAGCTGTAGGCAAAGGCCCTCAATGCAATAAAGTCTCACCTCTTTAAGATGACCCATATGTGGTTATAGCTATGGTAAAGCCAGGAACATTCAAGCTCAAGGATCCAGAAGGAAAAACTTTACCTCGAACTTGGAACATTGAGAATCTTCAAAAATATTATCAGTAATTTCTACTGCATAATTATTGCAACTTTTACTTTGTCTCATTTATCATTTCCTTTTCATGTAGCCGACCCCACTCAGTGGGATAAAGACTTGTTATTGTTGTCGTCATTTTCTCTTGAAACTCATATTCGTGTTAAAATCATCTTATGATTGTATCATCGAACTTATCAGAGTAATGAATTTATAGTTTTTTCTTACAAGCTTGTCTCTTCTTCATTTAATCCTCCCACTTGAGAAATATGCAACTCACGATGTATCTCAATCAGGGCATAATCAATCCCAAGGGGACTTGATCGGACCTCTTCCATACAGGTAAGAAGTTATCTAACACTTTGGCTGATACCTAGGATAGGTCAAAAGGTCCTTGGTATCGTGACCTCTTCCAACAGTTAACGTCATCAAATAAGACAATAACTGGATAGGTCAATAATCTAAGTGGATTCAATTCAACCCATATGCAGTTGTTAGCATCGTCTAATAATATTCCGACCAATTATCTTGGATATGTAAAAACAAAATAAGAGCATATCATCTAAAAAATAAAAAAAATTATTGACAGCATTAACATGATGATATAAGAAAGAATCAAGATTCTGATACACACTAATAATAATACATAGATAAAAAATAAAAAATAAAAAATGCATCCTCAAGTGATGATACATCATATCAGTTGGTGATATCAATGTCCTCCTCACCATTAGGAGATGCTCCCTTGGACTCGCTCTCAACTCCCTCATCTTCTGAATCTGACGAAGAGTCTTCAAATACTTGGCTGGGAGATAGATCCTCAATACTAGCTCCAGTTTTGTAATGCACTAAGTGGATTCCTTTTAGAAACCCTTGAATGAAGCCCTCCTCTAAACATTGGTGCTCCAAATCCTTCACTTCAACATCAAGAATATGATTACGAGCGTCCTGTACATGATCTTCAATTGTACTGCGATAAGCCAAGGAGTTCTTAAAGTCTTCCACTAGCTTCAAGGAGATTTCATTTCCTTCTGCTTCTAACATTGTATGCTTCTTCTCAGAAAGATGATCTTGTAATGCTTTCTTCTCCAGTTCGAGAGCTCTCTTCTCCACTGCAAGTGCCTTGAGTCTTTTCTCTTTCTAGCGAGTCTCTGTCCTCACCTCAATCAGCTCATCATGAGTGCGCTCCACCTCGACCGGAGAGAAAGAAACGACATGTTCGCTAGCGGTTCGCACCCGGTTAGGCGATCCTCCAAAGCCACTTCTTTGGCCTTAACACTCATCTTTCTCTCATACTGGCCTTGTAGATATTTTACCTTCACAAATTCAGTATTCCACTCGTCTAAAGAGACACCCAAATGAGCCATCAACCCTAATGTTTGAGTTATCTATAAAAAAAAAGAAAAAAACATCACAAATATTACACAAAAGAAAAGGAGGAAAAGAAGAAAAGAAGAAAGAAGGAAAGACAATGTACCAATCTATTCGTTGGCCTTGAGTGCATATGTGATTTAACACCTCTTGAGAATGTGCAGACGAACTCCACCATCATGAGTTGAACGTAAACTCTCGAGAGGTCAAGCACATCTTCTTTGCATATATTTGACGTAGTCACTTCAGCACATGTCTTCTTTTTCTTTAGGGAAGAAACATTGCCACCACCCTGATTTCGTGATGGGCTTCTTGAAAGAACCCTATGAATATGAGGAGACCTTTCATCACCTTTACTTGACCTCTTTAGTGGAAAGAATGAGATCTCCACTTTGACAACCTTGAACATTCTATCTTCAACTATATATTTGCTAATGTGACGTAACTCATGTTGTAAGCTTTCTACATCAGAAACATTAAGAGTTGCCAAGATCTCATTCTCTACAATCAGCAATGGATCTGGAAGGTCATTCAATCTTCCCCATCTCTTAGGAAGGCCCCACTCATTTTTCACAAAAAAGAATCAAGTAGACCAATTTTTAGAGGGATCCCGTGATGAAAATTCTATCCAATTCTTTATAGTCCGATAAGAAACATGTCAATGTGTATCACATGTGAATCTACATATTCGGCATAAGTATTTGATGTTCAAAGTAACACCACGCTCTCTAAAGAAGATAGTCAAACCAACGATGACTAAATGAAAATGAAAATTGTGACATATTTTGAAGATCTCAATCAACTCGAGCCAAAGGGAATCAGTCGCATGAAGAATCATCTCGAAATAGTAAAGTATCGGTGGAGGTGAAGCTCAATCGGACTTTTAGCAATAATGGCCACCAACTCATTAGGAAGTAAAATTTTCTAAACACCATTAAACTATCGATGTGATAGTGGATGATATATATCGTCGCGTTATGGGTTTTCTTCTAGACATCACACGTGAAAATACATGATAAATAAAGAGGAAGAAAGCAAAAATCACGGATATTTTGTGAAGCGACTTACTTACCCCAATACTTGGGCATATCTTTTCACTCTCTGCTCACGGATAGCTTGGGATAAACTACGATCCAAAAGATGATATGAGAAAGAGAGAGAGAGAGAGAGGATACTCCCTCAATGATGCTCTACACGCCAAACTTTGGTCGTTTGAATGATGGTTCTAGCTAATGCTTCTCATCTTGGCGGTTATCAATATTGAACCATCCATTGACTCAAGAAGTCAATTTCTACAAGAAGAAGTAGGAACTACTGAGCTTGATTGCCTCAAACCCGTTGGTCGACAAGGCGGTTAATGCCTCTTTGAGGAAAAGCGAGCCTCGTCATATGAACTACGGGTCTTGATAAAACGCCGGTCCAACAAGGCGGTCGCGCCTCTTTGAGGAAAAATGGTCGCCAGTATGAACTACGGGCCTTGATCACCTCAAACCCGGTCGGTCAGGCAAGGCGATCCGCCTCATTCGAGGGAAAAGCGGAGCCTTGTATGAACTACTGGCCTTGATCTCCTAAGCCGGTGGTCAGAAGGCGGTCAGCGCCTTCGAGAAAAAAGCAGAGCATTGAAGAAGTGTGCCTTCTTCCTTAGCCCTAGGGGGTTTTTATAGACCCCTTCTAGGGGCAAAAGGATTAAAAATCATCAAAATCGCTCAAAACTGCCAAAAACCATCCGAAATCGTCAAAAACTGCCATTTGGGCCGTTGCGCCCTACCCACCCGTGCGTGTGACCCGCATCGCAAGCGTGGCAGTGAAGCAAACCGCCCACAGCCGCGTTACCAGCGCCCTGCTGCGCGCGCTGGCTGACCCGACCACCGGCCCGCGCGCGTTCCTCGATCCCCAGGCCGGTACCGACCCTCACACCAGAACGGCAGCGCCGCGGCACGCCGTGAGCCTGGTGCGCACATGCCGCCCTTGTGAGCCCACAAGCTTCAGCGTAAGAGCGGATGACTCATAACCTGAAATCTGGGTTGTGCATATCTACACACATTCGCAACCCTGCATCTGCTTCTATATTCATAATTTTGTGGTCCCATGAAGATGTGTTCTCTCAAATTGTGTGGTTAAAGGACTCTCAAATTTAATTGAAAATTTTGTTATTTTCAAGTATATGACGTATATATTTTTGGATGATTGAGATAATGTCATCCAAAAATAGGGGGACAACTGATATGACACTGAAAATTCTACTAGTCGAAGCACGAATCTTGATGTTAAAAGCAAACTGATCCGAAGTTGAAACTAGTCGAAATCAAGAACTTAAAATATCATTGAAAACTTTGGGATATCAGTTAAACCCCTAAAAAGCTCTCAAACATGGAGTGTTTATGGTCAAATCGAGCGTCGACGGCCATCTAAGCCAAGATCTCAAAATTCGACTTCATTTGAGCATTTAAATATTTAAATTACATCAAATGATCAAAGGGATCATTTTGAGCCGTCCATGAAGTGGAGTGGTATGGGTTTTGGTATTTATAAAGCCCTCCAATTTATAAATACATCATTCCTCATGTGAGAGGAGGCCCAAGAAGAGAGAGAGAGCTT
The DNA here is from genome assembly GCA_021442155.1 of Cymbidium sinense. Lineage (NCBI taxonomy): Eukaryota > Viridiplantae > Streptophyta > Magnoliopsida > Asparagales > Orchidaceae > Cymbidium > Cymbidium sinense. Next base: position 5,878,074 of record CM038226.1, read on the forward strand.
TAAAGCGAAGATCCTCCAAGCATAATCGGTACCACTCGCCATCAACCACCACATTGATCCTCGACGTCGCCAATCTATGTCGGTCTCCATCATAACGACCTTCATCATCAATTTATTACCATCATCTATTACCACTTATAACTCACGTGTTACAAAGTCGTTGTTCTTTCTCATATACAGTAATCTCGATCGGAAGATTTTGTACTCAAAATCATAGTGGAAGATTCTTATGATTTGTATTTTCCTCATTTTAGATTTTTTTAGAAAAATTTACAGTTTTTATTTTAAATACTATATATGTAGATTTTATAATGAAGTGTAAATTTTATTCTATCATTATTGATTCTCTAGCACGCAATAAAAATATTAATTTAAATAATTATATTTTAAAATTACATATTTATAACTTAATACTATCATTAAAAAACTGGATCGGTAAATAAATAAGACGTTGTACTTTACCTGACAACGCCACATGGCTTGAACATGCCCTTGCTTGTTGTTTCGATAGCCTTGACCCAACCCACGAAAGGTGACCACTTGAGTTACTGTTTCTTCCACAGTGCTTGCCCTCTCAAAATAGTATTCTTTGTTTCTAGCGTTATTCGTCCGATTGCCTCCCACCCAAAAAACTTTCACCGAATGCTGTGAAATGGTACTTGACTGAATGGTTAAAGCAGATAATTATTTAGGACTGTTTGGTTGCCTAAATTTTGAGAGTAATGCAAATGAAATATATATTTCTTTATTTTTAAAAATAAAGAAATATATATTTCATTTGCATTACTCTCAAAATTTAGGCAATCAAACAGTATATATATAACATTTTGTATGCTCAAAAAGAAGAATTTTGTTGGAAAAAATTAATGATTATGTTATTTTTTATATACTTATTTATTTAAATATTAAGTTTAAGTGAATAAATAAATATATAAGAATTGTGTGTATATATATAAATGCTCCTTTTTGAATATTTAAAGGCAAAATTTTTAAAATAAGTACATTTAAAAATATAATTAATAGATTATGTATTAAAAAAAATTTAAAAGACAAATGTTATTGATGCGATCTTATAAAGTGGAGGAATTTACATACCACACAATTCTTATGTATTTACATTCCCCCTTAGATGTTACATATATAAAATTTATCTTTATATATGTAAATATATTGAAGATTAGGATGTTATATATGTAAAAATTGAAATTTAGATATTAGATATGTAAATACATAAGAATTGTGTGGTATGTATGTAAATTCCAAAAAAAAACTAATTTTATAATTTTGCTTGGCTAAGGCCTCACCTTTAATTAGTTTTTTTTTTAATAAATATCTAAAAGAATTGTGTGCTATGTTTGTAAATTCCCCCTTTCAATTCCATTACCTTACATTCTATTTCTTTCCATTTCATTCTCTATTCATTTTCATTCTCATTCTATTACATTTCATTTCAATTTCATTTCGAACCATTTCATTCCATTCTATTTCCATTTCCATACCATTCCATTTCCATTTTCATTCCATTCCATTCCAAATTCATTTCCAATTCCATTTCACTTATATTTTTATTTTCATTTTCATTTTCATTCTATTCAATTTCATTTCATTCCACTAATATTCCATTCCAAATTCATTTCCATTTCCATTTCCATTTACATTTCATTTATATATTTTTTTTCAATTCCATTTCATTTTCATTCTATTCCACTTTTATTCCATTCCATTCTTATTTTCAATTCAATTCTATTTTATTTCATTTTCATTCCATTCTATTTTCATTTCTATTTCATTCAATTTCATTTCATTTCATTCCATTCTATTTCCATTTTCATTCCATTTTATTCTATTCTATTCTCGAAGTTAAAGATGATAAAGTTATTTAGTATTAACTCAAAAACAATCTAGGATTGTGACGTGATTAAGACAATGTCATCGATCGATAATTTGGTGATGGTGGTCAGATTATGGTCCGATAAGCGAATTGTTGGATGATGGTCGAAGACGGCTACGCCGAATGGATCGAAAGTGGCAGGATCAGCGGTACCGAATATTGGTAGCCACGCATTATCAACGTAGTGGCATCGGATGATTTGAAATGATGGATGGTATTGGTGATCGTGGTCGAACATGATCAAGCTTTGGCAGCGGCGACCAGCGCGACCGATGTGATGATGGCGAGCGGTGCGGAATCACTATGGTGCCATGGCGATGCCAGTCGACGATTGGTCACGACGTGATAATGATATTCGATGGTGAGCAATGATGATGGGTTGCGGATTGGATTATTCTCAAAAAAATTTAAACATAACAGCTCTTTTCCATCTCCAGCTTAGGTCTCTTAATGTGAAGAATAAGAGGTTATTTATAGATTATTAGAATGACATATCTTATAAATATAGGTAAAATCTGAACCACTCTATTGGATGGCTCAAAATGATCCCTTTAAACATTAAATATATTTTAAGTATTTAAATGTCAAAATAAAGTCAAATTTAAAAGATCTTGAGTAGATTAGTTCATTTAATAATTGACTATAAACACGTATATTGTTTTATTTATGGATTCAAATGATATCCCAAAATTTTTAATTTTATTTTAAGTATTTGATCAGGGTAAGTTTGGACTTAGGGTCAGATTATTTTTTTTCTCATCGGGGTATTTATATTAGCTCTATGATGACCAAAAAAAGTTTAAAATTTAAAAATTTGATTCTAAGTGATATTCAATACTGCATACAATAAGATTTATGCTTAAATTGGGAGTTGATCATTATTTTTTGTTGATATTACATTTATCATTCAAAAATATATATCCGATGAATAATTCTCTAATAATTTATTATAATTTTAAGTAAATTATGAAGCTGGTAACTACCTTAAGATTAACAAAGGTTTGCGATTTCATTAAAAATCACTGATAAACTTTGATTCATGCACAGTGAGAATGCCCAAAATTAGTTGTGGAGTTTTTATTTAACAATAAAAAAATATCAATTTTGAGAGAATTGATCTCAGTGCTTATGACAGAACCATTGATGCTTATGACAGAACCACGTGTCTGGATGCCGCCGCCCATGCCATCAACGTGCTTGGATGTTCATGTGTGAGCATTAGTGCGGAGGCATGTGTATGCACTAGGGCAGAGTCACGCATGCGGGGCAGATGCATGCACTCGCTCGAGGGCACTCAGGGCCCAGGGCTACGATCGCAGAAGCAGGCGCAAAAGGCAGGCTACTTGCGTGACTGCGTGGGGTTGCAAGCACGGGGGAGCTGGCACGCAGGTGTGAGTGCTGGCACGTAAAGCTGTGGGCGTAAATAGGAATGTCAAAAAAATTCATTGTTCATAAATAGTTTATATTAAATTTGTTATCTAACTCATATTATGTATAATTAAATGAATAAACATTTAAGATATTTCACAATATATTAAGTCGAACATGAATAATTATTATGTGTATAACTTCGATTTATGAAATAAAAAATTATATTATATTATATTATATTATTATTATTATTATTATTATTATTATTATTATTATTATTATTATTGTTGTATTACTATTATTTTTATTTATTTATTATTATTATTATTATTATTATTATTATTTTATTACTATTATTATTATTTATTATTTATTATTATTATTATTATTATTATTATTATTATTATTATTATTATTATATATACATACTATTATTTTACATATCACAAATGTAAGATTTAAATGGTTAAAACATTTATTATACAAAAGATAACTGCGCTCAATCCTCCTTCAAAAAAAAAACTTTGTTGTGAATAACATATTCTATTTCGTTAGTTAAACAGCCAAACACAAGATTTTTCGATATATAAATGAGTAACACACAAACAAAATAAATTTCAAACGATAACACCTAATAGTTCGTTTCACTGCTTATGCTTACACCCTAAGTAAAACATACATTCGCTCCAGCATGCGCCATCTGCACCGTAAAATGACTTGTAAATATAGTGAGTCTTATACTTGTTATGGAATAAATTTGAATCCTCAAAGTAGTTGATTATTGTGTATAATATGTGTTAGCAAATTTACAGATACTCATAAATGTAACATGTATTGTTCACTGTATTTGCTTCTCAGACAATCAAAAAACATTGATTAAACATCACATTTCTTAGTAGCACCATTTTGGGTGGTCGGATATCTGTTAAAAGAAAGAGATTGATGCATTATATCATAAACTATGTATGTAAATTTCCCTTAAATAAAATGCTCATTTCTCTACACATGTCGTCATTCTATATCAATGTAAACTGTAGAACACCTGAGTCAAAATTCCATCTTTTTTACTTTTTAATTTATGCGTAGACATTATATTGACTAGAATTATTAATCAGATTCTATAATATAAATAAAGGACTGCTACAAATTCAATCCTCCACTTCCCCTTGCAAACTTACCCATCCAACACAAACGACAAAAGCGTTCAAATCTCATCATCTAATTTCATCTGTTAGCTTGAATTATGATAAGAAAACGATCTATATGTTGCCTGACATACTTGTAATATATAAATCAGCAAGAGAAGCAAGGAATTAAGAGAAAACAAAAAGATGGATATATGCAACGAAATGGAGATCAATTGGCTGATATGATTAAGTAAAAGATGCTAGAAATGCAATTATAATAAATGGTAATAAAATTAAGAGAAATTTACATACATAGCACATAATTTTTATACGATTACATATCCAATACCTAAAGTTTCATATTTAAAAATATAATACTTTCCCTATGCATAAAAAGATGCATTTCACTTTAAAAAAAATAATAATAGTATTATTTTTGATGTAATAATAAAGATTTGAATGTTATTTAAGTAAATATGAAAGTTTAGGTGTTAAATATGTAAATATATAAAAATTATATGCTATGTATATAAATATCCTTAAAAATAAACAAGCTTGGAATATATATATAACATGAAATTCACAAGAAGCATTCAGGACATTGAATAACACAATCAGGACCAAAGTTTTAAGCTTGAAAACAACAACAACAACAAGCCTTAATCCCACTAGGTGAGGTCGGCTACATGAATCTTCGTCCATTGAATGTGCCAAATTCTCATTTTCAAAGATACTAAGATCATTTTTTTATACATCTTAACCAAAGTTTTTAGGTCTACCTCTACCTTTCTTAACATAAGGCAAATTTAATGCATCTACTCTCCTAATCGGTCATCGGACAGCCGATGCAAAAGTTTTACGCTTGAAAAGAAGAAAAAAAATTATAAAGAAGAGCACAAGATGATAAGATAACAAAGAACTGTGAATTTTTGTATTCCCTAATCATCTGATCATTAACAATCGACAACCAGTATAGTTACAGTTTTAAATTAATTGAAAATATTAATCTCAATTATTTGTTGAGAGTGTCAGAAACCATAACCACTGTTTGAAGAACATAAATAGTACATACTATAACATCTAACATCAATAGAGTAGAGTTAATAATAGAAGAAGATTAACGGGCTGCTCACTGATGCAAGGATTGAGTGAAGCTTTCTTCAGATGAATGATCTCATGCGAGGCCGCACGATGGATTGAGCTCCATCGACGAAGATGGTTGTGCCCGTCATGTAGCGTGAATCATCACTAATAAGATACAGCACAGTGGAAGCCAGATCTTTCTGAGGATCAAGCCATCTCTGAAGAGGCATGGTTTCGGCGGTCATCTTCTCTGCCCGCTCCTTCCCCACGGACACTGGGTAGCCATCACCCAGGTGGAGGCCACGAGCGATTCCATTCACCCGTATGCTGTGCTTGCCAATCTCCAATGCAGCCACCTGTACGAAAATCATCGGAACAAAATAGAAGCAATCAGAAATAGCGATGGAAGAATGCACCAAGAAGTTTCAGCACTGAGGTCTCAAGCCAGGTTAAAACTTGCTTCAAAGAATTAAACTTTGTGCTAATCAAGGAAAAGATTCACGGATTTAAAAAGATTTACAACATTGAATTGACCGTTACACATTATAAAAAAAAAACTACAATGAATAACAAATCTGAAATTTATTCTTTCAGACGTTGGTATTACACAAATTCCTTCATTTTCTTTTGGATTCTCCATAAGAATTGCTATGAAATCCTTAAAGAGTCACTATCTATGGCTATTGTACTAAGGATAAAATAGGCTTGTATATAAATTCTTGACATAGAAATTTGAAAGAGCAATTTTTTCGGGTTATTATATGGGGAAGATAGCATATTAATTTTGAAGATATTGAACTTCGATCCACGGGCTATAGATCTAAGATTGAACCTCGACCCTGCAGCATTATCTTAGTTGAAGAATGATATTATGCAAGCTCTGAACAGTCCTGGAAGATAATCAAGCTTCACGGAATAATTTCTAGAGAGACAGGCTTTTTTATTCCTAATAATGTATTGCCTATGTGTGGAGATGCCCACCTGGATGAAATAATTTTCAGGAATCTTTTCAGCCTGCTGTGTTATATCAGGAAAATCAACTTACAGTAAATGGAGAAGCAACGGGTTATTCGAAAACAAATCACTATATTTTGAGGCAAAATGGCTATATAGCACTAACCACAATTATTATTTAAATAAGATCGAACAAAATTCCATCTTATTAATCTACCAATATGTATCCTTACCATGGGAAAAAACAAATAAAAAAACTCAGCTGACCTAATCAAGCCAAAAATACTGTTAATCAATTATAAAGCCTTTGCAATAATCCAACCACCAAAAAAATGGAAGAGACCAGCAATATAAAGTTGTGGAGCCTAATTTTTGACTTATGAAGAAAATGTGCTATTATGATGGAGAAAAAGGATTTAAGTTGCAAGCCCCTAAGGACATTCAATATTTGTGATTATTTCATTAAAAACATTTTGGAGTTTTTTTTATTATGTTTTGGTTGCCCTATGTTTTACTTTATTAAAAATGAGAGAGGAGGCTTACATCTGTACCTTTGAAATTGAAATTATAAATCTCCTTGATTAAATTATAATAAAATTTGTAGCAGCAGTAACAAGACTAAACCATCAATTGTGTGAACTTACACAAAATTCTTGTGTGTTTGTTATGCGTTGATCTTCTTATCTGCTTTTTATTGTTTTAGGCTTTATTGTTTATATAGATTTTACCTATTGCCTAACAAGCAAAGCCGATAAGAGAGCAACAAGCAATGTGGGGGAGGAGAACATAGGTGAGCTCAATGGCATTGATAACCTACACGGAGATTGTGGTTAGGACAACTCTACATGACACCACTCTCCACCATGCAGCTCTGAGCTGGGCTGCTCTCCACCACACCTCATTGGTGCTGCAATGGTGATTCATACATTAGTAAAGTTTATTAATACCACATACAGTAAACTGTATTACGTCATAGGTTAAATTTGGGAAAGATAATAGAATATTCTTCGAATTTTAGCTTGTGTTAACTAAGGTGGTGATTTTAAAAGAGTTGAAAAAAAAAATTTGTGGGATATATATATAATTCACCCTAAATCCACTAAATTTATACAATTAGTTCAACATGAAACTTTAATGATGGTACAGAATATGATGGTTCTATCAGCATACATGTCTTTGAATAACTCTGGTACTTACAGGAATACAATGAATATTTTAAAATTAGCAGTAGGCAAAAAATTCAATAAATGAGCGATCCAACAACAGAAGAACAATGGACATAATGGGGTTTGTATAACAATAATTATTAGCACACGTACTAGGAATGCTCCAAGTTAAGCCTAATTAAAAAAATAGCAGCTGCAAATAATAATGTCCAACTCTGTCGACATTGCAAAATGAATTCGAACTCCAGCAGACAGCACAGTGCTTTCAATAAAAAAGCTGAATGGCAGAAAGGCACATCATCCATCAATGCCCTTCTCATGCAATAGATCACAATCAAGGCAATTTAATACTTGAAAGGGCATTTACATACATAGCACATAGTTCTAATGTATTTACACATCCAGTATCTAAATTTTAATATTAACATAAGTAGCACACAAATCTTTAAAATTACATCAAAAATAGTACCATCATTTAACTTTTTAAGGTAAAATGCATTTTTTCATGCATAGAAAGTGTTATATTTGTAAATATCAAACTTTAGGTGTTATATATGTCAATGCATAAGAATTATGTGCTATGTATGTAAATCTTCTTTAAAACATTCAGTGCAAAATGAGTTTCATATGCTTGATTACACATCAGGAACAAAAGGCCTAATTATATAACGTTTACAAAGCATCCAGGATAAACAGTACAAGGGAATGGGAACAGAAAAGCTCATGATACACTTACACGAACCAACTGCCGCACAGCACCCATGCAGGCACCAAAAGCAGCAGCTCCGGGATAAAGACCTCTTTCAGCACCCAAAACAGAAGACAACAATACAATAGATCCCCCTGATCTAGCATCCCTCATCCTTTTAGCAACAGCTTGCAGCAGAAACCATGGCGCCATGACGTTTACTCTCACTGTTTTCTTAAATTCACTTTCGCTTATAAGCAGAGGATCTTGAATTTTACCTGGCAAGATTATGATAACAAAAATCTAAATTTAGATGGGTGAGATTTTTTTAGTTTTTCTTTGAATTAAGTAAATTAAAAAAAAAAACTGATTTGAGGACAAGGTAGACAAATGTAGTCCCAAATCAATCAGAGAATAAAGTAAAATGTAAGTGAAATTTGCTTTACAGACTGATGTCAATAAAAACAATTAAATCTTTCACATCGCAGGACTATAAGCACATACTTGTTCCTAATGCCTTAGAAACATAAAAAATATCCATGCAAATGGAACAATTTTCAAGAAAAAACAAAAACGTTGTAAATTCATTTGAAGACCAAAAGGTACTCCAGGAATAGGATAAAACAATGTATTTTAACAGAAAGTCATGAACACTTGTAATGATAAGAATCTGCATCAAATGAAGAAATACACTTACAAAAATAAAAAGAAATAGAGAACCTTACTGCGAAGGTAAAACTAAAGATCAAATAACATACCGATCAAGTTACTGCATCCACAATTGTAATGGTGATTATTTATGGAAAAACAAACTATAGCAGACTAAAAAAATAGAAAACGATAGGAATTTAATATTGATGCAAGTAACATGATCATCCTCACCACAAATCAATGTAGCATCAACATTGCTATCCACTTCTCATATCCCAAAAGCATAATGCAAGAATTTTACTGAAGGTTGAAGCCAGTGTGCATGGTATGCCAAATGCTCCATAGTCCCGGAATGAATAGGTATTACCAAATCCATTTATCTTAAAAGTAGAATATCACGAAATGATTCAAACTTCTGAACTGAACAGGCATTACAAATTCATCTAAAAAATAGAAGCACCTGAGTTAGTCAAAGAAGATAGAGATTGTCAATGGCTCCATTTATTTTCATTGTTAAATCACAGCTTACTAAAACTTGCTGCATTCTCATTTCCTATGCCAAAATATCCAGTTGGACTTGCACCGAAAGGCATTTCATAAGAGTATGTATAGTCAAATAAATTCAAGAAAAAAGTGATCAATTTTGTGTAAAGAATATGATTCGCAAGAAAGTAGATTTGAAAGTAATGAAGCATTAATGTGAGTCACATGCTCAAGCAGAAAGAAGAAATTGGCTGCCTAAAGTGTAATCAACCATCAAAGAAGCACCAGTCAGTCAGCTCGAGTCAAATAGTCATAAAGGGTCTAATCATACTAGGCCTAGAGGACAATAACCTAACTCAACTTGAAGTCTTCAGGCCAGAAGAGAATCTATCTTCAAGTAATCCCATCTTAACATTTAGTTAAGATCAAAAGAATGTTAAAGCAAAAAATAAATAAAATTGTTTTTTGTCATATTTATGACCGGGAATAGAGGAAACTTGGGCATCAACCATCGAGAAAGAGAAAGGTCTTTGGAAATGTTCATTTCTTGAATATAATCGTGCTCTGCTACTTTGAAGCTGTGCTAAAGGCATAATAAATCGACACAATCTTCATAAATGTCAGGGTTACTCCACAAGTCTCTTGATCATACAAGAACAAGAAACACCAATTTGGATTTAAGGAACATTGGAATTTTGTTAACAATTAATGTGCCCCTCACATGAAGGGAATCATGCATATATCACCATGTTATCATCCAAAATAAATTTAATTTTAAAGCAGAAAGATAAATCATGAAAATAATTTTGCAGTAAAGCAACTCAAAAAAAAAGTATACGAAGCTATAAAAAAGAAATTCATAGGCCTTTTATTTAAGCTAGAAAATTCATATGATCGAGTGATGTGATAAGTGACTATTGGATTGACAAAGTTGTATTGTACAGATAAATATAAACATATCAAAAAGAAATGTGTGTATATACACAAATATTGAATTTACTGGTTATGTTTATGAATTTACATGAATATTTATAATGCATTTGTTGTTGATCTAAAACTATGCTCGATTTGACTTGAAATCAAAACAAGATCAAACGCTTTTAACTCGCCTTTAAAATTTACTCAAATCAAATTAGACTGTTTGAGCCTGATTTATTACCAAACTATAGCAGGGCTACAAATGAACCAATACGCTCGATAAGATATCGTAGCTCGGCTTGATCAGAGCTCATTCAAAGTCGTCTAATAAACTAAACTAACAAGATTGAACACTTTACAAATACTTAATTGATAAATGAAAAAGCTTTAATAAGTTAGTGTTCAATTCAATTATAATCGTGAACAATATTATGTAAATCTTATTAAAAATTAGTTTATGCTCTTAAAATGATTATTTATTTAGTAGTTAATTCAATTAAAATTTCATTTTTAAACTCAATAAACTACTCATTAATAGGCTCGGTAAAGTTTATTATAACAACTAACAAGCTACTTGATAGCATTTCTCGATAAAAGGGCTCAATAAAACTCGTTTAATTACTTACAATCAACACTCAAATCAAGCTCAAACAATAATAATTTTAAATAATTCAAGTATGAATACTACTACAAATATTTGAATCAAGCTTGAGCTCAATTTCAACAAACAAGTTCAAGCACAACCAAGCTGAGTGTCTATAATTAATTTGGTGGTCATAAAGGTAAAAAGTGTGCCAAATGTGAGTTGAAGTTACTAAAACATGATTAAATGAAATGATAATTAACATTAAAAAATAATTGAAAAGTCGGAAAAGGGTTTCCAACCATAATAAATATTCAATCAATGATTACCATTTTGTTAGTATGTTTTAATATTAGCTATGGAGGTGCTTACAAAATTATTTGAAGCTTTTATCGGTATGCTAATTCTAGGAAATATAATTTTGATGGGTAGCTGTGCTTTCAAATTATTAAGTGAAAAAAAAAAGATAGGGTATTTTTTGAACGAGAAGATTTGATAAAAATAAATAAATAAATTAGATGATGTCAATAGTCAAGTTGAGTTTGGAAATACCATGATAGTTGACCTTTCGAACTAGCAATGCTATGTCTGTGGATAAATATAAACATGGGTGTGTGGGTGTGTGTGGGTGTGTGGGTGTGTGTGTGCACGTGCCTGTGTCGTGTGTGTGCGAGTCTGTGTGTGTGCGTGTGCCTATGTTGTGTGTGTATGTGTGTGTCGTGTGTGTGTGTGCATGTGTATGTGTTGGATTTAATACCTAAGTTTGTGAATTTACATCAACACATCTAATGTATTTTTTGTTGACTGAAAAAAATACCTGGCTTGAAATATAGGCCAAATCACTTGAATTTGACTCTCCTTAAAATTTTGAAACTCAAACTAAGTGTGTGTTAGATTTTAATGCCTAAATTTTTGAATTTACATCAACACATCTAATGTGTTTCATGTTGATTGAAAAATATACTTGACTTGAAGGCTAAATCATTGGATTTTGATTCTCCTTAAAATTTTGAAACTCAAACTGACATAAGCTTGCATGAACTTGATTCATTGTCTATTATAGTTGATTTGGTTACAATTAAGGTACATAATGTATCAAATGTGTTCAAGGTATTCAGATATGATCAAATGAAATAATGACTAGCACTAGAAAAAGTTGAAGAGTGACAACAGCGCTTCCAATCATTGTAAAAATTCCACCAACATCAACATTTTAGTGGATATCTTTTTAGTATTAGCTATGAAGACACTTACAGAAGCACTTGGAATTATGTATGGTACTTACAAGATACATAATTTTGATAGATGAGGCTTAAAAAAAAAAAAACAATACGAAGGTTAGAAAAATAGAGAATTTTTTAGAACTGAGATTTGAAATTATTAGAACAAATATTAAGTATATTATATGTAATTTTAGTTGATATAAAATTACAATTTGCATTCATTAATAGTGAAAAATCAAATAATGCCAAAGTAGATTTAAATATTATGGATTTATTATAAAAAGAAACAATCGTAGAAGATAACATAACTTATAAAGTAGCCTAGTGGTTAAAATAGGAACGTGCTTCAAAAAAACTACAAAAGAAAAGAATATTATTGAGACCTAAAAGTAATGTTTACAAAATTACAATTAAATAATCTATGCAATAGATTCAACTGTAACAAAACAAAGATGTCTTAACTAGCCTAGTTAAGTTTGCAAAAAAAAAGAGACTGTAAAGGTGAATGGTAAGTAAAATTATAAATAATTTACTACAAAATAATTATACTAGAGAAATGATGGAAGTAGTTAATTGATGAACAGATAATTAATAATAAAACTTAGGTAATTGTGATATATACAAAATGGGGGTAAAGGATGCACAATTTAGTCTAGTTGATAGATTCATATGGAAGAAGAACAAATGATGGATAAACCAAAAGTATCTTGACTATAATTTATGAAAATTACTAAGGCAAAGTTAAATTAACTCATAAATTAAATTAACACATCAACTAGCACTCAACAAGAATGTAAGGATGATGAGAATTCATGAAGTAGAGCACAAATAGTTAGTATAAGGCTAAAGTTAAAACTCCAAATTTTTGATAAGACTATATAAATTTAGACACGAAGAGGCTCAATAGACTTAAGATTGAAATCAACCAAACATCCTCTAGGAACTGAAATTGGATAAGTTCACATACATACATATATATATATATATATATATATATATATATATATGATCCAGAACAAAAGTTAACTAAGAATAAGGTATGGAGCCTTCAAATAACAGAATATGGCTTCTGTTGTATACTAACAGATAATAAGCACTCCACTTACAGTATATCTAGTGCATCAGCAAAAACTTTAAGGAAATTGACTTGGTAATGTACCCAGCTCCATTAAGATGATTTTGACAATTATTTAGAATGCATTGATTATATTTTAAGTTGAACTTTCATTGAAATGGACTAAACTCCTAGTCAATGCAAGTTTCTTAAGAACAGTTTCAATTTCTCTTTCTCTTACACAAGCCATGATCTTGTGGTGATACTCAAATTGATCAGTGTTTAGTTTTAAAAAAATTAAAATAGCAAATGGATTTCTAATCCATATCAATGTTTTCTATAAACACATATATGCTTTCTGGAATCCAATTATTGTCTGATTTCCAGTAAATCAAACAGGCAAAAAAGCCATAAAATGAATTAGGAAAAAAAAAACAGGTTCCCAAACTAATTGGATGCAGAATTTTCAGTTAAGATTATGTAAATATTTAGTTCGCATAACTAAACACAAATAAAGCATTGGCTAAAAACGACATCTTACTGTAATAGATACAGGCAACAATAGTTGAGATATCTTTCATTAGAAAAATACTATTGTAGATCAAGCAACATTGTATTCTATATCAAAAAGTTTCAATAAAAAAATAATTGAAGTAAATCTTCCAAACCAATCAGAGGCAGATGTAGAAAAATTTTACGTATTACTAAAAAGATCAACGGCCATTTCACCTTCATATAAATCGCAATTAACAAAAGCATCCACTGAACCCAGGAATTTCCATGCCTTATCGACAGCACTGTCAAAAACAACCTCACTTTCTTCTTCCATATTCAGTTCAACAAGCTTAATCTCATTTGATCCCTTCAAGGAACTGGTAATCTCTCGCAACAGGGACCGGAGGTTATTCTCATCACCCATAACAACTAACCTGAAAAAATATTTAAAGTGATAAAGTATACCGGCCTAAAAATGAAATTAATATGAACCACTTTGAAGACGAAAACAACAAAAATCAGACATAAAGAGAAACAAGAGGAAGAATTTAACTCCTATAACATAGAAGGGCATAAAAAAATATATAAATGGGGAACGGTGCATCATAAACACAAACCTGCAACCACACTTTGCCAGATGGTAAGCGATACCGGTGGAAATCTCGTCCCCATTCGCCGTGAGCAAAACCCTCTTGGGGGAATTCGCCATCGGACTTCTTGGAAAAGGCAAATTAGGGCTTAACGGTTTTGAGGCTTAGAATCTAGAAACGCAGAGATCGGGAAAGGAAGGAAGGAATCGGCTGGATGTTCAGAAAACGAAACTGGTCATCCCTTACGAAGTTCACGGAAATCATATTGACTGCTCATTTACTATTTACGTTGACGCGGCAATTCTAATTGTCTTTTCAGAACGCGCAAGTCTTAAGAGATTTACAAACATTATTTATATATCTAATATTTTAAATTAAATATTTACCTATTTAAGAATTTCTTTTACTTTTTTTTTTTTGGGAATTTTAGAATTTCTTTTACTAAGAAAAATGCATTTTATTTTTAAAAAATGTTTAAACATAATATTTTTGATGTGATATTAAAAATAATATAAAAATTAAAATTGAGATATTAGATATATAAATGTATAAGAATTATATAAAATATATATATGTCTCCTTTTATTTTATGATGATTTAAGTATCTAATATTTAAAATTAAATATTTATATAAGTAACATATAATTTTTTAATAATATATCAAAATAGTGGGACTACAAATGAACCGAATATTTGACAAGCTATTTGTGACTCAACTAGATTATAATGCATTTATTATCATTTAGTTAACTAATTAAATGTGTTTGACTACTCGTAAATATTTGATTGCTAAATAAAGAAGTTTGAATAACTCAATTTATTTATATTTATGAACAATATCATTTAAAGCTCGTAAATAAGCTCATTAAAGAATTCGATTAAGGCTTGATTACAGCTCAATTAAATTTTGTTCGTGAATAATATTATTTAAATATTTTATTTTTTAAGTTTAATAAGTTTTAATGGATACAAGTTGTGTATATTTCTCAACAAGTTATTCATGACTAAGCTCAACTAAAGCTTAATTAAATCTTATTTATTTCTTTAAATAAGTTATTTATTAATAGGGTTGATAATCTCAATCTTGAATTGAGTTCGTGAACAAGCTTATGCCAAGCTCAAATCGAACTTTTTAAGCAAGCTCAAGCTTGAACATTATTCTAAAAACTAGAATCGAGTTTGTGTCGAGCTCTATCTTGATAATAGTAAATGAGCTTGAACTCAAATAAGCATATGCTTAGCTCGACTTAGTTTGTTTGTACCTTAAGAAATAGTATTATCAATAATTTTTTAAAAGTGAAATACGCTATTTTTATATTAAAAAAATATTAAAATTATAAATATTAAAGTTTAGCTAAATGCATAATAATTGTATTATGTATGTGATTTTTTCTTTATTTTATTAACTAGAATTGTAACTGGGATTGCGAACGATAATGTTAGGGGTCTTTGGCACTAACTGCCAACGGCAGCATTGGAGATAATAATTTTTCTAAAATATTTATAAAAATTGTTACATGCTAGAAAATGAATTGCGGTAGAGTAAAAGTTTACGTCTTAGCTTTATTGCGGAGTCCATCACACACACAGATATTTGAAGAATTAATGATAAAACTCCAGAATTTTTACTTGGAAAAACCTCGAAAAGAGGGAAAAAACTACGGGGCTTGGTCCAGTAAAAATCTTCCACTATGTATCTATTTCAGTGTACAAAATTTTCCCGATAACTGGATTACAGAATTGTATATGAGAAGAGCTGACAATAGAAATCTCGAATCGAATAATAACGATTATATAATTTGTTAGAGTGTAATAGTTGTTAGTGGTAGTAGATGATGGTGAAACAGAAGTCAATGACCGATGTGATCGTCGGTGGTAAGTGGCGGAGATAACTGCGATGGTGTGGCGGTGATGATCAGCGATGGAAATGTCGCAATGCCGGCGCAGTGGCGGTAACGATGGTGTGGCGGTGGCCGACAACCTGGTCAGCCGAGATAACCAGCGATGGTTAGCGGCAAAGATTAAGGGGGTGGCAAACGGCGGTGTAGTAGTTCAGCGGCAAGCAACGGCATGATGGTCAGCAATTGCGATGCGTGTAGTTAGCGAGGATGGCGATGATGGTCGGTAATGAGACGGCGTTAAATCGGCGGTAATTGTCGGTTCAGCGGTGGCCTATAGTAGTCGGCAGCCGTGATAGCGGTAATGGCCAGTGGTTAGCGGCCAAGCGGAGTGGTTGGCAACCGTCGAGCGATTATGCTTGGAGGATTTTCAAGCTTTAGAACTCTCTCTTTAGTCTCATAAATGAAAAATGAGGCTATTTGAAGGAGTGACGTCTCTGTGAATACATGCAAAATCCAAACCACTCCACTCCATCGGACGGCACAAAATGATTCATTTGATCATTTGATGTATTTTAAGCATTTGAATGCTAAAATGAAGCCGGAATTGTGAGATCTTGGGCTTGTTAGATCCGACTTCGTCAAGGCTTCAATTATATAAACACTCCATGTTTAAGAGCTATTTATGGATTTAATATCCCAAAGTTTCCCTGATATTTTAAGTGCTTGATAGACTAGTTTATTTGAGGATCAACTTGCTTTTGACATCAAGATTCGTGCTTTGACTAGTGGTATTTTAAGTGTCATATCAAAAATATTATCTTTTAATAATTAAAATAAACAAATAACTTTGCATTTTTAAATAATAGAAGTAAAAATAACTTTTAACGTTCCTTTTAATTGTAATAATAGAGGTATATGCATAAATATAGTACTTCAATTTTTTTTCATCTATATATTTTACTAAGTTCACTATTGTTGCGTGCTAGAAAATCAATTGTGGTAGAGTAAAGTTTACTTTAGCTGGTTAAATCCACACACGCACATGTATTTAAAGAGTGAGAAAACTCGGAATCTTTTCGTGGAAAACCTCGAAAGAGGGAAAAATCATAAAGCCGATAAGAATCTTCCTATGTATTTATTTGAGTACAAAATTTCGATAACGAGAATTTAACAATTGGAATCCCAAAATTAGGCAAACATATATAGTAATGGTGAATAGCGGGGTCGGTGATTGTGATGAAGGTCGTCGAGATGGTGGCCAGGATCGGCAGCGGTGGCGATGGTAGTGCGTCGCGCTCGCCACCTCGAAGCGTCGTCATCGATTACCATCGCTATTGTTATTCGCCACCCCGTCGGCCATCAAATGTGAATACCGTTGTAGGGCATCGTCATCGTCGACCGTCGTCACCGATAATGCGTCACCGTCATCGTCATGGACATCGTCGTCGATCCGCGGTTATATCCGATCATCGCCCTCGAACGGTCGGTTCGAGGAAAAGCGAACCTCATCGTATGAACTATGGGCCTTGATCGTCTCCAAACCCGGTCGATTCGATGAGGTTAATTGACACCTCTTTTGAGGAAAAAATTGGAGCATTGTCGTATGAACTACGGGTCTTGATCGCCTCCGAACCCGGTCGGTCCGACGAGGTCAATTGACACCTCTTTCGAGAGAAAATTGGAGCCTTGTCGTATGAACTGCGGGTCTTCATTGCCTCGTAACCCGGTCGGTCCGAAGAGGTCAGTTGACACCTCTTTCGAGGGAAAACTGGAGCATTGCCGTATGAACTACGGGTCTTCATCGCCTCCGAACCCGGTCGATCCGACGAGGTCAGTTGACACCTCTTTTGAGGGAAAATTGGAGCCTTGTCGTATGAACTACGGGTCTTCATCGCCTCCAAACTTGGTCGGTCCGACGACGTCAGTTGACACCTCTTTCGAGAGAAAACTAGAGCCTTGTCGTATGAACTACGGGTCTTGATCACCTCTGAACGACCTTCTCTCAAGAAGAAGGGGAACACTCGAGCATATGAGGAGTGAGCCTTCTCTATTGGCCCTAAGGGGTTTTTATAGACCCCTTATAGAGGCAAAAAGGTCAAAAATCACTGAAAACCGCCCAAAATCGCTCAAAAAGCGGACGTTTTAAACAGCATGGGACCAGCCGCATCAAGCGTGTGCCGCTCACTTCGACCCGGTCGCCAGCGTCGCGACGACCCGGCATTCTGCTCCTCTTCGTAGACCCACATGACTGCGCATCTGCGTGATCCGATTTCAGCGCATTTCGCGACGTCGCGTCGCGACCCCGGCTCGCGACCGCCGAGAGCCATTTCATGACCCGTTCGCCGTTCCGCGACCACCCGCTCGCCGGTAGTCGGCATACCCGACGGCCTGTTCAGTTCACGGTCCATGACCAACCCATACGCCGATCTGGGACTGTCGTCGCGGCCAATCCGGTGCCTCCGCGACCGTTCGGTCTGTTGTCAAGCGGGCGACATTAGCCCGTCCGGTCTGTTTTGACCACGCAAGTCCCACCTCCTTTCTTATCCCACAAAACCAGCTAGCATTCCTTGCCTGATTCTGCGTAATCCAACCCAAAACCTTGAGCCTGCAAGCGCCCGTAAATGTCCGGATGGGTTCATAACCCCGAAATCTTGCGCGTGCGCATACATCCCCTGCACCGCTTATAATATCTTGTGCTCCCATGAAGATATGTTCTCTCAAAATGTATGTTTAATAGACCCTCAAATTTCATTGAAGAATCTGATATTTTCAGGTATTCGACATAAATATTTTTGGATGATTGAGATAATATCATCCAAAAATAGGAGGGCAACTGTTATGACCCTGAAAATTCTCTAGTAAACGCGAATCTTGATATCAGCAATCGATTACGATGACGAGAATAGCGTTTGTATCAATGACACTTAAACATGGAGTGTTTATAGTCAAATCGGCGTCTTGGCATTTGGATCTAACAAGATCTCATAATTAGTTTGAGCATTCAATACACAAAACATATCAAATGATTAAAGGAATCATTTTCAACCGTCGATGGGTGGAGTACGGGTTTTGCATGTATCTATAAAAAAACGCCTCTTCCACCATAAGTAGCTTCATTCTTCACATGAGGAGGCCAAGAAAGAGGAGGAGCTCTAAAGCGAAAATCCTCGGGCATAATCGTCATTCGGCGATTGAGACTGTTGGTTACCAGCACCGCCGTAGTATTGCTCATCCGTATCCCGTATCCGGTGATCCGCCGCCGTCGATCTCCATGCCGGTAGTCGCTGCCCGTCGCGGTCATCTCCCATTCGTCGGTCAGGTCATGATCCTTCATCGATCATAGTCGATTCTTTGATAGTTGCTTATATCGTTTATTGTTGCACGATTTGAGATTCTATTGTCAATTCTTCTCATGTACAATTTTGTAATCCTGTTATTGGGAAATTTTGTGCTCAGAAACAAATACATAGTGGAAGATTTTCTTGAAATTTGGTCGTGATTTTTCTTTTCGAGGTTTTTCTCGTAAAAGATTATGAAGTTTTCTTTGTTTCTTTAAATACCATGATGTGTATCTTTGGATTTTACAATTTAAGGCGTAAACTTTTCTTCTAGTAACTGATTTTTAGCAGCGCACAATATAAATATAGTAACAAAAATCAAAATAAACTCAAAAATAACATCTCCCTTGTTGAAAGCTCTAACCTCGTTAGCGATTTGCTAGTCACGTCACCCGCACCACTAAGATGTCGTTGTCGCCTGCTTGCAAGCTCACAAGGCTCGTAGTTAACTACTTGTGAGCTTGCCTCCCCGCCTGCTTGCCAACCTACGAGTTCCATCTTGCTTGTGAGTTCGTTGCCAATCCTATCACCCTTATCGCTAGAAATGCGGTCGTCGCTAGATTGAGAGTTGAGAGCTCTTAGCCCACATACCTGCTGCCAGTCTTGTTACTAGCGCCACCTACGAGGTCGTCGCACGCCTATCTGACTGCGAGCTCCGCCATTGATGCCCACACCAATGAGTTCTCTCAAGCGTCCGTCAAGATCTTGCTAACTCCATCTGTGCAATGCTATTTCATACAAATAGTGAAATTTATGTGTGAAAATCTAAATGAGAAACTCAAAACTATTTATGTAAATGCCTCTAAATTTTACCGTCATATATTTTACGAATCTTTAACATGATATTTAGAAGTATTTAAGTTGAGAAATTACTATTTATTTCTAATGTAATTGTAATATAGAACATCTAATATGGTGAGATTGCAATATAGCATGATTTGGCTGACTGGTTTTTTTTTAAAATTTTATTTTATATACTTTTTGGCCTAACCAACCTTAAATATTCAGCCCCAAGTGAGAAATGATTGCGTGCGGAAAGTTTAAGGCGCATTGGCTAGAAATGCTGACTCAACACCCCCCTCCACTTCCACAAAAAAAAAGGGGAGATTTACATACATATCACACAACTCTTATGTATTTACATATTTAACACCTATGAAGTATCATTTATTGCCAATTGAATCTAAATTTTTGAGACTTTTAGGTGTAAAATAATCTAAATATCTCTTTTTTATGTTTGGTTGGTAAAATAATTCCTGTAAAGTTCAGAGAGCATTTCCTTAACCTATTTTTTTGTAAACGAAATCACTAAAACAGTGTATTTTCGTTTACACAGCAAGGAACGCGGAGGATTAGCGGGAAAAAAAAATTTTTTTCTGCGGGCAAAAAATTTTTCGGGCGGAAATTTTTTTTTTCTTGGGAGGGCAGACGGAAAGAGCGTGAATTTTTTTTTTATGATTCATAATATTAATTTTAATTTTAATTAAAATAAATATTATTAATATAAGATTTAATAAATATAATTATATTTATTCAAATTGATGATAAATAATTTACGATAAAAAAGAAATGAAATAATTATTAAATTTTCTTTATTTAATTAAAAAAATATTAAAGCATAAATTATTTATTAAAGAAAAATTATTTAATAAATAAATATTAAATCATGAATAATTTATTTAATAAAAATTCTTATTAATTAATATTTAATATAGTAATAAAATTATATATATATATATATATATATATATATATATATATATATATATATATATATATATATATATATATATATTAAATTTGTCATTATATTGATATAAAATGATAATATTCAAATTTTCTTTATTTATAACACTAATAATTAATATCTTAGAAAATTTATAAATTAATTATTAATAATTAAATATTGAAATACATATATTTGTATTTGATTTTTTTTTTGTTAAGAAAAAATTTTTTTTATATTTTAATATATATATTTTTTTATTGAATAATTAATTAATTGAATAAATATTAATTTAAATATAATAAAGTATTGATTCATGTATTATTTTTTTCCATAACAAAAAAAATAGTTTATGTTTTCTTTAAACAATGATAAAGTATTAAAGAATCATATTTTCGCATTTCTTTAATCGTAATAAATTCAAATAATTTTGAGAACCCGTGTTAAATTGCATAATGCATATAGATATTTGGATTCTTCTGTTAAAGATTTTTTCTTTTTCTGAATTTCACCGATTTATCGCTAGTGTTCCCCTTAAAGATGAATCGCCTAAATCTGCGAGTTTCCTTTGCTGGGAAAATATTACGTCGAGTTCCCGTAGCTTTCGTCGCGGACTCAATCGATACGCGTAATTATGCCAAAAATGGCAGTAAAAGGAACTATTTTTGATTTAGCGCCCGACGACCCGGCTGCGGGGAATGAGTATATCGTGGAGAAATTTAAGACAAAATATCTTAATTTAGGCGTGTATTTTTTTATTTCGGTGAGAGCATTCTGAAAGAGCTGAAGAAGGAGAATGAATTTGGAAATGGGCGTTGAGGAAATAGTGATGATATAAGTAAATAAAATGGATGGTAATCTTTTAAGGAGTTGTATATGTAAAATACGATAGTTTGTAATTTATTTATTTAAGTTAGATACACTATTTGGAGTTCTTTCCGAGACTTTATTGCGGTGAGCTTTACAGGTACTCTCATGTCGACCGATATTTATTTTTCATGATTTTTGTGCATTGAGAAAACATATTCATGTAATCCTTGAGGAAATTGGTGTATGTTTAATTAATTTTAGTGCTTATTTACATATGTACTCTGTCTTGTCTTTGTATAGGCGATTTTTTCATTTTGTTTCACTTTCTGTAGGTTGTTCGGATCATGGTAACTAAATCCCAAGCAATGGGTGGGCATGAATTTTAGGAGATTTCGGTACTTGTACCTCTGTACCTCTGCTACTATACCTGCCGCCACCTCTATACGTATCTGCCTCTGTACCTCTATACTCTATACCTCTTTGTACCCTCATCTAGTACCTCTATGCATTACGTACCTCTGTACTCATGCCTCTATACATGCCAGGTTGTTGATCATGGTAAAATTTAATAGTTGCAATTTAATTGTTGGATGATTTTTGGGTATTTTTTTGTGTCTGTACTCTCTGGACTAACTGTACACTCTATGCTCTCTGTACTCTCATTTCATCACTCTATTATCAGCTGTCGGACTATGTTTTTGAGATGAATGAATGAAACGATGATGAAGTTGTTTTATCTAATGACCCAAATTTGGGGTCTATTTAAAACACGGTTGTATAAATGAAACTTACCTCGTGATTATGCATCAAGCAGCTTGATGTTAGAAAAGATCATACAAGTTATTGGCCTAACTCTAAGAAATTGAAATCAAAGATTTTTTACGTGTATGGTGGAAAAAACATCAATCAAACCATATAACAAAATTCGAAAAGCGTCACGAGGTGGTTGTCCGGCGATGATTGATTCGTGTGGATTTGGAGAATTGATCGGTTAAAAAATATATAGAAACCATAATCATTCATTGGCAAGGCGGTGATCATCTTCTCGATCATACGAGATAAATTCTGATGAAGGCATCATTTTGAAGAGCGATAATAGGTGCAGCGTGTTAATTATCTAAGAAGTTGGTGGGGTAGAGAATATTGGATTCACAAAAGAGATGCTTTCAATTTCATCGAGAAAAAGCGAAGGTCACGCATTGCAAGTGGTGATAGCAACAATTACATTTGTTCAAGGAAAGAAGCAAACGTCGAGATGTTTGCATGGGATGTTGAGTTGATCGTCGATTGCTTGGTGAGTTTTTTTGGAGCAATGGTATGTCTAGGGTTGAATTTGATTATTTTGGGGATGTGATAATTTTTGATACTATCGGCTCAATAAATATAATCTTATGTGCGCTCGTTGGAGTGAATCATCATTAAAAAAGCGTCTTATTGGAGTAGCCTTTTTTTTGGAAGAGACCATCGAGTCATTCACATGGTTATTCAAACATTTGTTGGTTGATGGGTGGCATCCTATAACGATATTCTTGATCAAGATCGGTATGGCGAGCTATCGAGAATACTTACGCATCGCGTCATAGGTTGTGCGATGGCATATCTCAAAAGCCCCTCAAGGTCCATTGCTTTTAGTAACAAGAGTTCAAGCTATTCTATACATGCATGAGCAAATGTGACCTGAGGATGAGTTTGAGGATGCGTGACGCCATGCTAGAGGAGGCAATTTGCATGATCATGCTTGGCTATCGAACTTTACAAAATTAGGCGAAATGGTCCATGCATTCAAGATAAATTTTGTATGGGCATCTTGTCCTCAGTAGTGAGGCCACAAATAACGTGTATCATGGTATTTCGAAACCAACAAGTTCGCTGACAGATTATTTCTTGGGATTGGAGAAGATGATGGAAACATGGGAAATGAACATGATGAAGACTTCAAGTGTATCCATCGACAATTGTTCCTTTTGTTAGAGTAGTCAATTCTTAAGCAAGGCTGCTTTGTTTTATCTGAGGAAACTTTACTCATGTTCAAGAAGAATTCTGCGAGTTGGGGATTATCATTCTTGTTTGGATGATAGGCCCATGGTGAGGAACTTAGAGAAGAAGAATGCATCAAAACACGGATTGTCCACTTTGATGTGTCTATGGATATTTCTTGTAGTTGCATTTGAAATGATGGGCATACTTTGTGCACCTTTACATTAGAGTTCTTAGCGAATGATGTCTTTGCGCATTCGGATAAGTACCTCCTCATGCGGTGGTCTACCAGCAAGAGGGACATCATCGATGGTTCATCTGAGGTTAGTACATGTGGAAGCGAGAGATGGGCGGCATTATTTTGACCATATAAGTCGATATGCATATCAAATTAGCTCCGAAAACGGGGTAATAAGATTCGAGGATTACATGCTTGCATCTCTTAAGCGACTATCGATGAAGTGGACTCGTAATAAGGAATTCTCCACCTTGTGGTCAGTTAAGAGGAAGAAGCGACCACATCATCGTAAGGATAAGGGCGGTTTGAAGGATCAATCGAGGCGTCAAAGGGTGTTTAGCGAGCTCAAGGCTTATTGGGAGAAATCCAAAAAATCCACAAGTACTTATGCCTACGAGTTACTTATAGGTTCACGTAAATATTTAATTCATTATATTTTCTTGTCTTAGAAACCAAAGTGAAGTCAGAGTCTTGTAGAGCGGGATCGTCCGCGGTTGCATTTTTTAATTTCATTTTCTCGTTTTAGTCATTATGCTTGTATTTTTCTGTTCATTTCATAACGTAGTAAAGTCTTGAAATCAAACCAGATAAAGATATTGTGTATTGTATCTTAATTGAATCAAAATTTGTGTTTTATTTTATATTTTATTGTGTTATGAAAACTATTGTTTTAAACAAATTGGCTTTAATAGATATGTTTTTTATCTTTTATTTTAAAAAAATTAATATAATAATAGATAATTGTTTACTCATTTTTTATTTATATACTAAACTATTTAATATCATATCTTAAAATATATTTTTTATACCAAGTTACGCTAACATGTTTCTAAAATTTAATTAGAGTGTGCATTATTTGTTTTATCTACGAGAGGATTTATTAAAATTTAGAAAATTAAATTTTTGATTTTAATAATACAAATTTAGAAAAAATTAAATGATGATTAGTAAATGAGAAATTAAAAATGTAATTGTTATTATATAAAATATTGATATTTTAAGATAAAATTCAAATTATTTAATATTAACATTGAATTAAATAAATCATATGTCTTATTTTAATTAATTATTATTAATTAATTTTTTGTCCTTTGTTTATCATTGTTGTAATCTGTTGATGAAATATTGAAAATCTATTTAGCTTAGCATTGGAGCATCTTCTTTTCTTTTATCTTACCATTTTTTTGTTTTAAATAATCAATAAATTAAAATACTATATATATATATATATATATATATATATATATATATATATATATATATATATATATATATATATATATATATATATATATATATATATATATATATATATATATACTATGTTACAATGTATATTAAGTAACAAAATGAGAAATTAAGTAATCTCAGATGATCTTAATTATTTTTTATTTTAGAAACAAATTATAGAGCTTAAAGCTTTAAAAATATATATTATTGACTTATTCTCAAATTATCTATTATGAAAACAATAAAAAAAGTGCATATCCATTCTATGTTAGATAAATAAATAATTAATTTTATGGACTATTTAGCATCAGTTGTATTTTATTTATTCTATTTATTATTCTATTTATTATTATTATTTTATAGTGATAATTATTTTTAAAAATATTAAAAAATTTAGTGTTTAAAAAAAAATAAATCCAATGAAATATATAGAAGAAAATAGAGGTATATAGGTACAAAAGGTATAAGATGCAGGAGGTATAAAGGTACAAGGTATGAGGTATAAGAATGCAGTGAGGAGGAATGCAGTGCAGAGATGCAGTAAGAGTGCTTAGGAATGCAGAGGAGAGTCTGAGATACAGAGGTAGGAGAATACGAGAAATCTCCTAAATTACGTCGAGCGACCACCATTGCTTGGTTGGGATTTAATTCATGAAAACAATAACTGAAATTGAAACAAACTGCAGTAAATACCAATCTCCTAAAATTATCGAAATGACCACCTTATTGCTTGGTTGGGATTTAGTTACCATGATCGAACAAGCTTCTGAAAAAACAAAAGCGGAAAAAAATCATTATTCTCGGCGCCTCAAATGCAAATGAACAGCTAACGAATGTCTGTCTGAGAACAATTATCTACATAAACCCAAATAAAATGAATTATCCCTACCTAAGCGATGCAACAGAACCTCAAACATCCAAATTTTATTTAAGTGTTTTTTGAGGCCAAGCAAAAAATCGCATAAACAAAGTTATCATCTATTCATCTTTTGTCGATCCACGGTTGAGCCAGTTAATTGTAGGCTTCTCGATGCTGCCTCCATGTATTTGCAAATGAACATCGCATGATCGACCTTGTTGATTTGGGTAACCCGCTCACCGTTTCAAGCGGCCATTTCTTGGGTTCTTTGTCGAAATAATGGCCAATATCCTGAGCCAGGAATTTAATCTGCACAGGAAGATGGATAAGGTATTAGTTAGATCCCCAGGAGAACCCGCAAGAAGAGTGCATACCATTTCCGGCAGAATGGCTTTATGTGTCGATTTTGGCAATGAGTATAAAATGACCACGCATGACTTGATATTCGCAAGAAGTGTCCGGTGATTATGGATGGCGAGTAAGAAGCGGCTACCACGGATGCACTCTGCGGTGACATCTTTGGATATACATCTTTCTTTCTTTTAGCAAGCCATCTTCATAATTACAGGATGCAAGATAACATCTATAAGTCCCAGACATACATGAATATCGAATGAATGAATTGCGAACCTAATTTTGGAGGAGTAACTCACCCAATGTAAGCATGAAATGTAAAGGAATGGGACATACAATCCACAGGCACGGGAGTACTTCTCGGTACGATATGTGAGCGCATCGGCGTGCATCGGCGGTCTTGATCCATCGATCGTCGTCAATCGCCTGTGAAATAATAATATTTCCGGAGTATCTCCCGCATTATCGAAGCTTGTTTGTAATTTATTGAGAGATTAAAGTAGTTAGAATGATATGACATTTGAATCGTGAAAAGGAGGAAGATGTCGGTGACTTACTTGTCACGGAATCGAGCACGGCTATGAGTTGGAGCATCGGTAGGCATGCCATCTCTGGATGGGAAGTCCAGTTTCTGCCTCTACGTAATATAATTATTTAGGCTGAAAATAATTGGTAAAAAGCTATATCCATTGTCATCTAAAGCTCGAGAATCAGAACTTCTGCTTACCTCGGACTGGTGCTCCTCCACAACTACGATAGCCTTTGATGGCTCATCAGAGGAAATCGTCGCGTGACCACGAATTGAGGGTGAAACGAACAATTTATATTGTCACATTATTCATGAAATGTAATACTGCCGTGCCGGTTGGTGGAGGGCAAATCGAGCGACCACTCTTAGCGTAGGCGTGAGTGATGAGCGGAGAGAACATAGCTTTCCTCTTCCTCATCGTCGCCTTCACCCGCATGGTACGATGAAGGGGCGGACGGTTGTATGCTGGGTGGGAGCCTCCCCGACCTCGATGGAGCTTCTCGGCACAAGACTCCAGAGGCTTCCATATAAAGGTCTCGAGAAGATACCCGGTGGTCTCTCCTTTCCACTTCCACCCGGGATGGAAGCACTCTTGTCGCAAGGGTACCCTGATAGCGGTAACGTGCATGAATGCCATCCACCTCTCATCCTTCTTGCATGGTAGGATGCCACAACTTCCCTCAACTCCCTCAAACACGCAAATAACTATATTGCGGATCCCTTGGGGGGTAGTAGCGGGAGAGCAGCACACCTGTTGGGGAATATTTGGGAGAGATATCTGAGGGAATCGGTAGGGCAATGTGGACCAGCGGATGGGTGATGTCGAGCTCTGGAAGTTTCATGGGGAGGAGGATGATTCAATGAGCAGTCTCCTCTTACGATAAGTCCTCAGTGTAAGTGGGACTGTGTTAAGCCAAAGATAGATATGACGACAAACAACATAGGTAAATGCATTACACACCTGAATGAGCATAACTAATGTGCACGGTCTCCTCCCAAATCGTCGAAGGCAACGTCTGCAAACTTTATTTTAGGCCAACGCACATTGTATGGGAATGGGCGACTAATCTTAATAATGTTTCGGTATGATCTACAAGAAACATTTATCTGAGTTAACTTGCTCACATCAAGTAAAACATAACTGACGGGTCAGAACATACCATAAGAAGAGGGACAAAACCACTCATGTAGCCAGGCGCCTGCTGTGTGTGTATCTTTCTTGTAATGCCATTGAATTGTGACACTAAGAAGGCCCAAATGGCTTCAGCCCAATTGTACTCAGCAAATTTTTCAATATTATCGGCGTAGGCAATTAAACTAGAAGCTACTCTATAGTTGTGGTATGCAAAGAACAAATTTGAAATAAGAAAATGTATGTACAACTGTACAAACTGTGCCGCCGGCAATGAGCTATCCGATTGCTCGAGCTTATTCTTATAATCGGTCTATCTTTGTGACATTTCGCCATAAAACTTTCTCCCCTTTGTTTGGCATCCCGACATCATTACTTCATCCGGTGAAAGAAATGCCTTGCCCACCAAGAAAAGGCTTCTTGTCGATGTCCTGAATGGGATAGAGGTTATGGCAATCGAGTCTTCCGGTCCGAATCGGCAATTGGTTCGGTGAAGCGCTTCATATATCACTTCACTAGTGAAGCGGCGTAATATTATCAAATAATGCTCGATGGCTTCGGCACGCATCTGACGTTATCCTTTTGACATCTTTGAACTTCAAAATAAAGTCAAGGTAATCATAATATTAACAGCATAATGGATTGCAAGCACCTTAATATCGAGAATGCAGTGCAGTGCAGGTATAAGTGCAGAGATGCAGATTCATTTTCTCCCGAACACATCCAAAGCGGCAAAATCTCAAGAAAGTATAGAAGTACGGTTGGGGTTGGAGTACATTTGCAACAAGCATCAAAATTAGCTTCCAAACAACCTCTAATCTACTTCCACAGAAAAGCAGTAAATATTGTCTCAAAAACCAGACCGAACAATCAAGAAAAATAGCCCAAAATGTCTCAATATCGGGAGAGTGCAGTGCAGAGGAGTGCAGAGGTGCAGGAGTGCAATTCATTTTCTCCACAGAACACACCCAACCACAAAACACAACTTCCCAGTTATTCATAATGGATTCTAGCCATAGTATGCCCTCCAAACGGGAAAAAATGGACTGAAAAAAATGCAAAATCTCAAGAAAGTATAGAGTGCAGAGGTGCAGAGGGGTTGGAGTACATTTGCAAACAAGCATCAAAATTAGCTTCCAAACAACCTCTAATACTTCCCGAGCGGTAAACATTGTCTCAAAACCGGACAATCAAGAAAAATAGCCCAAAATCATCTCAATATCGGGAGAGTGCAGTGCAGTGCAGTGCGAGAGTGCAGGAAGTGCGAGTACAGTGCAGTGATTCATTTCTCCACAGAACACACACCCAAGCGGCAAAACACAACTTCCAGGTTATTCATAGATTCTAGCCATAGTATGCCCTCAGCGGAAAAATGGGTGAAAAAATGCAAAATCTCAAGAAAGTAGAGTGAGTACGAGGGGTTGAGGTACATTTGCAAACAAGCATCAATTAGCTTCCAAACAACCTCTAAACTACTTCCAGCGGTAAACATTGTCTCAAAAACCAGAACAATCAAGAAAAGCGACCCAAAATCGTCTGTGTCGAGGAGAGTCTGAAGTGCAGTGCAGTGCAGTCTGAAGGTATAGGGTCTGATGCAGAGTATGGGGGAGATGAGATGCAGGAGTATAGATTCATTTCTCCACGAAACACCAAGCGGCAAAAACAACTTCTGGTTATTCATAGCATTCTAGCCATAGTATGCCCTCCAAAGCGGGAAAAATGGCAGAAAAATGCAAATCTCCTCAAGAAAGTATAGAGGTACAGAGATACATTTGCAAATAGAGGGGTTCGGAGAGTACATTTGCAAACAAGCATCAAAATTAGCTTCCAAACAACCTCTAATCTACTTCCACGTAAAAGCAAGAACATTGTCTCAAAACCGACCAACAATAAAAAATAGCCCAAAATCGCTCTAATATCGAGGGTGAGGCAGAGGCAGTACAGTGCAGGGATTCATTTTCTGAGAAACACACCCAAACCGAAAAAACACAACTTCCCAATTATTCATAACGAATTCTAGCCATAGATTCCCTCCAAACGGGAAAAAAAATCAAAAAATGCAAAATCTCAAGAAAGTATAGATATGGTCGAGAGTGTGGGCAGAATAACAATCAACAAAAAAGCCCCAAAATCATCTCTAATATCGAGGGTGAGGTACAGAGGTATGAGAGGTACAGTGGGTACAGAGTATATAAAATCAAAGGACCATAAATAAACCTAGAAAATATATCTTGATGGATTGTAATGGACAAAGACAGAGAAAACCCTAAAATCTTTCAAGTT
The DNA here is from genome assembly GCA_021442155.1 of Cymbidium sinense. Taxonomy (NCBI): domain Eukaryota; kingdom Viridiplantae; phylum Streptophyta; class Magnoliopsida; order Asparagales; family Orchidaceae; genus Cymbidium; species Cymbidium sinense. The sequence continues at coordinate 5,908,668 of CM038226.1, forward strand.
CAAGAATAATGTAAAATACCTGTAACCAAACCGTAATACCTCAATTTGAAATTGCTAAGCCCTGGGATCGAACGACGAGGTGGGCCGACAATGGAGCTCAGGAAATTCTTTTAAAAGCCGCATGAGTATTTAAAGAATAACAACGCAGATATTTTGTTCCCGAGGTTTAGACGAGGTAAATCGGGTTGGGTCGGGTGGGCGCGCTAAACGTGAAAAATAGAGTCCTCTTTTTGGCCATTTTGGCGCAGACCGTCACGTCCACGCGATTGAGTCTACGAAAAGCTACGCAGGAGGACGTAATATTTTCCCATGCAAACCACGCACTACTCCCTTATAAATTTTGTCAAAATGGAGCTCATTCTGCCTAAATAATTACATTATCTCCTCATAAAATTCTGTTTTCGATTTTTATCCACCATTAGATGCTTATGTGCGCGCAACTCAGCATAAATGCGATGCTTTGGCGGCACGACGATCGAAAGACTTGATTGTTTGCATTTTTTGGTATTATTTTAGATATTCAAAGCATTCAAACTCAATGAACGTTAAGTCGATGCCTGTATAAAAATCGTGCATTGGGAGTCTCTGCAGTTAGCTTGATACGCAATTATTAATGATTGTCATCCAATTCATATTAAATGGTGGAATTTATTTTGATTTTGAAATATTAATCTCTATTGTGAGGAGTAGTGAATGTTAATTGGAAATTCATCTGATCAAAAATAAATATTTTCAGAACTAAAAATGTATGAATAAAAGTGTAAAAATTTTTGATAATTAATTATGGGATTAATTGAGTATAATTTTCAGCAAATTAATTGTGACTTAACCAGACGAACTAAATGATTCAAGAACGATTTGATCCGAGCTCAAAGGAATCTGTCAAAAAACATAACTAAAAATTTCTTACAATTTTTGCATGAGCAAAGTTAAATTTAGCATTTCGGAGGGACGATTCTAAGAACTCAATATACTTTTATTTTGAGCTAATTATGTTTTAAATTTTCTACAAACTATAAAAGAATAAAAGAGAAATCCTTCCACACCAACAGATAGAGGGTCTATGATAATATAAGAATTAAATTAAGAGTATTCTTAAGAAATTTATTAGCATATTATATTTTAAATATTAAGGGGAGAATTTTTGTGGATGGAATTATAGGACTTCTAAAATCAAGATCTATGTCAACTTCCACATAAAGTTAGTCCTTCACCAACACTTGCATGTGTCATCACCACAGCTATAAATCATTCTTTAAATAACATTGATCAGCATTGCCAACATTTTATATCAATTGACTATTAATATCTAATGTCAATTAGTTGTCAATTTTTAATGAAAAATCTCCATCTAGTTTTTTTATCTTATAAGAAGAGCAATCAAACAAAATCACCCCATGTCACCAGACCTTCAACTTTTTAGTTTGTTGATCATCTAATGCATATTAAAGATGATATATGATTCACATTAGCTACTTACATCTAACACAAATATTCTTGATCATCTAGCTTTTTCTTCAATCAGGAGAGCAAAGTCAGATTGCTCAACATTGTCCAACTTCGTCCATTCCTCGTTGACCATCATCCCAAAATTCAATGCATAATGAGGAGTGAGCTTTGATATCATTTAGCACTAATGTCAATAACAAGTCTTCCATTGCTCGATATACTAAAAAGTATAAAAGTAAAATTTCAAGTATCATTTTAATGAAGGGTCACCAAACCTTAGCTATCACATTGTTAACACGACAATTAATCATATATCATCTCAATATCATTTTATTTAATCACAAGAGTATTTATAAAATTATAAAAAATACACTTTGAAGATAAAAAAAGTGGGACCCAAAATACAATAAGTTCTCTAAATACATAAGGTGTTGATTTAAATGTATATCTCATTTTGTTTATCATCTAAGTTTTTCATTATCTTAACTTTTCATCATCCATCACTCATAAATTGGAAAAAATGTTTCTCCTACTCTACATAATAAATGATTAAATTTAATAATCTTCATGGAGATGTGGGCTACAAAAATTCTCCACCGACCTCTTAATAATTTAAATCGAATAGAGTGATTTAAAATGTGTCGGTATAATTTTCAGAAGATAGATAAAATAGTAGATAAGATATTACCCAAGATTTCACCCTCATTTGGTGAGAATTTAGATCAGTTGTTTCTATAGTGCAAAATATAGTTAATTACCCCCCAATAAGTGAGAGAAAACTTTCGATTAAAGCTAGTTGTTAGATGCTAAATGCATGTGATATAGTATACATGTGGAGTTTAGAAATTATAATTTATGAAATTAATCATTTCAACTTAAACTTGATGGTTGGGGGAATGATGACGTGTCCGATCTAGATCCCATGGTTTATCATCGTATGGTCTAGTCTATTCGGTAGAGGTAGTCGATGACGGAAGGATTCTTGTCAAACATGTTCGTCATAGAAATCGCCAGATAGGGTGATATTTGTCAGGAGATACTTAAGTCTATCTTGGTTAGAGAGGGTTATTTCATCAAGTATATCTTATGATTCACAACTCAAATCAATTTGGGGAGCATACACTGATCGTGATTGTAATATAATAAGATCTTCTTGGCCAAACTACCCGTCGAGGACTCTGCGGTTTGTACTACTTCATCATCTCTTCAAGCCATGTCATAACAGACCCGCATCTTTACGAATATATTGATTGAGAGTGAATATAGTAGAATACTTAATTTGACATTAGCTCCTTTGTTAGCTAGAATTTTTTAAATTTGTCACCCCGGACAAATAATTACGGAAGGTAGATAGATTAAGTTTTGCTTTAAGTCTTTAATGATAGAGTTTCATTTAAAGAATTTTTTTCAGATTGACACTCAATTTGAGCTAATTTGATTTAAAATTATTGATTAATTTGAATATGTTTAAGAACTTTAGATGCTCTTTCTATAGATGATTAAATCTATTAAAATTGGTTTATCAGATATTTTACTGAGTTGAAACTTATATAATATATTTTTAGATTTTATTACAAACTTCGTCCCCAAGACTAAGCAGGAAGCAACCCGCAATCCAACACTTGAATTTAAGCACTCATAGTGTCGAGGCAGATGCGGTGTCTAAATACCTTAACTAACTTATGTTAACGTGCGATGGTTTCATAGGTAGATATTTTTTAATTTTGTATTTAAAATTACTTACTTATTTACTTGTTAACTTTTTTTCAATTAGGTTTGATTATGTTCAATTTAAATCACTTTTAATAAGTATACAAATTTCAAGATTTATTGTTTTAAACTCATACTTTATTATTGCATTTCTTCTATTCATATAAGAGTTATTAAACCCAATTTAGATTCATTCTTAACTCCATATCAAATTTCATGTTTATTTAAAAATTAGACTTCAAATTTATTGTAAGTCTTTTATGAGTTTAATATTTACCTCCCCAAGTTTCACTTGCATTTAACTTGAGTATCCTCATTTGTTTGAACATATTAAATAACGAATCAAGCACTTATTTATCAATAAATTAAGTGACTAAATTCACCTTCGCTTAGTACATTTTTGTATGATAATAATGTTTATTGAGCCGCATTATTATTATTTAAGGTACTGAACTACATTCCCTTTTCATTTTATTTTGTTTTAAGACTTTATGCTTTCACCATTAATTTAATATCCAATTAATTTTAAATTGAAGTATTAAAATTTGATAATTCAGCAACCTCTGTCGTCATGGAGACTAAAGAAGAGTGTTTTGGCTCGCCTTAAGCCGAGTGGTATTTTCGACATCAGCCTTCTTCTGCCATACCATGAGATATTAGCATCTTGAAATGCAAAGAAATTGATACAATATATATATATATATATATATATATATATATATATATTTTTTTTTTTTCTCTTTTTTTTTTAAGTCAAATTTTGTAAAATTTGACAATGATTCGGTAGGGAGTGACAACAACTACTTACTCTGTAATGAAGTAGCAATTGGCGTATATGTATTTTTTTCACATTTATATTCATATATATATTCAGATCGGCATCATACATATTCAAACTTGCTGATACTTATTGAAGATAGCAGTGATTAATCTGAGATGTGAGTCTTCATTACGTTTATGAGATTAGTAGGGTCTTAAATGAACACAAATATATATTTTTCATTTTATATTTTATATATATCTATCAATTATATCTTGAAATCTAATTTCCTATTTTGGATGAGAGAGGGAGAGGGAGGAAAGATTTGTGAATCAGAAGAGAAGAAAGAGAGTGTGTGAAAGAAGAAATGACGATGAGGTTTTTTTATTATATATATTTTTCTTTTTCTTTTTTTTTGTGAATCGAAAGAGAGAGAAAGAGAAAGAGAGAGAGTGAAAGAGAGAGAAAGACAGTGACGGTAGGGTTTTTTTATTATATATTTTTTCTCTTTTTTTGTGAATTCGAAAGAGAGAGAGAGAGGAAGGTGAGGTTTTATTATATATATATATATATATATATATATATATATATATATATATATATATATATATATATATATATATATATATATATGTGAATCGAATGAGAGAAAGAGAGAAAGAGGAGGGTGAGGTTTTATTATATATATTTTTCTTTTTTTTTTTTGAATCCGAAAGAGAAAGAAAGAGAAGGAGAGAGAGAGAGAGATAATTAGTATTTTTATTATAAAACTTACGGAATTTTAAACGTGTTTAATTTTTAAAATAGGTCATTTTATAAATTTAATTAGATGATTAGTCATTTAAAAAAAAAATTAAAAGTGCTGTCAATCAGTGCCAGTCGTCCGTTGATTGGGCGACTTATCCTTTAATTTTTTTTAAAAAAATAAAATGGTAGTCGCATTTAATATATTTATCAAAATGTCGATTTTGGCGTCTTACATCGTTAAAGATAATGAAAAATTCAATTTTCATGTTAACAACTTTCAACGAATCTTGTCTAGTGAGTAGTATTTGCAAAATGTGACTTACGAGTTTTGAAATTTGATATTGATCACTCGTTTTTTGTCGTATCACTAATTAAGTGTTGAGTTTTGGCATGGTTGTATCGTTGGAAAGATAATAAAAAATTATACAACTTACATGTTAACATTTGATGAATCTCACTTGTGCTTTTATAAATGTGTGACTTAAAGTTCAAAATTAAATATATTGTGGCGACTTTATTTTTTTCATAATATAAGAATATATTATTTTTTGATAATATCAAACACTCTCATTATAATGGTGCCAATATAAAAGTTGTAGAATTTTTCATTATCTTTCCAACAATCTGCTAGCAAAACCCTTAGTCAGATATGGCCAAAAATAAGTGCATTAATATCTTGAATTTTTGCTTAATCGACATTTGCAAATCTGCTCAGATGAGATTCATCAAAGTTATTAACATCAAAGTTGTAGATTTTTTATTATCTTTCCAACGATAAAGTAAAATCCAGCACGATGATAAATCTATATTAAATGTAGACTACCCATTTTATTTATTTTTTTAAAAAAAAAATTAAAAATAGTCGTCGGGTGTGGCTACAGGATCTTTCGGTCACGCCTATGGCATACTATTTTTAATTTTTTTAAAATGGCTAATCACCTAATTAAGTTTATAAAATGACATATTTTAAAAATTAAGCCTTTTAAATCCCGCTTCACCTCTCTTCTCCCTTAAAGGATTTAGAAAACCTATTAAACAAGCAGAAGCTCGCGAAGGGCGATGGAAGGAAACATTGGGTTACCTTCATGACGTCGTCTCTTTGTTTCCCCTCGCGTTAAGCTGGGCTCTCTGGCTTGGAGAGGGAAAGGGTAAGATAACAGGACTTTGTTCGTGGAGCAGAGGGAGGATGGGAGGAGGGTAGAGAGAGAGAGTGTGTGGGTTATTCTTTCCTTTTTCTTCTGTTCTTACACTTGAGGGGAAAAAATGAACCAGAGAGGGAGGGAAGCGGGATCAATTATGGGAAATTGAACGAAGCAGAGAAGAGAGGCGTGCAAGCGGTGGAGGACTTGAAAGTCGAATGTGAGAGCGTAAGCAATTTTTGTTCCTTTGGAATCGTCTAATGCAAAGAGGGTCAATAAATGCCCCCCTAATAAATGTGATTCGTGCATAGAGCGAGTCATATTTGTTGAAAATTGATTGACCTTTCGTGTATGCCGCAGCTCGTAGACCACTTTATCTTTGATTTCAATAGCTTATAGAGCATTGACATAATTCATCATTAGTGTGATGTCATATGTTTAGATATGCTAAATGGCAGAATTGACCGATTTGTCATAATCGACTTGTCAGATAGATAAGAGTTCTTACATTATATACTCTCTGTTAGGGGTGTCAAAAAATGACTCGATAACTTCGACCACGACTCAAAAAATGGGTTTGGGTCAAGAAAATAGATTTTGGTCGGTTAGTGTTGTAATATACGACCGCAATTGTCTGTCGAGTCGGTCGGGTTGACCCAAAAACCCGAAATAGATAATTGACCCAAACCGGTCAGGTCTTTAGATTATGCGGCTTCGCGGTTCTTCGGTATGTAGCATGGTTTCTGCAAAGAGTGAACCATCCGATTGTTTACGGATTGTTCAGTAAAACCTATAGGCGAAGGGAAGCCAAAATATTAAAAGCCTCGACAAATTTCTCTTCTCGGTTCTCACGATTCGGACTTCCTTCCTCCACATTTGGCTAGCGGCTACCTCTCTCGATTCCGATTTTCATGGCCAAAGTTGAATCCCTTCGGCGTTGTCATCTCGGCATCTTCTTTCTCGACTCTCAGGTCACCCTTCTTCTTTTTGAATCTTTCTCTCATTTCCGCTCGAGGTAATCTAAAATCAATCCATTCTCTCATTCGTGTTTGGTGATCATTTCTTTTTTGATTGTATGGATGGCCATGTTGTTTCAGTTGTGCTCTGTCATGCGTGATTGGTGATTGTTTATTCGGTTATTTGTTTGTATAGCACATTTGAATGAACATGCTATTTGTGTTTAATATATGCGATGAAATTGAAAAGGATATTGTGAAATCAAATTTGTTTGCTATTACTTGTTTATTTCTTAGTTGAGAAGTTGAGATGAATATTGAATGGAAAATTTGTTTATTGTGTATCATTTATTTTATATACTCATTTAAATATTATTGTAGGCTGGTTGTCTTGAGATGTTGAGATGTTGTATAGAGGAATTGAGAAATTGTTTCTATGTATCATTTATCTATTTAGTATTCTTGATTCGATTAGGGTGTAAATGTGTAATACATGTATAATGTATTATTTATAAATTTCTTATCATCAATTTTTTAATTTAGATGGAGGATTCCAATAATATTACTAATGCTCAAGAAAATGAAATTTTTTTTATGGAGATATTGGTGAGAATGAAATTCAAACAATTGATGAAGAGACAAACAATAGACTTCTAGAAAAAAAGAGAAGAATGTTATCATTTGTTTGGGGATATTTTGATTTACTACCTTTTCAAAATGATGGGAAACAAAAATGCAAATGTAAAAGGCGGTCTAACCTACATATGTGATAACAAATTTGGCCGCAATTTGAAAGCGTCACTTACAAACTTGCAAAAAAGGGATACACGTGATATAGGCCAACTTATTTTGCAAAGTATTATTCTTCATCTATTTCCATGTGCAATGCTAAGTTCAACCAACAAGAGTTTAGTGACTTGCTTACCGCATTATTATGCATGATTTACCTTTTCAATGCATTGAATGGCGGTTTTAGAGCACTTTACATTATTTGCATCGAGATTTGTAATTTATTTCAAGAAATACTATTAGAAAAGATTGCAAAAGATGTTCATGAAAGAGAAGGAGCAATCGAACAATGCTACAAAGTACCACTAATCGAGTTTGTTTGACGTCAGTTATGGACTTCCATCAATCTAATGGATTTATTTGTTTAACAACACATTTCATTGATAATACTTGGAAATTGCAAAAAAAAAAAAATTAATTTCAGTTTTATGGCACCTCCGCATGATGGTCTTGCATTATTTGAAGTAATTCAAACTTATTTGCTTGATTGTGAGATTGAAAAAAAAAATTCAGTATTACTTTAGATAATGCTTCAGCTAATAATGTATCTGTTGAATTCATGAGAAATCATTTAAATTTGAGAGGTGGCCTACTTTGCAATGGGGAATTCTTTCACATATGTTGTGCACATATCATAAATTTGATTGTTCAAGAGGGTTTAAAAGACATTGATAGCTCAATATCAAAGGTTCATGAAAGTATTAAATATGTGAAAGGTTCTCAAGCAAGAAAACAAAAATTTTTGGAATGTGCTAAATAAAGTTTTATTGATGAAAAGAAGGGACTAAGGCAAGATGTTTCTCTTGGTGGAATTCAACTTTTTTATTATGATAGTGCTATCTATTATAGGCATGTCTTTCTGCATTTAGAATTGGGTGACTAGAACTACAAGAGTTGTCCATCAACAATTGAATGGGAAAAAATTATCAGCATATGCAATTTCTTAGCACCTTTTTATGAAATTACATGTGTATTTTCTAGCACAAGGTATCCTACAGCAAATCTTTATTTTCCAACAGTTTCAACAGCATATGCATTATTAAAGCATGAAAGTTCAAGTGATAATGACTACATCAGAAGGATGGCTTTAAATATGCTTTCAAAATTTGAGAAATATTAGTCTAATTTTTTGTGTAATTCTTGTAGCTATTATTCTTAATCCAAGTACAAATTTAATTTATTGAATGGTGTTATAAAAGACTTTATGGAGGTGATTGGGTTAGAGAATTGCAAATGTGAGGGAGAAGTTATTTTCATTGTTTAGAAATTATTCAAAATCAAGCATGAAGGTTCATCATTACAAACTTGATTCACTAGAACATCTCAAATTGATAATTCAAGGGCATTCACTTTAACAATTTCAAAATTATAATTTTGTATACTTACTTTATTTTGGTCAATTTTTTTTGCTTATTTAGTTGACATTTTATATTATACTTTTATTTTGTTAAGAATTTTATTCTTTTGATGAAGAAGATAGTATGTCAGAAAATCAGCTTGAGCTATACTTAGATGAGCCTAGATTGATAGAAAAATGGATTTAGACATATTATTTGGAGGGGCAATCAATATAGGTTTGCTGAAGTTACTGCAATGGCTCGTGGTATTTTGTGTATACCAATTTTTATTGTTGCATCTGAAAGTGTATTTAGTAATAGCGGGAAGATTCTTGATCAATATCGGAGTGCACTAAAACATGATATTATGGAAGCATTGGTATGCAAGGATTGATTATATAATGATACGTTTGAAGTCTTTCTTTAATAAATTTAGTAAATTTTCATTTAAATCTTATATATCTCTAATTTGTATAATTGAAGTCTTTCTTTGTTGTAGATTTAAATGATTATGAACTTGATGAAGTCACATATGTAATGAATTACACCTCTAATCAAGTGACAAGGATGATGGTGATATATCAATTAACAATTAGCTTAATTAACTAGTCACTTTGAGTATTTTTTTAATTTTCATGCAATAATTTAATGGATGACTGTTTTATTCAAGCACAATTTTACATAGTTAGGTGATTTGTTGCCTTCTATGGTGAATGGTTGTGAACTTGTTGGTTATTTAGTTTTTTTTTTTGTTGATATTTTATGCTTGACAATTTGAAGAATTCGATTTGCATATTTTGCACACTATTCTTATATATGGTTCGCTTAACACCTTTTCTCGGGTTGGGTTGTTTGCACACTATCCTTCAATATTTTAATCGTTGGGTGTTTTTCTGGCCAAAACTGTGGGTTTTGTGTTATTTGTGGTGGTGCGCTTATCACTTGTATTTGCCATTTTGTGGCATATCTATTTTCTCTTGGGGTTATTTTGTGTTAATTTTATGCAGATCAATTTTCACCTTTAGTGCTTTTTGTGTTGTTTGTGGCTGTAGCATCTTGTATTTATTTGTGGCATATCTATATCTTCTTGGGTTTGTTTTGTGTTGATTTGTCTGGGGATGTACATTATCACTACTTGTGGTCTGTTTGTGTTGTTTTGTGGCGGGTGCACTTATCACTATATATTTGTATTCTGGTTGTATTCTGGTGGAGTATTCATGGACTATTTTCTTTATCGATTGGTTATCATTTTTATTGGTTGTATTCTTTTGGTAGATTCACGATTGTTCTTGACTAAATTGTTATTTACATGCTATTGATATGCTATATTCCTGGACTATTTTCTTTACTTATGGTCAGTTTTTTCTTTGGCTTATTTGTCTAAGATGCTTCATTATCATATGGGTAAGGACTCCCATGATATGGTGAATATCTTTGGTGATAATTATCGTATGGGATAATCCCTTTCCCATTCGCTCTTTTCTTGTCCCCTCAGAATATATGGCTTTGATTAGGTTTTGCATGTCAGGCTCATGACTTTCAAATATTTAGTATCTTTCCATTTGTAGCAATGATGATGTGATGATTTCACCTTCTTTGGTGGTGTAGCTCTTGTGATGTAACCCTTTTGAAGTTTGAATGCTCATATTTGTTTATTTTGGTGTGATTGAGCCTTCTCTCACATACTTTATCTAATTTTTCTATTTATGATGCTTTTATCATTCACTTTGTTTGTATTACTTTAACTATGCTAATTTTATCCTTCACATCCTTGCGTTTTTTTGTGGTGCCCATTGGAAGTCGCCTGATGTATGTTGGTCGCGGTATGCTCTTGTGAACTTTCTTTTGATTTTTTTTTTTGTTCTCTCACTATATGTGTATATATATGTATATATATATATATAATTATTTTAAGGTATTTTGCAAAAAAATTTTACAAGTTGAGACTTAAGAGTCTTGAAGTTCACTTTGACTCTTTGAATGCTTGGAGTTTTAGTTTTTTTTTTTTTTTAAATGTTGTTGCTTAGTGTATTGAGAGTTGTGGATGTAAATTTGATTCTTGTATGTGTGTTGTGAATGTAATTTTGATTAATTAAATATTATTTTATTTTAATTATTTGTAATATTAATTAATAATGTATAAAAAATTTCAAGAGAGATTTAAACTTTAATTTAGAATTTAGAACTATCTCATAAAATTATAGGATATCATAAAATTGAGTAATATTTAATGTTAAATTTTTTCTCTATTTGGTTAATAAATTATTTCAGATTTTTATCATTATTAAGCTTATATATGAGTCGATTTTTGGTCTTTTGTTGATTTGGTTGAATTTTGAACCCGTTTAATATTCATTGAGTGGGTTTGGTTGATTTGGTTATAAATTTGAACGGTCAATATTCAGTTTGAGTTAATCAAGGTTGTGAAGTCAAGTTGTTAAAAATTTCCTGTTTTAAATTTTGTTGGGTTGGGTTGAATATTTTGAGTCGAATGAGTTGGTGGTTTTGACCCAGAATACACCTCTATTCAATGGATTTTTTGAAGATTTCTTTCTTTTATGTCATTAGAAATTTGAGTTTTCTCCAACCCTAGCATCATGCTTGATTAGGTTTGTTAGAGGAATTTGTTTATTTGTTTTGATGAAGGACTCTATTGGAGAGTTGGTTTATCCGTGTTTGTTCGATAAAAATTCTTTTGTTCTAGCTTTAAGCTTGACAGACTTGATGAATCATTGACCTGATTTATCTATATTGACTTATCAGGAAGTGTATGTACATGAATCATGTTGCTACTTTGACAAATTCATTAAATGGTGCTGATTACACCAGCTTATATTAGTCTGTTGAGTTATCAGTCTAGCAATGTGTGCTTTAACAGACTAAATAACCATAAAATTCTTTTAATTTGGCCATCGACTTTGTATGAACTATGGAATTGCTTCCTCAGTCCTGTGCTTTTTGGTTTAATAGACTTGATGAGGAGATTGACTTTGATCTGTGCTTTGAGCTTGATCAAATTATTTGAGAATAAATTAAAATATCATCCTGCAGACAATATAAAGATTGACTTGATGCAGCTCTGAATTGAGAGTTCCCTTAGATTGTCTTGGTCTATCGATTAAGTAGAAAGATCTATTAGATCCTGATTGCTTGTAATCATTAAGCTGGATTTGGTTTGAGATTGACAGTATTATTATTGGACTGAAAGGGGCTCTTTCATCGCCTTTTCTTATAGCTTGTTGAGTGAGGAGAGCGTCAACAACTCGGCCACATTTGAGCTTGTTGAGTTTGACCTTTAGAACCTGCTCGAGTCTTTGACTTAAGCTATAATGGGTTGGTGATTTTGTCATCAGACTAACGAACGGGGGCTCTTTCACTGTGGTCTTTTCTTACGGCTTCTTGAGTGAGAAGAGCATCAGCAACTCGGTCATTTGTGGGCTTGTTGAGTTTGACCTTCAGAACCCATTCGTGTCCAAGACTTCAGGATATAGAGATAGATATTTTTCTAACTCAGTTAATTAAAACTTCCAAAATTGGGAGTTCTTTTGACTTGATCTCTAACATTTGATGAATCTGGGAGAAAATTTATCTTGGCATTTATGACTATCTTTTCATGTGTAGAAATATATTCTTTTTGTTCCCTTACAACAACAATGATAATATTATGGATATATTCGTGGTTTTGATAAAGCTCTGTCAACGAATCAAAATATATTCGAGGTTCTCGTCTTATAACACGACGTCAACTCAAATAAACTTAACATAAACTAAAAATGCCTCCTATCTTGTAGGGGGAATTCTAAAGCACATTCAGAATAACTTTCAAGGTGAAAATATACAAATACATCAATATTTGAATTGATATGCTCTTAAGAGGGTTTTAACATACAATATTGATTTCATCTGTATATAGAAATCTAAAATGCCTCATGTGTAACAGGAAAATTTTCACTGAAAAGTTTTTTCATCTTGAGTGAGTATATTTATTTAGGGATCTCGGCATGAAGCACAATATCGACCTAAATAGATATACTAAAAAAATACTTCCTGTCTTATAGGGGGATTTCTATTGTACCTCTAGAATGTATTCATCATGTATAATACTTTTTCAGGTAATGACCATTAATTGGCGGCATTGGTCTTTCAGATTTTAAGTCAATGAGTTAGTATATCCCTCCTTGATACACTTTTTCAATGACAAAAGAGCCTTCCCAATTAGGCTCAAATTTGTCACCAAATTTTGATTAAAAATTGGTCTTCTCAAGACCAATTCTCTTTTGGAATGTTGAGGCATGTATGGTCAAAAGCCCTAGACATCTTTGCTCGATAGACTTCCATTTTGATGAGCTTGCAATCTAACTTCATCAAAGCGTCGAGTTCCTCCATTCTCAACGAGCATTTTGATCTTAGATTGTATTGGATGTACTCGAAGTGAAAACTCAACTTGAAAGAACTACTTCAGTTCCAAATAACAATGAATAAGGAGTATCTTTAGTCGGCATCTTGTAGGTGGTTCGATGCGCCCATAGTATCTCTATTAACTTGGTATGCCTTTCTCTTTTATTTTTAGTGAGAATCTTTTTGATTAGTTTGACCAATGTCATGTTAAAAGCTTCTACCAAACCATTTGCTCTTGGATTGTATATTGAAGAGTATCGCCAATCAATTTTGTGTCGATCGATGAATCTATAAATCTTTGCACTTTTGAAAGCTGTGTCATTATCAAATTATTTGTCACGGTACTCCAAATCTATATCTCAGATTATGTGAAGAAATTGATCACTCGGTCAATCTTATCTTCTTTAAATGAGGTAGCTTCAACCCACTTAGAGAAATAGTCAGTCGCCGCTAGGATGAAGCGATGTCCATCTAACGATGGTAGATCAATTAGTCCAATTACATTTGTACCCCAGCATTCGAATGGGCGGGATGTTATTGTGTGTAGTGGATTTGGAGGTTTATGGATTATATTCCTATGCACTTGGCATTCATGGCATCATTTAACATGATTGATACAATCTCTCACCATAGATGACCAATAATAGCTCATCCTTTTGATATTTACTGTCATCTTGGGACCTGACTAGTGTACACCACAAAGTCGTTCATGAACTTCAACTATCACTTTGGTACCTTCATCTATATTTAGGCATCATAGCCACATTTGTTCAAATGATCTACGATATAAAGTATTGTTGATGAAAGCATAGCGCAATATTCTCTTATCGATTTAAGATGTCAGTGATTTATTATTTGGTAATTTGTCTTCTTTAAAGTAGTCGATGAAGGTTGCCTCAATCATGTGGCTCTTCTTCTATAATAAAGGCTTCTCTTGCTTTTCAATGTCATTCTTAGCTCTTCTGGTATAAATTCTTGTTGATTTTGGGAGTATGAGGAACTGAGTCTGCTTCTAGGTCAATATGATAATCCCTCTACCTGTGGGGATTAATACATTATTGGCTCTAGAACTCGTCGAGTAAATATGTCGATCATGAAATAATCACCATTCATACTTGTCATTTCCTTAGCTAATTTTGCTAAGCAATTGACTTTGCTATTCTCGTAGCGAGAGACTCGAGTTAGTGTGATATTTAGTATTTCTTTCATAAGCTAGAGAAATCACTTGTAATAGAAAGCTAACTCAAGCCTATTGATTTTATTGATGTCAAGTACTTGATTTATAATAAGCCGAGAATCACCAAAAATATGCAAATTTTGAATGCCTATGAAATAACTTCTTCAAGACCTGCCACTAATGCATCATACTCAGCTTCATTATTAGTTATTGGCTTAGTCAATCCATATGATCTTCTCATTGTCCCTCCTTCTGATGTTATGAAAATGATGTCGATTCCCGCTCTTGCCCTTAGAAAATTTAGAGGTTTAACTTGTGTGATCGATGAGGCTCCATCAAAGTATATTTCTCAAATTTATGATTTTTCTCTTTCATGGATGAACATAATTTGCTCATCGGGCAGAACATTGTTAAGGGAAGAGTCCACCGTGATGGGGTGTGCAGTTAGAAAATCTGCTAAGACTTGTACCTTCGCTGCTTTCTACGAAACCTATGTGATATCAAATTGTAAAAGCAATTGTACATATTGACAAGCGACCTGTCAATGCTAGTCTTGTCATTAAGTACTTCAGCGAATCAATCCTTGAGATGAGGGTAATCATATAGTGATGGAGATTTTGGATTGCAAAGATCAATGTCAAACAGTGCTTCTCTATCGGAGAGTATCTCATTTTATCACCTCCAACGATATAATAAGAGCATTCTCTTTGCTTTCTTCATTGTGTTGTGCTAATAATGCCAAGAGACTCTTCTAACTTAACATTGTGTATAGAATGAGGGGTTAGAATAGCGATTGGTGGATTTAACAAGTAGCTTTTAATGCTATTGAAGACTTCTTTTCTTATTTAATTTGAATAGCATCCTTCTTCATCAACCGCAAATGGTTGATTCTTTAATAGATGAATTCGCCTTCATGTGATTCCATAATAACTGAGCTCTTATCGAAATAAGATGGCCAGATCTCATTATAGCAGATCACGTGAATGCCTGAGTCTTAAATCGAACTCCGAATGAGTGATAAACTCTTATGGAGGCATCTCCACTATTGATTTTAGCATGATCAATTTCAATACCTGTGATGTACAATGTACCCAGAATTTTTGGAGGATACCCATGCACATTTTAGAGGATTCATCTTGAGATCATATTTTTTTATTCTTTGTTCACAATTCTCAAATCTTCAAAGTGATTTTCACGATTTCTTCACCACCAAATCGTCAACATAATATTCCACCTTTCTGAATCAACTCATCAAAAATACATCATGGCTCTTTGGTATGTAGCTCTAGCATTTCAAATCAAGCGTGTGTAATAATAGATACCAATAGGTGTTCTGAACAATGTATATTTTTCATCATTAGGTACCATTTTGATTTAGTTGTATCCCGATGATCCGTCCATGAATGAGAACATGTCATAGTTGAAAGTGTTGTACATTAGTAGTTCTGATATTGGAAGTAGAAAGTTATCTTTTGGGCATGCCTTATTCAGGTCCTGCAAGTCAATGCAGAGATGGATTTGACCGTTCTTCTTCTTGATTGGGATAATGTTGGTTATCCAATCTGCATACTTTTCCTCCCGGATGAAGCCTACTTCAATCAGCTTCTTAGTTTCTGCAATTACCTGTTATTCAATCTCCAATCTCATTTGCCTAAGAGCTTGCTTACCAGATGTCGCATTTGGTTTAATAGCTAGTTTATGAATTGTTAGATCAGGGGATAAGCTCGGCATTTGAGAATATGTCTAGGAAAATCAGTCCAAGAATTCACAAAGTATCATTTTTAGCTCTTCAACTTTCTCATCAGGTAGAAGGGCACTGACAAAAGTTAGATGGGGATCATCCTCAACTCCCATGTTGATTTCTTTAAGTTCATCTATAGTAGCTATTTGTCCACCATCTTGAGTTCTTGGGCATAGCTTCTACTTCTTCATCATTTGTGAAAAGAATTTCATGGAGATCACCTTCTTCATCACTATTAGTTTTGATCTTAGCTTCTATTATATTATAACAATATTTATTTTGATGAGATTTGTGAATGAACCCAATACATTTAGTGATAAACTTATCACTTCTTTGTGATGCTTGAGGACTTCTTTGGCTTCACATCTTATTTGAGTTCTATCTTTAGTAGTTTTAATATAAATTCCAAGCTTATGCATCATTCTTCATAATTTTTGTGGATAGTATATTGGTATTGTTATTGGCACTATCTCATCATAATTTTCATGTTGAGTAGGTCATTCAAAATTGTGAGGCTGAGAGTCTTCAGATTTATAAAATAGAGTTCATGTTCCTCCACTCTCACTCAGTGATGACACATATAATGTTATCAACTATTCAATGTTATGAATCTCTATTGGAGTGATTTCTTTGAAGCACTACTGAGGGATGGGTATAATTTTGAGTGAGCCATCTGACTCTGCCAAGTGAGCTATCCTTCTTGATGCGACCATTTGAACCCTATTTTCATAAGCAGATTCAAAGTCATGTTCTCAATCAGAATCATTTATTTCATACTTTGCCTTTCTTGAAAGCTTACAAGTTCCCTTAAGTTTGACAGGCATATCTTCTTTTTCTTCTTCTTCTGTGTCATTTCCCAAATGAGTAACTGATTTTCTTGATTTAGGTGCAGAATCAAGCACTTTAGGGAGAGTCGACATTGTTTTCTTTCTTCCTCTTTACTTCTGCTCTTTCACTTTGTGAAATTACTTTTAGTTCTAAAGTGGATGCCTACTTCAAGAGCTTGTTGGCTTAGGCTCTTTAGGATGAAATATTTTGCATCTTCATAAATCTTTGCTTCATTGAGAATGGTTGTAGGTTAGAATTCAATTCTTCTCCATCTTTGGTACTTCATACCTTGATGCATAGTTGATGGGACCATGCCATACTCATGCGACCATGGTGACCCAAAAGAGCTCTAAATGATGTATCAGCATCGATTACATGAAATTTGGCTTCTGTATATAAATCTCAACTTGAGCGAGAGAATAAAAGAATCCAGAGTTTTCTGCACTTTTTCATTGAAATCATGAACCATCAACTTGTCTCTCCCAAGATGTTGGATATCAAGTGATAATCCTCTTATTACCTTTAGACTCATAAGATTGATAGAAATTCAATCAATATTCTGATCAGATGATTCACTCTTCACGGTAACATATAGAGGGCGTTGTGATCCGCATTCCCAACATATTCTTCAAAATGTGATTGATTCTTGGGAGATCTTGAGTTTTGCAATATTTTGATCATGCATTTTTCAATGAAGTAGGCTTCATAACTCTGGATCTTTGAGCTATCAAAGTTTCGGAGATCTTTTGACATAAGAGCCTTACACACTTAATTGTATAGGATCTTTCTATATGATAAAATATTATCTTCACCAATTTAGGCTTTATTCTAGGATTTTTTGGGAATGATATCTTCATTGACTTCAATTTGTTTGCCTTTATCTTTATTTATATTTCTTCTTTGATGAAGGTGGTAAGACTTTACCACTTCTCAACGAACTTGAATCACTTTATCTTGCTTCCAGATGTAGTTTCTTCAAATTCTCTTCTTATTTTGGATTGGCCAAAGGGCTAGACTCATTTTTCAACTTCATATGCATTGATGATATTAATGAGTCGACTCTTCTCCATCGAAAACATAGATCTTCATCCGAATTGATCTTTTGTTGAGTCATTAAACAAAATTAGAGTTAACTCTAGGCTCTTCTTTCTTTCGATAAGAATTTTGATGGGTTGGGTCAATGTACCCTTGTCATTTTAGATGCGATGTTGAAGAATATCGATATCACATAAATGATTTGACGTCTCTTGGACAAGATTCACCATTATCTTCTTCATCGATTCATCATATGAAGTTTAGGCATAAAGTCCGCAAGCTAAATTATTTCTTGTCGGTGGTGATACTCCTCTAGATTGTTAATAATCTTTTGAGTTGTAGTTCTCTTCTTGATCTTCTTTTTCTTAGCTTCTTTGATTTATGAGGTCTGCATTTAGTAGGCTCTCGTGTTAAAGTAGCCTTATCAAAATACCACTGAGAAGCCCAAATACTTGGTTTAGGCATCTCTCTTAAGTCCAATATAGGTTCAAGTGGTGATTTTCACTTAACATTAGGGTCTTTTGCTCACATTTTCACGACAATTGTTTCCATTCTTGATCATTTCTCCTTCTTGTCTTTCTTTGGATGATGCAAAAGAGGGCGTAATCATCTTGTAGACTCTCTTTTTGGGTTGATTAGAATACCATCAGATGATGAAATTCACCTCACCAATATTTCCTTTTCAATAAATTCTTAAAGACATAACAATCTTCGATAGGATGGGTGATCATCCGATGATAGGGACAACAATTTAGATCACTGACTTGATCAGCTTCTTCAGGTCTTTTAATTTCTGGTAATTGCAAACTAGCTTTGAATGTTTGCGGAAATAATTTGGCCATATTGTCTCTTTTAAAAGAATAATCTTTGTTCATCTTTTTCTTAAGAGATGATCGCATTCGTTCATCATCTCTTGTTGCTTGTTTTGAATGCTCTCCATCACTTGAAAAAGTTTGAGGTTTGTCATTGCCTATTAATACCAATTTTGGCTATGGATTAGAATAAGCTTCTTTCCCTTATTATCATCATACATTATTTTCCTTTATCCACATTATATATCACCATTTTCACCATTTGAGCTATATAGGAAGGCATGAATTTTTTCTTCTTGAGTCGAAGGTTTGTTTCTCTTTGCTTTATGCATAGACTTAGACGGTGATTCAACTTTTCAAATTTAGCCACCCTATCGACAAGTCTTGGAATGTTATAATTAATATCATAAAATGGTGTCATTTTATCATCCATATTGTCCATTAGCAATTGGATCGTGTTCTTCTTTCATTTATTGCTCACTTCATACTTAGGTTATGATAACTTATAAATTTTATCCGACTCGTCTTTTCTTCTTTTAGTAAAAGGACAACGATTGTGATTTTCTCTTTACATTTTGCATCTCATGAATATCTTCTAATTCGAAAGTTTTAACGAATCATTTGACAATTCGCATACCACTCAAAATAAGTTATCTTGACATGAAAAAAAAGTAATCATTCCCTCTATGTTATCACAAGTAGCCTTAAATTGGGTTAGATGTTGCTTTAGATTACCAAGTCCATTAAAAGTATTAAATTTTGACACTGAGTAACCTTTCCGGTATGACACGTGATCATATTCAGCTAGGTAAGGGCGACTCTTACTCATTAGCTTTTTAGCCTGCTTTGAGGCTATGACTGTCTTTATCTTTTCATTGATTATCATTTCTGAGCGGCATATCACTCAAGTTATAGCAGATTTTGAATTATCGGTGGAGAGTTTGGTTAACTTCATTCCTCGCTTCAGGTGTAGCATGTACTATAGGAACTTGAGGTACTAGAGTAACTGGTGGTATAGAAGTTGCATTATTAGATACCTGTTGATAAGCAGATGAAATAAGTGTTGCACTTGATGTGATATTCTTCTACAATATCTCTATCATGATATTCATTTGTACCATCATGTCATTCATTTGGTACCGAGCTGTGTAATTTCTTTATCTTTGACTTTCATTTGATGTCGTATTTCTCTTTACTCTCTAGCTGGTGCCACAACATCAATCAGTATAGGCTCTTCTTCTTCTTTTATTTCTTGTTTACGCTCCTTGCTTTTGGGGAGAACTTGATCCTTCTCCTTGTGCATTTATAGAGGAGTTGTTGTTTGAGATGTTGATTATAAAATGTACTAGGTGATCATTTCGGTTCAACCATATAATACTTCAATGATCTCTTTTCCATTATAGTCTTCTTCTTCAATGACAAGATCATCTTCTATTTGCTTCGTGAAGACTCTTCTTCATAAGTCAATTGATTTGTTCCCACGAGTTCGTGTGATGATGCTAGCGAAGTTCATCTATATCCCTGACCATATAGACAACTTCTATTTCCATAGTGTCCTCTTCATCACCTTCTTTTGCACATGAATCTCCGATCGACGTTTCCAGTGGATCTCTAATTCAATGTGCAGAACAAACAAATTCTTCTATTAAATGACTACGATCAAAGTCAACCTTCTCTTATGAGGGTGAATCTGATATGTGATGGGATCCCCTAGAGGATTCTCCAAGGTGTCGACCATCATGTCTTTCATCAATGATATCCCTTCTTTTAGGTGTCCACTTATGATGAGTTATTTTTTAGGCAGATTTCTAAGTATATGTATTAGATGTCACACATCTTCCATTCTTCAGTATTTCATTATGGGGCATTGGCCTCCATATTTATTTTCCTTTTTGTTGGGACCTTTTGACAATGGATTCTTGGACACGCGGTCCGAGTGTCACACTCTGATGTTCACCATGCGAAGCATACTTATTTCGATGATTAGTTACCAAAATAGATGGCAAATTTCTTGGTGGAGCTTCAGTATTTTCACTCACCACAAGCCTTTGAATTTTTTTTTTCATTAAGCCTCTGTCCATAGCTACTTTGAGAACTTTATGTATCCGGACAGTCAGTGTTTCAGGTTTGTCTCCTTTGTAGTGGTGGAGCTTGACGTTGTTGATTCTAGAATGACCACTTTACTTCACCAGTAGAGCTATTCCTTTTACCACTTTATTATTAAGTATTGTGGGTAGGAATACTACACGGCTATTGCTTATTCACTGTCATTTGAAGGGGATCTGAGCTCTCAACATTTCACCTTCTTCTCTGCCTTCTGGTTAATTTGCTTCATGATGAGAAAGATTCATGATCATGCTTTCAGTACAAAAGTTCAATCGCAATTGTACCATGAGGCATTAAAGACATTGCCATAACGATTCTTTTCATCAGGGACTTATTGACCTAAAAAAGTTCTCTTGAGAACTCCCGGCGGTTGTTGGCGATTACACGGCTAGTAGGAGCTTTAGTAACTTGAGGCCTTCCAGCATGGCCTCAGACGAATGTACCATGGGTTGATACTTCAGGAGTTGTAGCTACGATAGTTAGGAAACTCAAGCTACCAAATTGAATTGTAGCTCTAACATCTCTATGTTGATCATTAGCTGATGTTGCACCACTCTGAATGGTGAAAGTACTTTATAAATGCATTCTGCAAATGTGAAAGATGGGGATTAGGAATTAGCAATTATTATTTCACCCCATACTTTCAAAATGAAACTGAGAACAAAATAATAGTGTAATAAAATGTACTCTCTTGAATAATTCATTAGATATAGAGCCTTATACATTAATAATTTGTTTATTCATTTTTTGAATTTTCAAAATTTATTGCTATAGCACATATATATGACTAATAAAGATGGAAGAGAATCATGTCCCCAACAAAGTTGCCAGAAATCTGTGGGCTCCAAAAATTTGCCATCGACTACTTGATAATTTGAATTGAAGAGAGTGATCTAAAATGTGTTAGTGTAATTTTCAAAAGGTAGATGAAATAGTAGATAAGACACTACCTAGAGATTTCACCCTCATTTAGTGAGGACTTTAGATCGGTTTAAGTTTCCTATGTCTAGTTAATTACCCTCAATAAGTGGGAAGACAATTAAGGCTAGTTGTTAGATCTAAATACATAGCGTATAGTAGCGACATGTGGGTTTAAAATTTAGAATTTATAAAATTCATCATTTTACAAAAGATGGTTGAGGGAATGATAATGTGTGCCCAATCTATCCCATGTTCCATCATTCTATATTGTGGTCCATACTTAGTGGGAGGTAGTCGACCCAACGTCAAAGGATCCATTTCATGTGTTATGTCATCCAAGAAATCCTTGTAGACACAGGGGTGGTGTTTGTCTAGGAGACAAACTTAAGTCTATCTTAGCGAGAGGTTGTTGATCAAGTATACTATGATTCACAACTCAAATGGCGAGCATTGGGAACATCTTGATCATAATCATAATATAAGGAGCCTTCGGCCACCGTCAGAGGACTTTGGTTGTAACTGCTTCATTTGTGGAGCCTACTGACCAAGTCATATAGTCAGAGGACACGGGCTACGTCCTTACTGATAAAATACTTATTGAGATTGAATATAGTAGAACACTTGATTTGACATTAGCTCCTTTGTCAGCTAGAGTTTTCTTAATTTGTCACTCCCAACAAACAATTATGGAAGGTAGATAGATTGAGTTTAGCTTTAAGCCTTTAATGATAGAGTTTAATTTAAACAATTTTTTTAGATTGACGCTCAATTTGAGTTAATTTTCTTTGAAATTATTGATTAATTATAATATGTTTAAGAGTTTTAGATCATGTCAACTCTGGTTAGCTGTTAATAGAGGATTAGATCTACTATCACCTGACAGAATCAGTTTCTCAAATATTTAACTAAGTTAAAATTTATATAATAGATTTTTAGGTTTTGTTAACACCTCTAAGACTAAGAAACAACATACAATATACACTTGAATTTAAGCATTTAGTGGGACCATCTGTATTAAGAAAGCCTTAACTGATTCTATTTTTTTTGAATTATCATAGAAGACATTTTAATTTAGATTGTAGTTTAAAACATTGCACTTAGTTTACTTGTTGAATTTTTTTTCAATTACTAAAATTATATTCAATTTAAATTACTTTTAATAAATTACCAATTTTTATTTATTCTTTAGTACTCATGCTTATTTTTAGTATTGTAATAAATTCTATATTCATGAATTATGAAAGATTTCATCCTTTTATCAAATTTATATTTATTTAAAATTAGACTTCAAATTTATTATTATCTCTTTGAGTTTGTATTTACCTAAGTTTATTTGCATTTAAAAGTATCCTCTTTTGTTTGAACAATTAAATACTGCACTCATTTAATAATAAATTAGTGACTAAATTCACCTTCACTTAGTACATTTTTTAATTGTTTATTGAGCATGTCACTTCTATTATTATTTTTTTATGTAACTCCACATTCTCTTTTCATTTTTATTTTTTATTTTAAGACTTTATGCTTTGTTAATTTAATACTAATTAGTGATAAAATTAATTTATGATTTATTTATTTGACTTCTGTTATAATGAGAATCTTCACTCTTTTTTTAAAATTTTATAGGAAAATTTTCTTCTATTTATTTCATTTAGACAGCATTTTAAAAATTTTATTTTCTAAAATATGTTGTTTTGACGGAATGATTTATCTATACCAAAATGTCCTTATATTTAGATTTGTTTGATATTGTTTATGAATATATTCAAATTACGTCTTTATGAATGAATAATTTGACATATATACATGGAGATTCATGGTCAATTAAAATGAATCTATTGATTTTCTAGAGGACGTATTTCAAAAGAAAAAAGCTTGAATTATAAAATGAAGAGAGAAGATAAGAGAATTTTTTATTATATATATATATATATATATATATATATATATATATATATATATATATATATATATATCTTTTATATATATATGATACATCCTAAAAATTAATGATCAAGCACGAATCTCAAGGCATTTTTTGAAATGCTTCGTCACCGATTTCAGCAAACTTACAGTCAAACGTCTCGATGAGACGAACATAGCAACATCAAGCATAGTCGTCCAGAGCTTCGACTCGGATCAAGTTATTGAGCATGAAAATGGATCGATCCAAATGGTCACCAAAATTGACATATTTATAGTGGTCGGCGGCTCGTCAAGGCGAATCCAACGAATCCAAGATCACCCAATTCCGACATCATTAAGGCACCCGGATCATCAAAATACCTCGATCGAGGGATCGCCTTGGCGTCGATGGGAGTGGTTGGAGTTTTCCATGAATTTACAAGGCACGCCACTCCCAAAATCTATAAATGAGCTTCATTCTCACCTTAGAGGGGAATCGATTTGAAGAGAGCTCGAGAACCACCAGTCGACCTTGGCAGATCCCATCACCCAAGTGCCACCAGTAGTGCGAAGATCGGGCTTTCAGGGATGTAGGACTAGAACCGGTTGCGCTCTTTCTCGAAGATCAAGGTTGCTCCCGAAGATCGTTCTGCGCTTTTGGGAAACTTCTCCGGGTTGGAGTTGGCCGATGTTATATTTTTCTACACTGGAATATTGTTTTCTGTAAACACCTTCTTCTCAGAACTAATGAGAAGCGGACCGTATCTTTTGAACACATAGTGAAAGTTCTGGTGGCAAGGCCCACTGGTTTTCCTTAACGGGTTTTCCGTATAACCCTTGTGTTCATATCCCTGTGTGTTGGATAATTTTTTGAATACGGATCTCATCTCGAATAAAATTCTCACAACGCATAGCTTTGGCGCCGTCAGTGGGAACAGTTCCCATTGCTATATCTCCAATATGGTTGGTAAGCGGGGTTTCGCTCCGCTCCTCATTCTCGGGATCAGGGCGAGTCTCCAACACTTCTCTATATAGCAGACTTACGTCCCCGGTGAGGGTCGTGGGCCCCTCTTTGGAAGATCGCGTTCAAGGATGGAGGATTCCCGAGGAAATTCTTGACTCTGCGAAGGGCAAAAACGTTCCAACGCTGGAAGAGCCACGGGTTCCGCGACCCTCGGCATAATCCGATTTTCTTCACGAGAATGATTAGAATGCGGATCAACAAGAGAACCCTTGGCACCACATCCATCTTTGAACTTATGGATCTGCGTTCTACTCACCACATGGCTCACCGTATCGGTGAAACTCCGTCACCTCTGCGATGAACTACGACGGCAGTGCGGGAAGAGTTCCGGACAATCGAATGATCCATTCTGCCGCCTCTTCCAAAACTTCGTCCACTCGAGATCATCGCAATACGATTTTGGCGAGATTCAAGCTTCCGGCATGGACCCTTCGATGGCTGTCGTCATGCGAGCATATCGATCACTTTGAGCGATCATGCACATTCGGCGTGCAAATGACTCTCTTGTGTCGGTATTCCAGCGACTCTCAAAGGGCGGGCTCGTGCGGTTCTATTCGCTAAGGGGTCCGTCGATCATTTGGAGAGCTTCGCCGATTTTTGTAGAGCAGTTCTGGCGAACAAGAGAATCATCGATTCATCACATCTCCGAATCCTTGAGCGATGGAGAGTCCCTCAGAATACTTCCAGGTTCTCCTCGGAAAGATACCGAGAGTAGATCCGAACTTTTGAGGCGTGCTTCTGAGGACTCGCGGGATACTTCATCATTAATGCGAGACAGTCCATTCTATCGACTGGTCCCGAATAGAGGCACAAATCTCCGTGGAAGCTATCGTGCTCATGACCTTGATTTGAAGCGACAAGCGGAAGAAGGTTCCCAAAGGTGATGTTCAAACATCTCAAAAGAAGCGAACCTCCCCAAAACCTCCTCGGTGGCGACCTCGATGACTGTCAGAGAGGAAATATCTGACTCTCAACATCGTCATGCGTGAACATCCCCTATTGAAGAGGATAGCGTCAGTGGGCGACCTTTAAAGCACGGAATTGGAAATCAAGAGAAATTACGCCACTTTCCCGAGGGCACACCATGAAGAGTGCCACCAGCGAAGGAGGAGATTGAAAGACTATCGTCGGTATCTAGGCGTTTATACAAAACCAACCTCGTCGACAAATCTTTGGGGCAACTCGAAGGACCAAGCGGTCGGAGATAGAAACAATTGCGGGGAGGGGTGTTATCAGCAAATATTCATTGATGCCCTTCGAGCGAAGAAGTCTCGGGTTGACCATTCTATCACCTTTGATGATTTAGATCTAGAGGGGCCGCATCCACATCAAGATCCCTTGTCATCATCGGTCGGTGATCCATGCTTCAATATTAAAGGATATTGATCGACAATGGGAGTTGGTTGATGTTCTTTTACTCCACTTTCCTTAGCATGGGTATAGAAGAGAAGCTTCAACCCGGCGGTCCTTGTATGGATTTGATAATCGGCCGGTATTAGTGGAAGGACAATCGTCTTCCGTAACTCTTGGAGAATTTCCACAACGCACCACTTGATACAATTTATTGTAAAGTCAGTCCAGTCTGATGCAATATTTGGGAGACCTCTCCTAGTCATATTATTTGATCCCATTGCCTCACCTCAGATGAAATTCCGACACCGGTGGCATCGGCGTGGTAAGTGGGAATCAACGATAACTGGCGTGCTATATCAACAAGCCCGACCATTTCATTCGGTAACCCTCAACATCGAGAACTTGACCTCGAGATGAGGATGCCTCGAAAGGGCTTCTCCAATTGAAGATGTAATTTGTCTTCCTATCTCAGAAGTTGATCCATCGCGAAGGTGAAGGTGGGATCGTTCTTTGTCTCGATGAAATCGGAATCGTGATTTTACGCAAAATCAAGATATCTTTGCACGGGCGCGCTCGATATTACGGGCATTGACGAAGTCATTCGCACTCCTCAAAGTTGACTCCTGGCCGTGATAGGAAGAAAGAACATTTGCTTACGACGATTGCGTCATAGAACGAAATCACCAAACTTACGGAAGTCAAGTTCATTCAGTCTACTACCCCACACGGTTGGCTACGTGGTGTTAGTCAAGAAGCGGTTCACGGAGAATGTGCATCGACTACGCGACTTGTCGTGCATGCCCAAAAGATAGCTTCCCCTTCTCGTATCGACCAAGTTGATGCGACATCGAGTCGAATCTTTGAGCTTCATGGATGCATATACACAATCAAATCGGGATGAACAAAGCAGATGAGGAAGCAACATCCTTCCAAGCAGATAAGAGGTATCATGCCGGTCATGCTTGGACTCAGCTCTTTGGTGGACTTTCAAGACCTCTTTCATACGGGTTAACATCATCGAGCAACTTGACAAACAACCCGGGAAGGTCAAAAGGTCCTTGGTGGACTTCACGGCCTCTTCCATACGGTTGCGTCGGCATAATATTAGACAACCTCGAATAGGTCAAAACTTTGTACCTACTCCACGATTGCATCGAGTAAAGACTCGATAAACAATCTCGGATGGGTCAAAGATCACCGGATTGATTCCTCTTTATAGGTTGCGTCGCCTCACGCCGATAACAACCGGATGGTCAAAATCTCGGCGGATTGATTAAACCTCATTGCGTCTGGTAACACCGAAACACACAGGATGGGTCAAAAGGTCCGGACTTCCTCACCCTTCCACGAGTTGCGTCGCCGGGTAACACTCACGACAAACTCGGATGGGTCAAAATCTCAGCGGATTGTTCCCGCTTAGCGTCGTGTCACACTCGACAAACAATTCGGATGGGTCAAAATCCTCGGATTCAATTTAAACCTCTTCCATAGTTGCGTCGCCGGGTAACACTCGGCAACAACCTCGGATAGTCAAAATCATGGATTGATTCGACTCTTCCATGCAGTTGCGTCGCCAGTCACACTACAAACAACCTGGATAGGTCAAAATCTCCGGATTAATTCACCTCTTCCATATAGGTGCGTCGCCGGGTAACACCACGACAAACAACTTCGGATGGGTCAAAATCCCGGCCATTGGTCACTCTTTCCGGGTTAACGTCGCCGGGTAACACTCGACAAACAACCCGGATAGGTCAAAATCTGGATTGATTTGACCTCTATACATGCGTCGCCGGGTAAGCCGACAAACAACCGGATGGGTCAAAGATCACCGGGATTCATTCAACTATTCCACGCGGGTTAGCGTCTGAGACACCGACAAACAACCGGATGGTCAAAATCTCGTGATTCAATTTCTTCCATAATGTCGAGTCACACTCGACAAACAACTTCGGATAGGTCAATTTCCATCGGGCTGACTACCATCGCCGACCACCCTCTGCATGACCACAGTGATCCGCGTACCATTCGTCGTGGTTTCTTGCGCATCGAGGAAGCCGGCAACATGTCGTCATCCACCGATTCTGACGTTAATTGCCTGACTACCGAACCCTTGTGCCACCGACCACCCCCGTCGGCTGCCAACACCGTCGCCGATTCATCTCACACGTCATTGGTCGCAGCCGGAGCCGCGGCCGTCGGTCCTGCCATTTGCGAATAGGTCATCACCGCGACCAAAATCGCTGCGGTCACCACCATCGTCGCCGGTCATCCCATTCCACGTCGGTTCTCACGTGACTACCGGTAGCATTCGTTGACCGACCACCGTGGCCAACCAGCGGCCGCTGAGCCGCTACCGATATAATCGGTCTTTGGGCCGACCATGGCGCAATCTCCACCGGTCACCACCATCGTGGGGTATCCCTCGGCCGCTCGTGGGTCATCGTCGCCAGGCCAATGTCTGTCGACCACCATCGTCGAGCATCTTAAGCAACCCCCCATCTCGTGATCGCTCCAAACCGGTGGTGACCGAGGTTAGTTAATACTCTTCGAGGGAAAAGCTGAGCACTTGGTATGATCTAAGGTCTTGATGCCTCAAATCGGTCGACGAGGTTAGTTAACCTCTTTCGAGGGAAACGACATTGCAGGTATGAACTACGAATCTTGATGCGAAAGCAAACTAATGTCAAGACAAGCGAGATTAAACATTTATCGATACTGTTTTATGTACTTATTGTCCAACGCATCAAGGTGTTTGGATTTATGTTTTATCTATGTTAAAGTTCATACTTATTGTGACTTTTTCTTGCTTATGCTTGCATTTTAAAACACCGACTCAAGAGATACGCACTATTGTTGTATCTCATTCGAGTAAGATCGATCCCAGGAATTGATCGATCTTCCTATCTGAGGTTAACATCGTCGAGTAGCGCTTCGATAAACAACCTTGGATAAGTTGGCAATCCTCATGGCGCCTACAACTTTCTCCATAACGAGGTTAACATCAGTAAGCGCTCCGATACACAACCTAGGATAGATCGAGAGATTACGAGAGAACCTCTATAAATATATTTGTGCAAGTTTGTCATCAGTAATGCTCGGTAATGATCTTAGAATAGATCGAATTATCCAAATGGATTCCGATGATCTCTTCTACGAATCTTTATCATCGAGTACACTTTGACACACTCAGAAAATATTCACAAATAATTTTTGTGGATTGTTAATTTCTCATGAGAACATATAAGTACTGATCAACCGAAATAATATACAACAACAGCATGCAACATAAAGGAACTACTACGGTCTTGATGGTCTCATCGTAGATGATGAAGAACTATCGAGTCATCCGTCGTCATTTAGAAGGTGGGAAGCTGTAGGAGAAAGGACCTCAACACCGACTCCCCAGCTTGCGATCATGGCGTGTCCCCTTCAAACCTCGGATGAAGCCTTCATCAACACCTTTCAAAGCCTTCACCTCACATCATACGTGGTCTCGGCCTCAGCGTGATCTGTATGATACTCTTGAAGGTTTGTCTTGAAGTCCTCCGCGACGTGATCCGCTCGCTTCTACAGAGATAAGGTAGCCTCTTTCTCGAAAGCGGCGTAACTCTGGTTCTTTGCCTCAACACGAAACCTTCTCGGAAAAGATCTTGGATCCTTTGCAACCAACCTGTTCTAGCCTCCACTAATTCATCCAGAGTCCGCTCAACTTCACGGCGAAAGAAGAGAAGTTGCTTGAGTGCCAACTCGGTCTGCACTCATCAAGTTGATTCTCAACACGGACATCTCTTTTACTTTCTCCACATACCGCTTCTTATATTCACCATGGAGAAACTTGACCTTCGAACTCGAATTCGGTCATTCATCACAATGTTCATTTTGAAGTCAAGTTCTTGCTTCTTCGATATCGAAATAAGAAAAATTACGTTAAGCAGAAAAAGGAAATAAAAGATGATGAGCAGAAGGATTACGTTCTTGACATCCGGCACTGTGGGAATGATTCAACCGTCCTGGGAATGAAGATCCTTGGGGGCTACGAAGCGACTCTTTTTTGTATCGATATCACCATCACCTCTTAGCTCCTTTTCCTCTTCTCTATTAAAGGCGGGTCCCTGGCGGGAAGAAGCGAGAGGGGCAAGAGATGGAAACCTCTTTGTTGGGCTTTCTCAGCATCGCATAAGACCGGGATGAATAAAGCCCGCCTCGAACAAAGATTCCTCACAAATCTGTTGATATATCGAATCTCAAATCGAAGATCTTCAATATTCTGGAATTTCAGCGTCCAGGATATCTTCATCACGCGTAGGGGAATGGGTAAATCTCTCGGCTTTCCCCATTTCTCGAAGACGATCATTCTTCACAAAAGAATGCGCGCCCAACTCTTGGGAGGATCGCCGTCCGGTCAGTAAGTAACCGACTCTGCGGTGTCGACCATGTGCATCATGAGTAAACTTGCACATCCGTCGTGCGAGGTAATCGATAGTCAAGGTGCCATCCTACGAAAAGACTATAAGTCCCATCATCGTCATTGCCACCTTTCGGCGGGAAATGCAAACCTGCATCTTGACAAAATGGCGATCATCTGGGGATGGAAACCGCAATCCGGCGCCCAAACTCATCTCGTAAGTGGTGAAATACCCGGCCGGAGGTGTATCGGACTTCTTGGACACTTAAGAACCAAATCATTGAAAATAATATTTTTTGAAACACGATCAATGTGTCTCCCGTGATCGGCGACTCCCCGAATCTTGATCCTCCCATTTTAGAAGGTTCCCTCATTGCCTCAGATTCTGAGGGTGGACGTGTCTCTTTCAAGATTCTCACCCATCTACAACACTGCATCGAGATGAAAATTATTCCAAGGAGGTGCCCAAACTCCCAGGGAGGCTATGCACTGGCTTGGTGGAGATGAGGAGGTAGATTGATCCAAGAGTGCCCAAACTCCCCAGGGGAGGCATGCACTGGCTTGGTGGAGATGAGGAGGTAGAGGTTGATCAAGAAGAGTGCCCAAACTCCCACCGGGGGAGGATGCACTCGGCTTGGTGGTGAGGAGGAGGAGAGGTGGATCCAAAGAGTGCCCAAACTCCCGGGGGGGCTATGCACTAAGAGGAGAAGAGGAGATGAAAGTGTGCCTTTCCCTCTTGGGGGTTTTATAGACCTTATATAGGCAAAAGCGTAAAAAACCCAAAGCAAAATCGCTCAAAGCAGATCTCGTTGGCCTGGGCCCAGTTCGCCCGCCCAGCCTTAGCGCCCGACCAGCGAATGTGCAGCAGCGCCCGCGCCCATGCCAGCAGCGACCGCCGCGGCCCGATCCACCGGTAAAGCGTCGACCGGTCATGTGGCATGCCGTGATCCCGCGGTCAGCCGTCAGACCCGAACCCCTGACCGTTCGCGGTTCCTCGACCAGCCGAGCTCTGACCGCATGACCGTCGGCTGACCATTGCCATTACCGCTGACCCGTCGGCCAGCTCCGTGGCATGGACGATCGACGACCCGTTGCCGCGTGAAGCGACCCATCCGTGCCATTAGCGACCCAGCGACCGTGCGTGCTGTAGCGCATGTCCCATGGCAGCGTAGCGCGCGCCCGTGAGCCGCCCGGCTCCGTTGCGGGATCGATCCATAACCTCAAAATATCGCGCGCGCATGTCGCATTTGCGGACCACGTCGGCTTGTTATAATATTGTTTGTTATGAAGATGTTCTCTCAAAATCGCGGTTGATGGACTCTCAAATTTCATTGAAGAATTTGCTATTTTCAATTTGACATATATTTTTTGGATGGCGAGATAATGTCACCCAAAAATAGAGGGCCGATACATCCTCGAGAAAATTAATCGATCAACCGAATCTCAAGGCATTTTGAAATGCTTGATCTAATCACCGATTTCAGCAAACTGATCAAGCGGAGTCTCGATGAGGCGAACATAGCAACATCAAGCATTCGATCCAGGGCTTCGACTCGGATCAAGCTATCGACATGAAAATGGATCGATCGCCAAATGGTCACCAAAGCGACATATTTATAGTCGGTCGGCGGCTCGTCAAGGCGAATCCAATGAATCCAAGATCACCCAATTCGACATCATTAAGGCACGGATCATCAAAATACACGTCGATCGAGGGATCGCAGGCCGTCGATGGGAGTGGTTGGAGTTTTCCATGAATTTACAAGACGCCACTCAAAATCTATAAATAGAGCTTCATTCTCACCTTGGGGGGGACGGAATCTAATTTGAAGACCAAAGAGCTGAGTCGACCTTGATCAGGCGATCCATCTATGCCACCACAGATGTGCACGAAGATCAGAGCTTCGCAGGAGATGTAGGGACTAGAAAAGACCGTTCTCCTTTCTCACGAAGATCAAGGTTGCTCGAAGATCGTTCTGCGCTTTTGGGAAACTTCTCCCTTGGGTTGGAGTTGGCCGATATTGTATTTTCTACACTGGAATATTGCACTGTAAACACCTTCTTCTCAGACTAATGAGAAGCGAGGACGTATCTTTTGAACACATAGTGAAAGTTCTGGGGCAGGCCAGGTGGTTTTCATAACGGGTTTTCCATTATAACCCACGTGTTCATATCCCACGCTTGTGTGTTGGATAATTTTGGGCTATGACGATCTCGCATCTAGGAATAAAATTCTCTAGCACGCAACAATATATATATATATATATACACATACATATTTGTGAATTCGAAAGAGAAAGAGAAAGATCGAGAGGGAGGGAAACCCAACGGAGAACCGAGAGGGAGGAGAGGCGCGAGAGAGGGAGCGGCTAGGGTTTATGCTTCCCTGGAAATCTCAATCTCCAGCAGATCGGATCAGGCTCTTCATTTCTTTGGCTGGTATACTGGCATATCACACTGTAAGTAAGCTCCCTTAGTTTCCTCCGGCCGTCTGGCTGGGGGAGACCGTTCTTCCTTTCCTCGATTGGAATTGGTTTGTTACTGTGATTTCTTTGTTTAATGGCTGCCGACGCAGTTTTCTCTGCTCATTTCCCAATACTTTCTCAATCTACCTCTATTTTGGACGCCCCTTCCTCTGCCCCATTTTCTTCTATTGCTAGACCTAATGCTTCAACGTCGTCTATTGCTCGAAACTGGAAAGACCTTTTGATTTCACAAAATGAGAAGAGCAAAGCTTACTCGTTATCTTATGTTCCTCCTTCATCTGACAAAATTTGTTTCTCTGAACTTGAAGTGACCGAAGGAAAGGATTGGTCTCTCTCCTTAATTGGTTATGCTATAGGTAAGAGACCGTTTATGGGTCTTTGCTTGCTATCAAGCGAAAATGGCAATTCAAGGGTGGATTGGAATTATTATCCTTAGATGGTGATTTTTTCTATTTAAGTTTGCTTGTCAAGAGGATTATGACATGATATGGGATCATGGGCCATATTTTCTTAATGGTAAACCTTTTATTTTTTTTTGAAGTGGTCTTGGGATTTTTGACCCTCAAAGAACATATTACAGACATCCCATTATGGATTAAATTACCAAACTTTCCTCTTTGTTCTTTGGAGCGACACGGTTTTCAAAGTTGCTAGCTCCATTGGTATCCCTCTTCTTGAACAATTTAACGACATCCAAATCAAGAGTTACTTTTGCTAGAGTTTGTGTACAAGTCAACCCCTCTTCCCCCTTTGCGGACTTCGGTTTTCTTAATCTAAATGGGAAAAAAATAAGGCAGGAGATAATCTATGATTGGAAGCTGAAAGCTTGTCCTACTTGCTCTACATTTCTCATGAAGCTAAAAACTATCCCACTAATCCTCATGAAAAACCACTCTCTAGAGGTAGAAGTCAGGAAGCCCTCTCGATGAATAAAAATAGTGCTGTGATCGTTCCTGCTCCAAACCCCTCTGGTACTCTGGTTCAACAAACTACCCATATCCCTCCTCAACCTTACTCTCAAAATGACCCTCCTACAAATAGAGAACTCTCTATACCCCATCAATGACCTTAACCAATTGTGCCCACTCTTCAACCCAAGAGGATATTCCGGATCAGCTACCCTGCAACCCATGTTTCCAACATTGAATCACCAGCACCATCACAACCCCAAAATCTGATTTCCAACCCTTCTGGGGCTATGCCTTACTCTGAACATGCTTCTTCTGCTCATTCCCAATCTCAAACCTCCCTTGAGCATAACCCTGAGATCAGAAGCAAGGTCTCCTTAGAGGTTGATCCTTCCAAGTCCACTCTACCCAATAAGGGGACCAATCAAAGGGTTATACCCAAAGGAAAGGTAAATAACCTCCCTTCTTCATTCCTCTCTATTACCCCAAGTCTTGGTTGTTGGAATGTTAGGGGTCTTCTTGTTGAAGGCAGACTTCAAGATTGCAAAAGACTAATAAAAGAGTTTAATCTCGATATGTTATGCTTGTTGGAAACTAAAAATTGTCTCTTTCTTACGTTAGTCAAAGCTTTTGTTCACATAAGCTTGGTTATTCTTTCGAGGATTCTTCATAATTTTGAGTGCTCTCACTGGCGGAATTTGGCTCAAATGGAATCCATCAATTATTACATTTAAGGTAATCTCAAAGGATGCTCAATTTATTCATGGTACTATTTCTAAAATGGAATGCCAAATCTCTTTGTCACTTTTGTTTATGGTCATAATAACCCACAAGAAAGAAAACCTCTTTGGAATTCTTTATGTGCTTTAGCTAACACTATCAATTCACCTTGGATAATTCAAGGAGACTTTAATTGTCTATCATATAAGGAAAAATTGGAGGTAATCCAATTCCTATGAACAGAATGCAGGATTTCAGAGATTGTATTCATAATTGTGGGCTTCTTGAGCTTCCCCATACGGGTCTTCTTTATACTTGGTCTAATCTTCAAGCTGAAAATCCTATCTTTACTAAGATTGATCGGGTTCTCTGTAATTCTTGGTTAAGCATGTTTCCCAATGCATATTACAAAGTCTCTTCTCTCATCTTTGGATCACTTGCCCATTATTAATCTTTACCAAAACATCTAAGAAGCACAGAGATTACTTTGAATTATTGGACATCTTATCAGTTTTTGACATTGTTAGTTTGGCTTGGAATACTTTTGTTCAAGGGGATCCTTTATTTGTGCTTCAAAAGAAACTACAAATCACAAAAATGATTCTAAAAGGCAAAAGTGGACCTCATCATTATTCCAGTCCTTATAACTACTACTAATTGGAGCAGGAAGACATCCTCCTTAGATTGGAAGCGAACTTGACAATGAGCTTCTCTTGAAGAAAGAATATATAGAAATAAAAATAGATATGCTTCTCTTATTAAGGAAGAATATGGGTGGGCTGAAGAGCCAAGGTGCAGCTCACATCCTCGGATGATGACATTAAATATTTATCTTGTTCCATTAAGGAGAGAGGACTTCTAATCGCATTAGAAGCTTGCAAGTAGAAAATGGTTATATATGATTCCTTTATATCAAAATGAACTTTGTAGACATTATACTAATCTTTCAATTGTAGGGATAATTTTGTTTTACCAAGCTCCAATCTTCCCATTGGTTCTGTATGCTCAAGCAGTAGACCTTGAGATGGATCCTACTGATTTAGAAATCATAAATGCTTTGCATAGTTTTGATGACAACAAATCTCCGGATGGTTTCAATGCAAAATTCTTCAAAGCTACTTGGGAAATAACAGGGCAACAATTTCTCTTGGCTGTGCATCATTTCTTCAAACATGAGAAACTCCCTACTACTTTCAAGCATACTCTTATTACATTGATTCCAAAATCCAAGCATGCTAATACTATTTCTGACTATAGGCCTATCTCATTGTGCAATACTTTATAAAGTAGCCAAAGTCAACAGCTCAAAAGGTACTCCCCTCTATTATCCATTTGGCTAACCATTCATTACGGTAGGGACATATCGACAATATAGCTCTAGCTCATGAACTAGATTTGGCAACTAATAAAAAGGAAATTCCTTCCTTGCAAAGTTTGACCTGAAAAGCTTTTGATTTAATCAATAGAAATGCTCTTATTCATCGGTTAGCTGTAAGGGTTTTCCCACGCTTTTATCAAATGGAAGCTTGCATTTCTTCCCTTCTTGTGGTTCTCAATGGTGTAAAAGGCTATTTTAATTCTTCCAATGGACTTAGACAAGGGTGCCCCCTTTCACCCTTTTTATTTACTATTGCTATGGATTCCCTCTCATGTCTATTTGACCATCAGATCAGGATTGAAAATTTCTCCCCTATTACGCTTGGAAACTACTATCTCTCATTTGATTTTTTGCCGATGATTTACTTGTCACGAAAGGCAAACAACACATCGATCAACTCCCTATGGGGTATCTTGAATACCTACCGATTATGCGGTCTTGAGATTAATGAGAGAAATCAACTATTTGTTTCTAGAATTGCCCTAATACATTTTTTTGCAGATTATTGCATATCAATGGTCAATTTCTTTTAAATATCTTGGCATACCTATTATTGTGGCTCTTTGAAAGCACAACATTTTGCTACCCTTTTGGAAAAATTAGAATTGGCTTGGATGGAAATCCAAATTTTATCCATTGGTGGCGGATATCAACTACTTGAGCAGCTTAATAATCTTCTTGCTTATTGGTTGAGGTATATCAATTAAAATGCATCCTTAAAAAAATATCATCTATTATGTCAAATTTTTTCTATCATAATGGAGAAGGACACAAACTACATCTTATATCTTGGTCTAATACTACCCTTCCTAGGGATAGGGGAGGCACGGGTCTCCTTTCGATCTCTAACCTTAATATGGTTTGTAAGCTTAAATGCCTTTGGAGGATTCTCAACAACACATCTCAATTTGCAGGTTGGTGCAAAAATAAATACATATCACCTTGGTATATATGTCATGATGTCACCATTATGGAGAGAACTAAAGCTTCTTGCCTCTAAATTTAGAGAAAAATCTCTATCTTGGGAGAAAAAATTCTTTACACTCTCTTTATTTCACCCTTGGTGCAACGGATTATCTCTTTAACATTATGGGAGAAGAATGCTTTATATATTTTGGCCAACCAATTTATGCTAGACTTAATTTTTATTTTGTGTGGAGGGACGCCAATACTTGAAGGATTACACTCTGCTTTCCTATGTGAACGTATTTCTACTTTTTCCGAAAGATGGATTATCATGCGGTTTTATGGGATAACTCAAACCTTTTTTCTTCAAAAATTATTATTCAATCATTGTTTGAGCATTGTCCTAAAGTAAGTTGGTCTAAACATATATGGTTTAAGGGGTTTGCTATCAATTATGCTTTATATTGGTTGGCTTTTTTAAATGGGCTTAAAATATTAGATCGGGCAAGAGGAGGGGATTACTCACATTTGCTATTTTTTATAAACTTGCCCTCAATCACTCCCACCTCTTCTTCGAATGCCCAATATCTATGTCTATAGTGCGAAATCTTCTCCCTATTGGAAATATATTATTGATGCCTACTACTTTACCTCAATTGTTGAGCGAAATTAGCAACATGGAGAATAAGATTACTGCTAGACTTTGTTTTCTTTACTTACCTATACTTTATGGAGAGAAAGGAACTCTCGATTTCCAAGTCGATAAATCTGTCCTTTGGTTGTAAATCATATTAAAACTGCATTTAAGCTCGTAAGATGGGTGTTTAAAGATCATCACCGAGGAGACACTTCATTTACTGCATAGATGGAGGAATCAGGAAGTTTAAACTCTATCTTTTTTCTTTTCTGCTGCTAGCCATGTTAATTCTGTCTAATGGTTGTTTAATGGGGGTGCTTGCTGCTGAAATCGGAAGGGAGTCTCATGCATTTTTCAAATTTTCAAGGCTTTGTTGGCTATTTCGCTTTTTTCTCGACTTGGTTTTGGTTTTGTGATGATTACCTTCTTTGAAATGTGGTGCTTATAATAGAGCATCATTCATTTTGGATGCTGGATTGAAACCAAGAATTCATTATATGCTCTATCAAGCCTCTTGCTTCTATGTCCTAATACTTCTAGAGGGCAAAACCGATGATGGTCCCAGCAATGTCGGCTTCATCCTTTGGGAGTATTTTGTATAATTTTGTGATCAGTTTTTTTTCCTTTAAACTTTGTAAAGTGCTACTACCATAGTTTTTCCTTGGTCTAGCCTCCTTAGGCCTTCGCCGTGTCTTTTTTATCCTTGATCATTTATAAAAAATACTTTTTGGAATAATATTGGGCTATTGCCCTCAACTTTTTCAAAAAAAAAAAAAAAAAAAAAAAGATAGAGAGGGAGAGAGAGAAAGAGAGCGGCGGTGAGATTTTTTTTATTATATATATATATATATTAATCCAAAGAGAGAGAAAGAGAGAGGAAAGAGAGATGTGACCGTGAGGTTTTTTTATATAAATTTTTTCTTTTTCTTTTTTTTTTTCGAATCGGAAAGAGAGAGAGAGAGAGAGAATTAGTATTTTTATTATAAAACTTACGGAATTTTAAATCCCGCTTCACCTCTGTTCTCCCTTAAGATTTAGGAAATCCTATTAAACAAGCAGAAGCCTGCGAAGGGCGCTGGAAGGAAACGCTAGGTTACCTTCGTGACGTCGTCTCTTCGTTTTCTCAGTGCACTGCAATCCCGTCCTCGGCTTCCTCTTAGCTCGTCGAGAGCGTAGGAAGGGCTTCGGGCAAGAGAGAGGGAAAGGGTAAGGTAACGGAGACTGCTTTGTTCGACTGGAACAGGGAGGATAGAAGGACGCCAGCAGAGAAAGGGGGTGCGTCTGGAGACGGGAGAGAGTGTCGGTTGTGCGCCCTTTCTTTCTTTTTTTTTTTCTGCCGTTCTTGCGGTTGAGGGGAAAAAAATGAGCCAGAGAGGGAGGGAGGCAGGATCAGTTACGGAAATTGAACGTAGCAGAAAAGAGAGCCGTGCGAGCGGTTGAGGAGTCGAAAATCCAATGCGAAAGCGGGAGCGGTTTTCGTTCCTTTGGAACCGTCTGATGCAAGGAGGGTCAACAGGAGAGTGTCCTAGTTTACTGTAAGTGTGCAAAATATTCTTCATTTTTCAAATAATGGTCTGCCCATCACGTGCTTGGCTCATTCAAAAGAAACCAACTCAGATACCTTAAGGCTCTTCTTACTGTAATCATCACGTGCAGGCTACATTGTATGAAAGGAATTTTAAAATAAATATAATTTAAAATATAATTAATAATTTAAGTATTTAATAAATAAAATTTAAATATAAATATATGTATTTATCAGACATCCTACATATAAATTAAATAGGCGAATTTATATGTTTTTTAAATTATTTTGGATATAAGTTCATATAGTTACATGTAAATGTTTAGCGAACTTATATATTAATAAAGGTAAATATTAAACGAATTATACTTATATTTAAATTTTATTTATTAGATATTTAAATTATTAATTATATTTTAAATCATACTTATTTTAAAAAATTATTTTTGTATGAATGCGCTCTTTAAGTCATGTTGTACTATTCAACTCACACTATTGAATAATTTTGATTGGGCAATATTATATATATTTTTATTCTTTTGTTTTTCACTTAAATAATCATATTGCTCAAAGAAGATGCTCTCAATATATCTTTGTTTATATGAGATTTTTATTGAATGCTAAGATAATAAACTAATTTCTTTGATATGATCCTTTACATATAATCAACAACATATTAACACAGATAATATAGTCGTATGAAAGAATTAAAGCACAGAATTAATCACATATGAGCTAAATAAAAATAGTGGCACCAAAGAGTGTTAAACCTAATATCAATAATAACAAATATAAATACGAGTCAATGAATGGATTAACCAACCATATCCACAGTGCCTAATCAAAACAGGAAGAAGAGTTGAATAACCGTATAATATCACGGCAATCTTCATAAACAGTCAAAGAATGAGAAATCACCTACAAGTAAATTTAAGTAATCGGCAGAAATCGTTGGTAACAGAGACATCCGCTAAAACGTAAAGTATAACAGGACCGTCAAACGTAAGAGTAATCTTTACGTTGTAATTTCCAGCTCTAGTCTTCATCACAGCCTTCCGCCTCGTTCTGTGTTTCGACAAAACCATACAAGAGCCAGATCAACCAGTCACCTTTTGACAGGCCAACATATAGATATCGGCCGCCGCCAGTAACACGCCATAACGCCAAAGACGAGAATCATCGACAGTCGGGATCGTAGTCATCGCTACATTTGCCATCAAAGAATTGTCGCTGTTTCAGATGAACGCGATTCTGCGTTACCGCTATGATCAGCCGTTGAGCTGGTGAGTTAATCAGAAACGATTAAAGGTGAAGTTAAAACCGATAAGTTTCAAATGTTCAAACAATACCTTCTTCACGCACAAGATCCGTGATCTTTCCGAATTTGATCCCATACGCGAGGATGAGAGATTATTTCGCTTGAGATAATGTCGCTTAGGCTTAATTCCTGCTTTTGGGCTTCACCCACCAGACTTGAATCGTTTCGAAGTTAACTCACCCTGATTCAACCCTACTGAGTCTAAAGAGGCGAGTAATTGGGTGCCTTCTCGTCCGTAGGATCTCGCCTTTTATCTCCGCCGCTGGATGGGATCACGGATTGAGTTCTTTGGAGTGAATTCGTACTGGATTGCCTTTGACCGCCTCGATTTGTTTCGATCCTGGTTCTCGGCCTACGTGTTAGTGGATCACGGTTGTATCAAGTACGCTTGATCCCTAATTGAATCGAGCCGGATGTTTTCATGGGTGGTCAGATCCGGACCATGGAATGAAATTTGGATCGATACTAACCTTATTTCTCTTTTTGTTGTTTTGTTTCGTCTGCTCGAGCCTAATAAGAACCCGAGAGGAAGAGGGCATGATGGAGGCTACCTGAGAAGTCACGCTTTCTCCCGGTTTATGCATGGTTTCCTGAGGGAACCCAGAGAAATTGAAGGAAAGAAAGAAAAGGGGAAAGACCGAGAGCTAAGTTCTTTCAGAAATTCTGATTACCTCTGCTTGATCCCTATTTATACTTTCTCTGCTTTTCCTTTCTTATGCTTGGATCTAAGCTATCTATGCTCCTAACTACTTTCACATGCTACTGATTGCTAGATTTGCTTCGCTTTA
The DNA here is from genome assembly GCA_021442155.1 of Cymbidium sinense. Classification (NCBI taxonomy): domain Eukaryota; kingdom Viridiplantae; phylum Streptophyta; class Magnoliopsida; order Asparagales; family Orchidaceae; genus Cymbidium; species Cymbidium sinense. The sequence continues at coordinate 5,949,929 of CM038226.1, forward strand.
CTTAGTGTTTTCTCTTTTATGAATATCGTATTGAAATGTCGAGCTTCTTGATTCTGAGTCTTGATGGATTAAAGTTGTTTTACTTCCTCGTCAACTATGTTATCCGGTTATTTCAACTTTGCTTTAGTTGTTTTGATCATTGCAAGCAGTTTTCTGATGGAACTATAGCTCGCCATTGGCCAGGTGATGTTTTGGTCAGATTTCAATGTTGTTGTTATTATTGTGTACTTAAGGTTTCAGAATAATCAGATTCGCTTTATGCTCGATTGTAATATCTGCTATATCATCATGGCTCAGATGTTGAGTTTCAATCATTCCTCCGCCTTTGCTATCTTTCTGCATGTAACTGCTATCCGTGTAATTTTATCATTAGATGTTCCATATTGGCAATTATATGATTTGGGATCATATCATTCTTGCTATAAATATTCTATCACACAAGGTAGTATTGTTGTAACTAGAGAAATTATATGTATATATCATTTAAAAAAAAACTATTCTTAGTTTATATGGATCGAGTGGCTAAGACTATTAAGTAAATATGATTAAGCATTTCTGATAATTGAAGAGAATCCGAATCAGGAAACGAAGCAGAAAAGTACCTTCAATAAAACAAATTATACCATTAATCGAAAGCAATATAAAGTTAAAATATAGTTTAAACTATAAGCAGTCACTTTTCTCGCGATGGAGCTGAATAATTTAGACCAACTAGTGAATGAAGTAGCCAATATATTCTGCTCGAACATAAGGAAACTGCTAAGTTGCTCTTTGGTTGGCTGAAAAAGAAGTACTGTATAAAAAAATAGTGTAAAAAGAATACAGTATAAAAGGATTAATTTATAATTGTTTTATTGAGAGTTTTATAAATTCATGATTTTATTTTTTTTGGTTAAAAAAATATATTATAAAGTATTTTAAGATTTTAATGCCAGACACGACTGACAACGACTGGCTTTCATGGTTTACCGGGCCTGCAACACTTTGTATTGCCAGATTCCCAACCGACAAATTTCAAATACACCAAAAATGACATTTGTAATGTATTTGAAATACATTACATTACCTTAAAAATTTTACTTTATTTCAAGCCAATTATCAAAAAAGTTAAAATCCCTGTATTTACTTTATTTTATACTCAAAATTCTTCGAACCAAACAACTTAAATACAATGTTAAAAAAATCGTAACTTGTTGATTATTAACCAAATTTCCATGTGAATTTCTCATAAGAAAATTCTCACAAAATTTATTAGGAGTGATCAAATATCATTATATATATATATATATACATACACAACATAAAATAAAATTTAGAAAAATTTACATATCAATCACCTAATTTTTATATATTTATAATTTAATCTCCATCTTTATTTTTTATTTTTTTAACTGTTGAATTCATATAGTTGCATTTCCCATAATCAAATTATTGAGATAATTATAAAAAATAAATAAAAAATATGGTTTAGCCTTTTGTTATAAATTTTAATATTTGAGTGTTAATTTGAAAAACTAAGATAGGAGGATAGTTAAATTGTAAATGTATACAAATTAGGTGCTTCGTATATAAAAATCCCAGAATTTAATACATAAAAAAAGTATGATAATTTTCTTAAAGAAGTTTTGTTTAAGAGAATTCCTTTAAGGAATTTCTGCTCCTTTAGGAAGCCTATTCAACCTCAGTTGTGAATGCATTATTATTTCGTTTTTATTCATTTTATTTAAGAAAAAATAAATTTATTATATCTTTAATAATAGTGGTGGAGCTTAACATCCGCATTGACTTATATTATATCAAACCAAATAATGAAATGTAATATTATTTATCATTTTGTAAATCATATTGTATATTTAATGGCTAATTTTATAGATTAAATTGAAAACATATTGAATAATAATAATTCATTAGAATAATTCGTTTTAAAAATCAATATTGTTGCGTGCTAGAAAACTAGTTGCGATAGAGTAAAAGTTCCTTGCCTTATCATAAATCCAAAGACAATAATACGGTATTTAAAAGAACAAGAAAACTCAAATTTTCACATGAAAACCTCGAAAAGAGAGAAAATCAGCTAAAAAAAAATTTCCAATATGTATCCGTTTCGAGTACAAAATTTTTCCGATAACGGGATTACAGAATTGTATATGAGAAAGGAGCAACGATTATGTAGTCGCGTGTGGTAACAATTGCTAGATGATTAAACAATGAGAATAGCCTAACGGCGATGATGAAGGTCATCATGGAACCGAGAGCCGGCACTGATCACGGATCACGGCATGCAGACGTCGAGTATTGATTCTCTCTCTCTCTTCTTGGACTCTCTATGAGAGATAAAGTTTTATAAATTGAAGGAGCCTCAGAAATACATGCAAAACTCATACCACTCTACTTCATCGGACGACTCAAAATAATCCCTTTGATCATTTGATGTATTTTAAATATTTGAATGCTCAAATGAAGTCGGAATTTTGAGATATTGGGTTGTTAGATCCATTCATCGAGACTTCGATTTATATAAACACCGTGTTTGAGAGCTTTTTAGGGGTTTAAATAATATCCCAAAGTTTCCAATGATATTTTAAGTTTTTGATTTCGATCAGTTTTAACTTCAGATCAGTTTGTTTTTAATATCAAGATTCATTTTTCGATTAGTAGAATTTTCAGTGTCATATCAAATATAAATTTTAATTTTATAAAAATCTTAAAAATTCTTAATATAATAATTTTATCGATCACATTAAAAAAGAAAAAATTAAATTACTTCTTTGCAATCATATTTTTCATCCATAAGAAAACAAAGATTTATAGGATTCATTTGATAGGTTATACTTTGAAAACACATTCCAAAATATAGTATCATACTTCATTTATTTTGTTAATTTTATAACTTTCCACAATATTTGTATTATTCTATGACAAACAATAAATGCGAATAAAACAATAACTCAGATTTCGCGCTATCATACTCATAATTAAATGCCTATATATATAAAAAAAGGAAATTTTACATTAAAAAAAGAGCATTTACATAAATGCTACAGAATTCTATTTATATATATATATATATATATATATATATATATATATATATATATATATATATATATATATATATATATATATATATATATATATATATATATAATACTTAAACTTTAATTCTTATATTTATAATATTTTAATCTTAAATAGTATAACAAAATTATCATAATTACTCACATTTTTGTAAAATATTTTTCAGATATAGAAATAAATAAAAATCAAATTTTATATATTACATATACAAATTTATAATAATTGTTTGCTATATAAAGAGCTTTTTGGTTGCTTGTATTTAGAGTGCAAATTAGAATAATGATTTTTTGTATATTTGAAATTCATAAGATTTGACGAATTAAAATCACCAAGATAAAGATTTTTGACGCAACATACTCCTTAATCACCCTATCGATCATCGCCTTCAGCCCACCATGTGGTACAATAGCATTAGTAGAAGAAGTCATTATTCATAATCTCAAAAATATTTTATATTATATTTATTTTATCAAATAAAAAAAGAAATTTATATATTTATAAAATTTTAAATCAAATAAATTAAATTGATTCATATACATTCCAAGCCTTTTAAAAGTCTTATTTTATTGATATGGTGCTCAAAATAACTCAAATCTTAATATCAAAAGCGACGATGAAGCCGATACAGATAAGACTAATATCTAATTTTGGGATATCAATTACATCCCAAAATAGCTTTAAATATAGAGTGTTTATAGTCAAATCGGCGTCTATGGGATCTAACGAGCCTAAGATCTCATAATTCTTCATTTGGGCATCCAAATGCTCAAAATACATCAAATGATCAAGGAACCATTCTGTATCAAAAGGAGTAATTTTAATTTGCATAAATTTAACGCCCTCTCCCATCTATAAATAACTCTATCCCTCATGGGGAGCAAAGAGATAAACAAGTAAAGAAGAGGAAAATCAATCGTTCCACCACCGAATGATCCTCAATCTCTCAAGAAAGAGGAAGAATCCAAACAAGGAAGAAGAGGAAGAAGAGGAGGAAGAAGAAGCTCAAGATCCTCCAGAAGTCAGCTACGGCCATCAACCACCATCATCGTATAATCATGCCAGATTCCATACCGGCAACTATTACAATCGATCTTCACACGGTCTCTCATATGTAATTATAATCAGAATCGGAAGACTAAAATCATAGAAGCTTTTATAGATGCTTTTTGAGGTTTATAAAAATTTTGTTTGTTAATAAAATGTAATCAAATTTAAACTTTCATTCTGCTGGTTTTAAAGCTCGCATTTTTTTTTTTCAATGAACCAAATAGTCTCTAAAAAATCTTCTAAAAAAACGTCCATGCTGCCGCTTACCTTTCCCGGGTAAATCTCCCGCCAAAGTTCTAATCGAAAAACAACTTTCCCGGTACTAGAAATCTTTGCATTTTAGCCGTTTGAATCCTCATCCAAGCTTCAATACCGCCTAATTCTCCTGTAGCCGCCCATGCTCCGTTAAGCAGGACATCGGAGATCTCGGTGTCGCGGTGAACATATCTAATCTCCGTCGGTGGCTCGCAACACATTTCGCCACAACGCATCAAACCTAAAATAACGACGGTAACAATACCAACTAGCGGTGCCCGGATTCTGCTTCTTTCCTGCAAGCCATCGAGAAGTTCTCTCCTAAATTTCCCGGGAGTCCCTAACTCATCCTCTTCATTGTCAACATCTCCGGTCTCAAGCTATGCCGTTGTTGCCGATTTCCGCCGGAATCCGAGAGGAAGAAGAACCCCTACTGGCTCCAAACCCCGACCGTTTCTGCATGTTCCCGATCCGCTATCCTCAGATTTGGGAGATGTACAAGAAAGCAGAGGCCTCCTTCTGGACTGCTGAAGAGGTCGACCTCTCGCAAGACCTTCGCCACTGGGATCACACCCTCACTACCGACGAGCGTCACTTTGTCACACACGTCCTCGCCTTCTTCGCCGCTTCAGATGGCATCGTACTTGAGAACCTGGCTGGTCGCTTTATGCGCGAGGTTCAGCTCCCGGAGGCTCGCGCTTTCTACGGGTTTCAGATTGCCATCGAGAACATTCACTCCGAGATGTATAGTCTTCTGCTCGAGACTTACATCAAGGATTCCAGGGAAAAATCCCTTCTTTTCCGCGCCATTGAAACTGTGCCCTGCATCTCTCGCAAAGCTCAGTGGGCCCTTCGCTGGATTGACGGCTCCGAATCATTTGCTGAGCGGATTATCGCTTTCGCGTGCGTTGAAGGCATTTTCTTCTCTGGCAGTTTCTGCGCCATCTTCTGGCTCAAGAAGCGCGGTTTAATGCCAGGTCTCACCTTCTCCAACGAGCTGATCTCCCGTGACGAGGGCCTCCACTGCGACTTTGCATGCCTTCTCTATAGCCTTCTGATTAACAAGATTTCAGAGGAGAGGGTTCGACAGATTGTTGCGGATGCTGTGGATATTGAGAAGGAGTTTGTTTGCGATGCACTCCCATGCGCTCTTGTGGGAATGAACGCCGATCTGATGAGTCACTATATTGAGTTCGTCGCTGAACGGCTGGTTGGAGCTCTGGGTTATGGCAAGATGTATGGTGTATCGAATCCATTTGACTGGATGGAACTCATCTCGCTTCAGGGTAAGACTAATTTCTTTGAGAAGAGGGTTGGGGACTATCAGAAGGCATCTGTGATGTCGAGCTTAAATGGTAATGGCGGAAGCCATGAGTTTAAGTTAGATGAAGATTTCTGAAGCCAGATTGAAGGGCTTGTTATGTATTAATTTGCTTACTTTTTCTTCGTCCGGATGAATATGGTGAATGTTTTAGCTTAATTGTTGCTTATAGAAAATCTCCACTTCGCTATGTATTAGCGCCGATATGGTGTTTGATGAAATGCATAAGTTATCTTAAATGATTAAACATAGGGTTTTTTTTTTTTTTTCCGGCATGCTGTCAATTAAACGCACACTTAATATACTTTTTAGCAAATGATATCTGGCTCGGAAATTCCGAATTTCCATATCTTTAGGGTTTAGGGCATAAGAAGACAAATTTGTTTTTTCTGTGTTGGTCGTCTATCAGTTGCTCTTACGGCGTGCTTTGATAACCATTATTGAAGCTATAATAAGGTTGAGAAAGATTCGATTTGGAGATGACTTATAACTTAATCAGTTATAAACAATATGAAATTATTGTTTTTAAAAGTTTGTTTAAATTAAAAATTGGAATTGTTATTTAATATCTTATATAATCTTATTACTTTTATTTTCAAAATGTTCTCTCCTCTTAATATCAGTAGCTCTTTTAAAGTTGTTTTTTTTTTGTAATGAGCTTTTTTTTTTTTTTTTTGGCCCTTTTGCTTAAATTTGCTCAAAGTCATAAAAATTCAAAATAATAAAATACAGACATGATTCAAATCAATGCTTACTCTGAAACATATCATGCTTAATAATCATTTTATTATATTTATATTGACCTAATAACTTTATATATATTATAAAAGTTTTTTATTTTGAATTAAAATAAGGCAAATATGATTAAATGAAGGGATGTTTATTTTTAGTTGATTTATAAATTAAGTTTAAAATATTTATTCATATTCAATTTATTTATTTATCAGATGAATCAAATAGAAGTTATTTAATAAGTTGAGCATAAATAGTTTGTGATAATGAATTTTTATGACAACCTTAATTTTTTGTGAGTCTATATGCCAAAGGAGAAATTTTGGATCAAATATTTCAATTTAAAATTGATTATACTTAATTTTTTTGAGATAAATATGATTTAAAATTAATTTATTAACTATATAGTATATTTTATCTTAGAATAAATTTTATTAATAACAGATCACTCCAATCAAATTTGAGTCTAGATGTCTGGGCCCAAATTCTTTCAATATAGTATTGATTAAAATTTAAAATAAACAACAGGAAAGGAGATTTAAAAACTAAAGATTATGATGAAAAGAGCAATCCATTCAAAGCAAAGCATATATGCTACGAAATCCCTTAAAAAACCAACAAGATGGAATTCAACAGCCAATAACATTCGACATTCCACTTAATAAAAAAATTCTAAATTTCCAATAAGATGAAATCTTTCACCATTGCCAGTAAGACTGGTAATATAAATATAGATATAATTCAACCTTGATATCACCCTGAAAATTCCACTAGTCGCAGCACTAATCTTGATGTCAGCAATGATCGAATTAAGACAAAGAGATCAGCTTATTATCAATCAACTCTCTTAAAGGAGTGTTTATAGTCAAATCGGCGTCTTGATGAGTGGATCTAACAAGCCTAAGATCTCATAATTCCGACTTCATTTGAGCATTCAAATGCACGAAATACATCATATGATCAAAGGAATCATTTTGAGCCGTCCAATGGAGAGGAGTGGTTCAAATTTTGCATGTATTTACAGAGATGTCACTCCTCAAATCTATAAATAACCCCTCATTCTTCATATGAGAGGAGGCTAGAAGAGAGAGAGGAGAGCTCAAAAGCGAAGATCCTCCAAACATTGTGTCACCACTGACGGCAAACCCCAACACCACCGCCGCTCATTCAGGCCGATCCTGCCGTTGATTCTCGCCGTTTCCATCATCTCGCTATCATTGGCAAGTACAACAACGTGACTATATGAATGTTGTCGGGATTCTCATTACCCCCTTCTCTCACATACAATCTTGTAATCAGACGTAAAATTTTGTCTCAAATAGATATATAGTTTTTTTAAGCAGCTGATTTTTTCCTCTATTTTTCCACGTAATAATTTTTGAAGTTTTCTTGTTCACTCTTTAAATACCTGTGTGTGTGCGCCAAATTTCACAAATATGACTAAGACATAAACTTTCACTCTACCGCAACTAATTTTCTAGCACGCAATAGCTATGAAAATGATCGTGCAAGATTCTGCTAGCACCGTTAGCTAACAAGGAAGCAAATTTTAAAACAACATAGAATAAATCATTTTACAGCCATCATAGAGAAGTTCTCCTTTAAAATTTTATAATAGAGAATGGAAGAGAGTAATATTAGAAGTAAGGATGTGAAATCCGTTTTCAAGCCATTCTAGTGTCGGCTTGAAATGAGCTCGAACGTACATAAATTTGCTCTAAATTAGCTCTTGGATTGAATTGATTTAATTTTGAGCTAGCTTAGGTAGAATCAACTCTATTTTGAGCTCTCAATTTTGAATTGAGCCAACACTGATTTATTTATTTTTAATCTAAAAAATATTTCATATTCATGTAGATATATTTATAATATACACATTCATATACGAATACACGTGTATGAACGACAACAATGTATACATAAAAATTTTAAAATATACATATCATTTATACTTCTAATAAATTTTGAGTTGAGTTGATTTGATTTAACTTATTGTTGCGTGCTAGAAAATCAGTTGCGATAGAGGAAAAGTTTACGTCTTAGCCTTGTTGTGAAATCCAGCACATACACAGGTATTTAAAGAGTAAACAAGAAAATTCCAGAAATTTTCACGTGGAAAACCTCGAAAAGAGGGAAAATACCAAAAAAAGCTTCCATTATGTATTTATTTATACAAAATCTTCCGATAACTTACTGAATCAGTATATGAGAAAGGAACACCGACTATGTAGTCCGCTCAGTGATAACAATTGCTAGAAGCGATGGTGAACAACGAGGAACGGCCGACGATGAAGGTCGTCATGATAGAGACCGAAAAAGGTTGACGATGACGAGGCGACGATGGCCGGCGCGGCCATGGTTAACTAACGTCGAGATGGTGGCACGCTTGGAGGATCTTCGCTTTAGGGCTCTCTCTTCTCTTGCTCCCCATAGAAATGAGCTATTTATAGATTGAAGGAGTGGCGTCCGTGAATATACGCAAATTCAACCACTCCTCTCCATCTGGACGCTCATGATGATTCCCTCATATGATGTATTTTGTGTATTTGAATGCTCAAATGATGTCGAATTATGAGATCTTAGTTTGTTAGATCCACCGTTAAGACGCTCAATTTGACTATATAAACACTCCATGTTTAAGAGTCGATTGATAATAAATGTTTGATCTCTGCTAGTCTTGATTGGATCGCGGCTTTCGACGCAAGATTCGTCTTAGTGGAATTTTCAGGGTCATATCAGTTGCCTCACTAGTTTTGGATGACATTATCTCAATAATCCAAAAATATGTGTCAAGTACATTAAAATAATAAATTCTTTAATGAAATTTGAGAATCCATTAACCACACATTTTGAAAGAACAGATTTTCATGGGAGCACAAGATTATGACTACGGAAGCAAATGCAGGGCTGCGAATGTGTTTAGGTATGCGTGGGCGCAAGATTTTGAGGTTACAGACTCATCCCGCATGAATATGAAGCGCCGAGCTCATGGGCGACCATGGGAGGTCACGGGCGCTTCGGCATGCTCATGAGATGGGCAAGCGGTATTACCTGACGCGCGTGGCCGGGTCGGTCAGACGGTAGCCTCGGGTCACGTGAATCGCAGTGCACATGGCAGGAAGGGCATGGGTGGGCTACGGGTGAGCTGAGAGGCTGGGCGCAGTTGATACCTGTGGCCTATGCATTTTTGAAGTTCGCGCTTTGGGGGATTTTTGACGATTTTTTACCCTTTTGCCCCGAGAAGGGGTATATAAAAACCCCCTAGGCCAAGGAAGAAGACACACTTCTTCAATGCTCTCTCTTCTTCTTGAGTGAGGGAGATCAAGACCAGTTCATCTGGCCAGACACGATTTTCCCTCGAAAGTGGCGTTAACTACCCTTGTAGGACCGACCGGGTTTGGAGGCGATTAAGACCTGTAGTTCATACGGCGAGGCTCTAGTTTTCCCTCGAAAGAGGCGTTGACTGCCCTTGTCGGACCGACCGGGTTTGGAGGTGATCAAGGCCTGTAGTTTATATGGCGAGGCTCCGGTTTTCCCTCGAAAGAGATGTTGACTACCCTTGTCGGACCGACCGGGTTTGGAGGTGATCAAGGCCCTTACCATACTCTGCTTTTCCTCGAAAGAGGCATTGACCGCCTTGTCGGACCGACGGTTTGAGGCGAGTAGTCATATGGCGAGACTCGTTTTTTCCTTTTCCTTGAGGACCGCCGGGTTGGAGGCGATCAAGACCCGTATTCATATGGTGAGGCTCCCTCGAAGAGGCGATCGCTTGTCGACCGATCGGGTTTGGAGGCGATCAAGGCCCATAGTTCATACGGCGAGGCTCCGATTTTCCCTCGAAAGAGGTGTTGACTGCCCTTATCGAACCGACCGAGTTTGGAAGCGATCAAGACCCGTAGTTCCTCCAATTTTCCCTCAAAAGAGGTGTCAACTGACCTCGTTAGACCGACCGGGTTTGGAAGCGATCAAGACCCGTAGTTCATACGAAAAGCTCCTTTTCCTCGAAGAGAGTCACCAACCTCGTCGGATCGACCGGGTCGATATCAAGCGGTTCATACCAGGCTCCAGCCTCGAAAGAGGTGTCAACTAACCTCGTGGGACCGACCAGGTTTGAAGGCGATCAAGATCCGTAGTTCATACGGCAAGGCTCAAGTTTTCTCTCGAAAGAGGTATCAACTGACCTCATCGGACCGGGTTGGAGCGATCAAGACCGTAGTTATAATAGGCTCCGCTTTTCCCTCGAAGAGGTGTCAATGACTCGCCGTGACTGAGGCGATCAAGGCCCGTAGTTCATAATGACGATAAGGCTCCAATTTTCCTCGAAATACTTCCCCGCCGAACCGCCGGGTTTCAAGACAATAACAACGGAGATGGGGGCGATGCTCAACGATGGTGGCCGACGACAGCCGTGCCGGCAGATAACCATCGACCAGGTGAGTGGAGATTGGGATTACGGCGACCTCAGCCGCGAAGTGACCCGGCAGTAAGAGTGCACCGACCGGCGATTTAATAAGGACCGGTTATAGTCAGCGCAGGGGTGGTCGGCAATGCAGGAATACGTATGGTGGCGACCGGGCCGCAGTACGGGGATGACCAACAATGGTGGTGACCAGCGAAATTGCTGCGATGGTGTAGCGCGGGTGACCATCAACGATGGTCGGGTGGCGGGGTGGTCGGCAACGATAACCGCGAATGACCTGCGGGTGACCGGCGCCGGTAGTAAGGGGATGACCGGCGACAATGGTGGTGACCGACGAAGATTGTCGGTGATGGTAGCGCGATGGCGATATACGGCAGCTGGCTGGCCGATGGATGGCGGCAACGGCGACGGCGTAGCAGCGGATGACCGCGATGATGGTGGTGACCGCAAAATTGCCGAACGCACGGGCGACCAACGACGCAGTGGCGGTACGGGTGGTCGGCAGGCAACCAAGAACGGTCGACAGTATGCCGGCGTCAGCGCGGATGACCGCCACGATGGTTGACCGGCAAAGATTGCCGCGATGGTCGGCGCAGTACCGGCGATGGTCATAGTAGGACCAGCGATGGTAGTCAGCGCGGTGACCGCTATGGGGTTAGCGAATGGTGAGTGCAGCGGGTGGAGACCCAGCGATGCGACCAATGAGATGCCAGATATTCCGATGGTACGGGTGACCGCGACGCATTTACGGCGACATGGGTGGCAGCAAATGACGACTAATGCGTGTAATGCATTCGGCAATAATGACGATGAGGCAAAGATTGCCGCGATGGTGCCAGTAGTGAAGAATGGTATAAGGTGACCGCGATACGAGAATTTTGACCTATCCGGAGGTTGTTTGTCGAGTGTGATTTAAGTTAACCCGAGAACCCGCTTAAGTGGTGCATTGAATCATGGCGGACCTATCCGAGGTTGTTTATCATAGTGTTTGCTCAATGATGTTAACCCGATGACGTTAACCTGTATGGAAGAGGTTGAATTGAATTCGCTGAGGATTTTGACCCATCCGAGGTTGTTTGTCAAAGTGGCAGACGTTAACTGATAAGAAAATGAATTGAATCCAGAGAATTTTGACCTATCCGAGGTTGTTGTCGGTGTTACCCAGACGTTAACTGTATGGAAGGTCGGGAAGTCCACCAAGGATCATTTGAACTATCTTAGGTTGTTTGTCGAGTGTTACCCACATTAACGTAAGAAGAATAATTAAACATCCGCTTTGTAGCAAAAGTTGCTCCTTAACCCTGGTCTTATTTTTCCATGAGTATGATTGAAAAATCATAATTTGCAAAGCTATATCTCTTCTCAATGTTGAAATATCCTCCAACTTTGACTTATTTCTTGGGATGGTAATCGATTAGATGCTTAACATATTAATATGGGCGATCTTCTGAGATTAAGAGTTGCTCCCCCAGTTTCGACAAAATTTGAAGGAACGAAGTTTGATGAATCTTCATTCTTCGCTTGCGCTCCTTAAGAGCTTGAAATGCTCCACCTCGATGGTGGTTTTGATCTTGTTGAAAAACTTGGTCGCCATATAAGATGAAATAATGGGAATTAGTTTCCTACATATGGCGTCAAACTCTTGTGTGCTAGAAAACCAATTGCGGTAGAGCAAAAGTTTACGCCTTAGCCTTATTGTGAAATCAAGCACACACAGGTATTTAAAGAGTGAACAAGAAAACTCCAGAAATTTTCACGTGGAAAATCTCGAAAAGAAGGAAAAAATCACGGGGCCTAGCCCAGTAAAAAGCTTCCACTATGTATCTGTTTCAGAGTACAAAATCTTCCAGATACGAATTGTATATATGAGAAAGGAACAACATCTAGTCCGCTCAACAGAACAATCGTGGTAGGTAGATGATGACAACAACGAAATGACTAACGAAGGTCGTCATGAGAGACCAGAGGTTGACAACGGCGGCGAGGATCGACGGCTGACCGGCGGCTGGTTGACAACCGCCGAGTGGTACGAGGCTTGGAGGATCTTCGCTTTCTCTCTCTCTCTCGGCTCCTCATGAGAAATGAGTATTTATAGATTAGAGTGGCGTCTCAGAATATATGCAAAATCAACCACCTCTCCATCGACGGCTGATGATGATTCCCTTAATCATATGATGTATTTTGTGTATTTGAATGCTCAAATGATGCCGGAATTATGAGATCTTGTTAGAGCTAGTCAAGACGCCGATTGACTATAAACACTCCATGTTTAAGAGTCGATAATAAACGCCGATCTTGATTAATCTAATTTAGGATTGCTTTCGGCGTTAAGATTCGCTGATTTGAAATTTTGGTCATATCACTTATAATATGCTCTAAGATTTAGTTGAAGATTGGACCGAGCTAAAAATTTGACTTATGGAACAACTTGTTTGACACAATTTGAGTAAGAAATTAAATAAATCTTTGAGAAATCTTGGAAGGAATGTTTTTGATAAATTTATTCAATAATTTAAGATATTTTACTGGACAGTTCATTTTAATTTTTTTAAATATAGATTATTATTTCAATATTTAAGTGTTCAACTGACCTTAAAATTGAGTGATTTTAGTTGATTTTTTTTTGAGCCGCTTGATTTAACTACAAGTATGCCCAATTTAAGGATTATTTGATATAATATTTTGAAGATTTTCATTATATTACAAGTATTTGATTTGATTTATTTAAATATTCAATTTGACTATAAATTTATTAGAATTAATAGACGAATGATATTGAATTTGTTTTTGATCATTTTTAATTTAAAAATTGCATCAAATTTATGTTTTATTTGATGAACTTTTTGATTAAATATCAAATACTTTCTAAGCTTGATCAATAGTTTTGTAGCATGCAAAAATTCATTAGAAAAAACAAAAATTCAAGCAAATGGCCGAGCTTGAATTCAACTTTTTAAAAACTATTCAGAAGTTTGAATATTTAATCTCATTTAATCAAATTAAATTGTAAGGCTGAGAAAATATATTTTAATCGTAATGATCAAAGAAAATTGTTTACTTGATTGAATATTTCATTACGACTTTGAAGCAAATGAATAATAAAAAGAAAAAAGCATCAAAATTTGTTAGACCACACGTTTATGACAATCCATGGGGTTGCTTTCACTGTTTGAACAGTCAAATTCGGATGGTTGAATACTCTTCTTTTCGTTGCTTCTTGCCTCCGTCAAAAGGATTGTGCATTATTATAAAAATGTAAAATATATTTTAATCGATATAATAAATCTATATAATTCGTTAATTTGTCCTTTGACTTCCACATATAGAACAAGTTGCATGTAAAGCCAACACCTTCGAAATTATCAATTGAATATATAACGAACGCCGATTCAGAAACTCCAGAAGATACAAACCCTAATGAAGATGACTGCTTTCATCCCCTCTTCCCTTTCCTCTTCCAGTAGCAAGAGGATCACTGTTTTTTTCCTCGTTCTTCTCCTCATCTTTCCTGTTGAATCAAGAAGATTTCTTGGCGATCCTCTGACCAAAGGTTAGAATTAAATGGTTTTGTAGCTTCTTTCTCTTTATAACCTTCATTTTTTTTTTTTTTTTGTTCTCAAGTTTGAGCTTCGGTCTATTTTTGTTAGCAAGACTTTTGCTCTGTTAAGACCTGGATTAGTTGGGCTTTCATATATTTAAACTAATATGTTCATACATCATCTTTAAATCATATAACATGAAAAAAATAACGTTCATCTGCGAAATTTCTTATATCTCTTCCTGTAGTATAGAAACGCCACATAAAATACTTCTGTTACATGTGTTTCTTAAGCTTCGAAGTTTTTCATTAATAACAATCATGATTTCCAAGATGGGATCGAGTGATGTGTTCTTTCAATTTAGCATTAAATTAGTCCTTCTATCAGTTTGATCCCAAGCGATACTGTCTCTTCTTAATAATATAATTGTACCCCTCAACTTCCATCACTACAAGACAATCGAAAGCATGATCAAGACAAAGCATTGATATACCCACCCCTCAGCTGAGGATGATACTGACTTCAACTCAGATTTGATTTCTCTTTGGGCGCACACCTTAAAGTTGGGGGGTTGGCACCTTGCTACAGCCAGGATTAAGTACGCCTAAAAACACAAAAATGATAGGATCAGGAGTGGACAAGTAGTCATAAAAAAAAAAAAAAAAAAAAGCATCGATATCATCCCCAGCCCATCTGAGAGCAATCGTGTTTCCTAATAAATCGTTTGAAAGGACATCCGATTCATATCTAAAAAAAATTTATATGACAGTAATAGGTAAGAACACAACATAAATTTGTTTCATTGCTTCAGAAAAGAGAATAGATAATAAGAAAAAATTTGTGATTATTTAGGGGTGTAATTGAATCAACTCATGACTCACTAACTCATAAATAAACTCTTTCAAAGAAATTTAAAATAAAATATATTATAATTTATATGTTTAATTATAAAATTGTTATTTAAAATGTATATTTAATTTTTTTATTTTATTATAATAATTATTTAAATTTTATTTTATTTTTCCTTTCAATATAAATGAGTTGGCTCTTCAACTGATTCCAATTCATAAAATCGAGCTAAAGCTAAAATTTAAAGTTGACTATTTGATCAAGTATGTCTGAGTTGGGATAAACTAAAATTTAATATGACTCATTCACACCCCCTAGGTCAATAATAAAAAAATTTATAATCGTTGACTAGAAATATAGAGATAAATAATCTAAAAAAATTACTAATGAAATTCTTTTATCATGCTATGTTTGACTATTACAAATACGGATATTGCTCTTGCAGAAGGTGTCGGCATGTTTGCAAAAACTGGACTTAGAAGGCAAGCAAGACAAGGTGTGTTTGCGCCACCAACGCCCGAGCCTAATCACAACAACCCCGGCGGCCCCAACCCTCTGGCCCCTGCAGACGGCCAAGCTTGAGCGCGATTGACGCTTCTTTTATTCCGAATCCGATTTAAAACAAAAATTAATTAGAACATTACCCTTATCGGTATCATCAATTTGGTTGCATGTACTTCCAAAATATTTTAGACAATGAAAAAGCTCGAACTTTATTTCTGGAGAAATTTTTGTTCAATAACTTCGTAAATTGCAGCTTTATGTGTTAAATTTGCCCTCAACATCTTCGGAACATATCTTACATTTTTTTACCAGTATTAAGAGGTCAATTTTTAGAAAATTATTATAGTTATGATGTAGTTGTACATCCAAACTTTAATAGTATAACTATCATATATTGAGTATAATTATCATGCATTAATATAATATTAATTATATGGTAATGCAAAATATATGTATACACAATAGTTCATAATCAATATACAACAACTGTGTATTGATTGTTAGAAGATTACAAAGTATGCATGAAAAATCTGTTCGAGCATTCAGAGCATACATGAAAATCAAATCAAAGAAAAATATTACATAGAAGATACCATATTTAACATGGAAAAACTCAAGAACGGGAAACAATCATGCAACCACCCCACCAAGAAATTAACTATGAAAGAAAAAATAAGGATAGTAGTATATATTACACTTATATGAAGTCTCTCCACACTTTAGTCATTTTAGAGCACTCTCTTCACTCTCACACATAAGAGAACAAGAGAAAAAAAAATACAAAAATTGTATACAATATTATTTAAATACAAAATCTCCAGACTCGTAGTGTGGTGGCACTAGCACCACTATTTTTCAAGCTTTTATACACAAGTTTAAGTGTCGAGGCACTGGTCTCTCTGTCATTCTACCTTTGATGCCTTGATCCTAGCATCGCAACACTGTCCTTTTTGTCTCCCTGGAGCAAATATAGCATTGTGGCGTCATCCTTTTGGTGTGAGGCGCTGTCAACTCTATTTTTGAAGTCAAAATCTCCTATTTTAGAATCAAGACATTGATTCTCCGACACAAAAGTCTACACACAAAAAAAAAATTCTTCAGGAACGCTATTCCCTTATAACTCTCAATAAGGTCATGGTCGAGCTCAACCAGCATGAAGGGCAGGAGGTATGTTGATAATATATCTTAGGTTCATTGATAAAATTAGGCTCCACAAAATAATACTGATGAACGCCATATAATATTATGCTATTGGAGGCCAAATATCAAAGAAACATCCGGACTCAACACGTAATAAATTTTCTAATTAGTATTATTACTTTTACATATTTTTTCCTATATATATATTTTTAATTTTTAAATATTATTTATGTAAATATATAAGAATTGTGTGATATGCATGTAAATTTTTCATTTTAAAATTATTTAGAATATTAAAGCAAGACAATTTAAACTTGTAAAAATGCCTTTTAAGCTTGCTTCATGTAATAATAATAAAAATTCTGAAATTTGGAGTCCATATCACAAATTGTTTAGCGTATTAATGAATTTGTTTTTCTTGTCTATATTGATATGACTGAAATATTAATATGATACTTAATTTATACTCTAAACCAACAAATAAATAAAAGTTTATACTTCCTAGAATGATATTGAATAAACATCACCAAGAAATGATTCCACTAGGAAATAATGTGATTAGATGAAGATTCACTATTTTAAAATTAAATTTCAATCATATAATATTAAATATTAAATATTAAATATATATCCTTAAGAAAATTTTATTTAAATCAATAATTTTAGTAATATAACTATTTTTCTTGTTTTTTTTTCTGAAAAAATGACTAAAAAATATAGTTTTAATTTTTTTTTAAGAAAGCGTAAAGTACAAATACATTTAGCGTCAAGAAAAATATTTACACTGTAAAAGATATGAATATAAGGTATTTTTTGTTAACTTAAAAAGAAAACTGTGACAGAGGGATAGATATTTATTACAATATTGAACTTTTTTTTTTGTGGTATTTTTAGTTGCATCATGTAACAGTTAGAGTTCAATTTTTGGGATGAAAAAATGAAATTAATGAGCCTAAAATCATATTTTTAAAAGTAATATTTTTATTTTTTTTATTTGAATTTTCAAATATTTTATGAGGTAAACTTCAAGCATTCACTTTTTCATGATGCAGTCACTTAACGATTGATTTGATTGAATCTGACATTATAAAAAAAATCGTATTCCATATGATCCCTATTTGAAAAAAAAAAACTATTTTTATTTATTTCAAATGATCTAAGTAAGAATGATATAAATATTTATTACACATATAAAATCCTAATTATTAATTTCACAAAGAGAGAGAGAGACTTAATTATTGATTGTGAGTACTAATTAGTCATACTACTAATAATTTTAGAAGTTATTAATAAAATTTTTGATTTAATTTTCATTTATATCATAATAAAATTTCATCTCACATGTTTAAATGAAAAAAACTTAATTATTAATACAGATATTATATATGTCAGAATATTTAGTTGCTTAAATTTCTTCTCTAACTTGTATAAACTTTGAATTACAATTCGACATATAAATATAGCTAATATTTATTTATTAATTAAATCCATTGATATTAATTTAGAGTTTTTAAAAATAATAATAAGTTAGACTATCTCGTTCATTTGAATTAATAATATTTTTTAGAGACAATAGAAGTAAATCTAAAAAAAATAACAACTAACATTCAAAAACAATATGATTTATTTTAGATCATAAATATTACAAAGAAAACAGCGAATTAAGCAATTCATAAGTTGTTATTGGCTTTAAGTTTGGCCTAAGAGAACAACGAAGTAAATTTAGATTGTCAATCAAAGACATTCCTATGATAGTCCTTGTTAGTTTATACCATTAGGCCATAACCACTGGTAGCTAGCTTCTTCAATCAACTTATGTGTGAGTTAGTTAGGCTATCATAAGGGCAATATTATTTAATATTAATTTGTTTGCGGAATAGCATGAGATTTATCATACATTGATGATAGTCACATATATTATTCTTATTATATATACCTAGTGTATATCCAACATATTCGGCCAGATGCATGCAATCACTTTAGAGCAGTCAGACTTGTCAACCACAACACCCTCTTAAAATTTAAATACAAATAAGGGAGAGCTCTCTGCTCCTACAAAGATTCATCGAGCATCTGTATTCCATAAGACACATTCCACCAAAATTCATACACAGTCGAGAAAGTTTGCTATAACTCGCCAATTACATGCGCTAGAGACTCACCAATACCACATAGACTTGGGGAAGGTCCTTGATGACACTCTCACCGAGAAGCTACATTGATCACAATTGTCTCCACTGTTATAATAATCCTAGGATGTTTATGTGTTTGTATAATTCTCAGCCTATATGTCTTATATGTCAATTATTTTAAATTTATTGTTTTATTTAATGGTAGTGTTTTTGATGTTAACTTTTTTGTGCCCTTCATCATTATATAAACAAATAATTAAAAGGCACTTTTTAGGAGGTGCCATTTTTTATACTACTAGAGATATAACATATTTTTTAGTTCTCACTATTTTATTTCTCTCTCTACTCTACTCGCCTTGCTAGATTCACAAGTAGCAAATTAAAACATAGTCCTTAGAATAAATAGTTAATTCTATTTTTATTTATTATATATGTTTAAATAAAATAATTCAAGAATTAATTAGGCCTGAAGCAGGCTTATATATTTATACCAAATCTTTTTTTTGTTTATTTTTAGAACTATAGTTTTTATTTTCAAATTAAATAAAGAACCCTCACTTTTTGGAAAAAAGGCATAACGGTTTCAGAAAGAGAAAGAAACATGCGTTGGCATACGATCAACGTTAATAGCGTTCGTAACCGAAGAGGGACAAAAGTTGCACAGGAAATTCATCATCATAGCGAGAAACAATGAATCACAACGCATCAAATTACAAACACGAATCTCGAGATAGAATTTATTGTCATCCCTCACCACGGGGAATCCCATGTAAAATTTTTTTTTGTGCATAGGAGATAATATTACGTGAAAAATATGTAATCAAAATATACCATTAAAGAATACTACCCCACTTGGCATTCCATTTTAATGCAATTGCTGAACAAATGATCTCTATGGCAAGGCATTAATTCTCGCTTAATCTTATTTATTCTGCATCAAAAGATTCAAAGCTGTTTATTTACCATCTTTAGCAATAAAAATGATGTCTTCACCATTCCTATATCTTACTATTTTTAACTCTATAGATGTATAAATATGAATGTGGATTTCGAAGTACCATCTCTCCTTCTATATTCATCAAAGCCTTCACAACATGAAGAAGAACTGTATTGGCCCTCTCAACGCCATGGCCTTTTTCACTGTTGCTCTGATTTTCTCGGCTCTGTTTTCCTCTCCGATTCAAGCTACGATGATCGCAGGATCACAGTTCAAGCCAGGTTAAATATTTGATAAATTCTTTTTATTGTTATCATTATTTAAAATCTTCACGCCGTTTATTTAAAAAATTCTTAATGCAAATAGGCAATTTAGATAAATTCTGTGTTTTTTCTCGTATATAGAGATGATTTCTTCCTTTCATGCTGTAAATGGAGTTGGGACTGAAGAGATTCCTGAGGCAGCAAGAAGACAAGGGAGACACTCACCTATTGCGCCACCGTCGCCGGAACAAAATAGGCATCCTGATCCTCCAGCTAGGCCGTGAGAATTTAAAATTATGAAAGTTATATTTATGCAATTCTCTGAATATTGCACACAAATCATGATATTGTCTTCGTTATATGAATAAAATCAAGAATATTAGTGGATTTAATCGATCTGCTTGAAGGGTGTATTTTAAAAGATGAAGCAGTGGCTGTTCGGCTGAGAAATTTTAGTTCATCATAATATCTTGCATTGGATTCTTCACTATATTAAGATACATGCCATTCAATTATGAGAGGTAGATTTAAGAAGTATTATACATGAATTTCATTCTTTATTTAATACAATTAATCGTAGGGTGTTTAGGGAAAAAAAAGAGGGGATATTCTCATCAAAACTTAAGGACCAAACGAGCTCTAAGGCTTATCACTGTGTATTTGATGTTAACGATATTTTAATCCGAACCCTAATTTTGAGGGGGAGCATTTGACGGTAATTTAGGAGGATTTCAAGCATCCATATTAGTTCAACAATTTAGGCTTGATCAACGTAATAGAGTTATTAGTATTTCATATGTGCTTCTATAGGCTTTATTGTAGCCACAGAGTTAAAAGTTTCTTATATTTGCTTATCATTCCTAATTTACTAGAATTTCATAATTCTGTCAATATATACTCAACAGTTGAATGAAATAGAAGAACTTCTACACCAAAAATTCTCAAGAGATATCTCTTTGTGGAGAAAGATGATCTTTCCATCAAGCGATAACGTTCCTTGTGTGGGAAAAATGATTCAATACTCAGCACAAAGATTTTGCAATGAATGTATAGAAGAACAGCTTGAGACCTTTGGCTTAGGTATTATGATAATGGTTGTAGCCTGGCCTTCTGATGGTTCAAACGTTTTATCTGGTTGACGTGAAGAGAAGCCTTTGTAAACTTATCAGGATGATTGCAATAACTCCACAGTAAACAAATCAATTATAGCATCTTTTATTCATAGCGACTTAGAAAACATCTTCTCTTAAGTCATCTTTGGATGCAGAAGCGGCACTAAGACAATTGCTTATTGTAGGCTCCGAAAATTTACCATTGACCTCTCAACAATATTTGATATTGAATTGAAGAGAGTATGATTCAAAGTGTCGGTGTAATTTTCAGAAGGCAAATGAAATAATAAATAAGACACTACTTAGAGATTTCATCCTCATTTGGTGAGGACTTTAGATCTGGTTCGTTTCCTAGCTCCCCATACCCTCAAAATAAGTGAGAGAGAACTTTCGATTAAGGCTAGTCGTTAGATCGCTTAATGCGTAGTGTATAGTAGTAGCATATGGAGTTTCAAATTTTAGATTATGAAATTCATCATTTCAGCTTAAACCGGATGGTTGGGGGAATGATGACATGCCCGATCTAGATCACATGGTTCCGTCATCCCAGCAGTCGCGATCCCTAGTCTACTTAGTCAGAGGAGGTAGTCGACCCAACCTGACAGAAGAATCCTCATCAATAGCACATGGATTATGTCGTCCAAGAAATTCTTGTAGACCTGGAGTGGTGTTTGTCTAAGGAGACAGACTTAAGTCTACATTAGCTGACAGAGAGTTGTTTGCCCTATCAAGTATACCCTATGATTCGCAACTCAAATTGCAGAGTTATTGGGGAGCATATGAACTACGGTCGTGATCGTAATATAATGGAGCCTGACTGGCCAAAGCACCCGATCAGAGGACTCGTCATAACTGCTTCATCTGTGGAGCCTATTGGCCAAGCCACGCAGTCAGAGGACACGGGTCACATCCTTACTAGTGTGAGATTGATTGAGAGTGAACATAAAAAAATACTAGATTTGACATTTATTCTTTTGTGAGCTAGAGTTTTCTTAATTTGTCACCCCCGATAAATAGTTGCGGAAGGTGGATAGATTAAGTTTGATTTAAGTTTTTAATGATAGAATTTCATTTTAGCAGTTTCAGATTGCTACTTAATTTGATTTGAAAAATTGATTAATTTGAATATATTTAAAAGTTTTAGATCATGTCAACTCTGTTTAGCTGCTAATAGAGGATTAGATCTACTATTACATGACAGAATCAATTTTTCAGATATTTCACTAATTTGAAACTCTTATTATAGGCTTTTTAGGTTTTGTTAACCCTTACCTAGTCCTAAGACTAAACCGGGAAACAACCCGCGCAGTATCCTCAGACACTTGAATTTAAACATTAGCATAGTATCGGGGCACATGCGGGTGTACAGTAATTTTAGGTTTTAGTTATGAGATTGATTTCAGATTTTTCATTTAATTACAACTTTAGCCTACGTAGCCTTTTCGGATATTAAAATTCACACTTGAAATCTCTATGTCTGAGCACATATAGGTGTTTATAGCTTAGATAATTTCACTTAATTAGTGATTTCATTAATTTGAAAATCATAATTAGAATGAAAATTTCTTAATTTTTGTATTAAAGGAAAGCTTCATGATTTTTATAGATTTTGGTTTAATATCGCATTATGTCTACTTGTACAAAGATTTACAGATCTGGTGGCGAAGAAGGCGTTTCGATTTAGATTGTAGTTTAAAATATTACTTGTACTTAATTTACTTGTTGAGTTTTTGTAATTCTCCCAATTTGATTATGTTCAATCTACATCACTTTTGATAAGTTATGCCGATTTCAGTGTTTATTGTTTTAGCCCTACTTATGCTTATTAGCTATCATAGTAATCACCTTCATATTTGTATACAAGTTATTAAACCCAATTTGGATTCATCCCTAGGATTTAAGTTTATTGTAAGTTTGTTATGAGTTTAGTATTAGTTCCCCCAAATTCCAATTAAAGCTTGTTTAATTTTGAGGAATTTACAAATAAATATAACTCACTCATTACTTCAATTTAAGCCATAGAGAATCACAAATAGAGTTTGTGAGTTTAATATTAGCCTCCCCAAAGTTTGTGAGTTTAATATTAATCTCCCTCAAATTTTACTTAGATTTTAAATGAATATTCTATTTTTTCCAAAATTTTCTTTAAGCTCTTTTTACTTTTTTGACACTTTTAGTTTAAAATTAGCTTCGGGTTCTTACTTAGCATTCTTAAGTCGTTCATTTCACTCTCCTCTTTTTCTAAGTCAAAAGATTTGAAATTTTGGGCCTCCACGCCATTCCCCGTAGGGACGATCGGGGTGTTTTGGCTTACTGACTCTTGAGTGTGAATGCAGTCTTGTGACACCACAGCCGATTTTTTTTCTCGTCACGCTCTCTTGAATACGACGAGGCCTTCAGACCTAAAAGAAATACAATACAATATATATTCATTTTCTCTCTTTTTTTATGTCTTGAAATTAGACAAATTTCGACAAGATTTTGTCCAGGGGAGACATCTAATAACGTCACTTTGACACCCTATTTGAGCGAATAGTATCTTTTCAACACCACACCATTTTTTACATCTCGTCGTGTCCTCTAAAGAAATACAAGCATATACTATATATATATATCCACATTCACAGATCACATATGTTCTGATGCATTTTTCGACGCGCTGCAATGCTTGACAAAGGAATGAGGTTAGGTATGAAATTAAGAATGTAATGCAAGGAGTGCGACGCCGGAAACCGAAAAAAGAATTTGCCTGTTGACGATGTTCTTCCCCGGTTTGCGGCGAAGCGAAAATGGGAAGGCTAAAACGTGAGACGATGAAATCGAAAGAATTCAGCTATCGACGATGTTATTTCTGGCCAAGAAGTTGGAGGGACTAAAGTGAGCACGATCTGAAATTAAAGAAGAATTTGTCATTAACGATATTCTTCCCGATTGCGTCGAAAACCGGACGGATGGGGCTGGAACAGTGGTTATGAGTAGCGGAGTGGGATGCAGGTTGTAAGAAGGAGGCGGGCTGGTGGGCTGTGGGAAGCAGGCTGGTGGGTTGGCAGAGCGGGCCGGGCGATTTGAAGGCGGGCTGGCGGGCTACTAGTATGCAGCGCGTGCAGCAGGCCGGACGGGCCGGAATGGGCCGCGGTGCGGGATGGGCCGGAAGCGCGGGTTTGGAGGAACGGGATGCGGGCTCACGGGATGGCAGTCGGGCCGGAAGTGCGGCGCGGCGGATTGGGACGGATGGCGCAGCCGGATTGGTTTCGCGGGCCGCGGAGGCGGTTTCGGGCGTTTTGCGAGAGACGGCCGGCGGTGGGATGGGCCGAAGCGGGGGTTTCCTGCGGAACGCGCGGAGCGGGCCGGCAGCGTGGGCCTGCGGCGGGTTTGCGGCGGATTCGCAGAACAGCGGGCTGCCCGGCGGTGGGAAGGAGTAGAGCGCGCGGAGCGCGGGCCGCGGAGCTGAGCGGGTCGGTTGCAGCAGGCTCATGCAGCGCGGAGCGGGCTGCGGTGGAGGGATTGCGCCGGTGTGCGGGAACGGCGTGCTTTTGCGGCAGAGCCGCGAACAGCAGAGCGCCGAAGGAGGTTGAGAGGGAGAGGGAAAATTACTTATGTGCAGGAGTTTTTTTGAATGTGGTAATACTAGAATGGGGAGAGAAGGAGAGAAATTGCCGAAAATGGGAATAATGGGGAGGGAGCAGTTTTTTGTTTCTTTTTTTTTTCTTTTTTAATTTCCAGCCAAACCGAAAATAGGGGGGAATGGTTTAGCATGGGATGGGTAATTTAGGGATTTAAAATAATTTTTAAATTAATTAAATCATTTTGATGTGAATTTTGCGCCTGTAAATGCACATAGTAAATATATATCAATTTAAGGTAATTACATTCAACGAATTGTAGTCAGTTTCTGACTGGTATGTTTGGTTCAAGTAGACGTCAAATTGAGTCCATTTCAACTCAAAATGCGCATCGCCACTTTCGATTGCTCGATTTTAGCGTAGACTCGTCCGAATTGAGTGGGAACAGTCTTACTTGTTAGATTTTGATATTTCGAAGCCAATGACATGATCAATTTCGTGAACGGAGATCGTTTGATCCTCGCTGGCACCTCCTAACTTTGATATGCGTGGAGGTGAGCTGGCGACTCGATCGCTTGATCGATTAATCATCAAGTTGAACAATATTTATATTCTGACCAGCTTCAACGTTCTGTACGCGATGGCGAAGTCTATTCGTCAATCGAAGGTCATTTGAGTTGATTTTGGTAATGTCTAGTGTGTTTCAGCTTCGATTTACGCATTGTCATTTCAAATCATTCGACATTTACACAGACTGGTCTGAATTGAGCGTGGACAGTCTCATTTGATATATTTTGATGTTTCGAAGCCAATGACATGATCAATTTTATGAACGGAGGTCGTTTGATTTGCGTCAGGCCTCCTGACTTTGATATGCGTGCAAACATATTGACTACTCGAGCGCTCGATCAACTGATCATTAAGTTATAAAATATTTATATCCTGACCAATTTCGATGTTTTGAACGCGATGACGAAGTTCGTTCATCGATCGGAGGTCGTTTCGACCATTTTCAGAGACGTCCAGTGCATTTCAGCATCGATTTGCACGCTGCCACTGCTGATTATTTGACATTTGCACAAACTCATCCAAATTAAGCGTGAACATTCTCATTTGATAGTTTTGAATCTAATCGCTATGGCGTCTTAAAACTAGTCCTGCAGAGTGAAAGTACGCCTTTAGCCTTATGAAGTCCAGACACACAATGAACAAAGAGAGACCCAAAATTTTTATGTGGAAAACCTCAAAAGAGGGAAAAATCACTGCCTACAAGAAAAGCTTCCACTATGTATCTGCTTCGAGTACAAAGTCTTCACGATACAGCTGAATTGCATATGAGGGAGGAAAAATGATAACAACGATCGTTGTAATAGTTCTGCAGTAGTAATAAGATGGCCACGGCGATGGGTTGGTTGATGACGGGTGGGTGCGACCTTGCTTGGAGGGTCTTCAAGCTTCAGAGCTCTTTCTTCCTCCCATTATATCATCTTGTATGGTGACCAAGTTCCCCAACAAGATCAAAGCCACCATTGAGATGGAACATTTCAAGCTTTTAAGGAGCGCAAGCGAAGAATGAAGATTCATCAAACTTTGTTCCTTCCGCATTTTATCGAAACCTGGGGCAAATCTTAATCTCGTAAGACTATCCAAATCAATATTTTGATATCTAATTGATTATCGCTCGAGAAGCAAGGCCGCGTTAAAGAGCAACTTGGCTACAACCACAAACGGATGTTTTAATCGTCCTTCTTCACACACAAGTTAACGCCATGGGATAACACTGACAAAACAACCCTCGATAGTCAAAAGGTCCTTGGTGGACTTCTCAATGACCTCTTCCATACAGTTAACGCCATCTAACACCCCGACAAACAACCTCTGATAGTCAAAATCACGGATTCAATCTTCTTCCACACGTTAACGCCATCTGCAACACCCGATTTAACAACCTCGATAGGTCAAAAATTTTATCGGATTCAATTCGAATTCTTCCATACAAAGTTAACGCCATAACACTGACAAACAACCTCGATAGTCAAAATCCTCGGATTCAATTCAACCTCTTCCATACAGTGCTAGCCGATCAATAATATTCCACAATAACCTAGAAAGGTCAAAACTTTGTACCACCTTACTACGTGTCATCGATAACACTCGACAAACAACCTCGGATGGGTCAAAATTCGCCGGATTCAACCTCTTCCATATAGTTAACGCTATCGAAGTCACACTCGACAAACAACCTCGATAGGTCAAAATCACGGATTCAATTCAACCTCTTCCATATAGTTAACGCCATCGAAGTCACACTCGGCTAAACAACTCTGATAAGTACGACCATCGTTGCCGGTCATTCCTCCGATTATACGGGCCGCCACTGCTGACTAACCAGCTGTACGCTCACCTCAATTGGCCGGCCGCCAATCATACAAATACGGTTACCATTCTCACGGCATACCACTATCGCCGCCGCCGGCTTATGCCGCTGACATCACCGGCACCTTTTCGCCGGACGTCACATTGCCGCCGGCATCCATAAGTACTTAACGCTATTGCCACTGCTACTTGCCGCCGGCCACTGCTGCCATCGCTGCTGATCGCTGACAATCTTCACTATGACGCGCCACTGCTGACTACCATCTCTTGCGTTGTCGATTACACTTCGTGGCCCAACCAGATTACTACTGCTGCCGGTCACCATCACCGACACCTTACTATCGACGCTGGTCGCACAGCTGACTACGCCAGCTGCATTCGACTACACCCCGCCGATCGCCAACCCATTACCGCCGACACTTGTTGACCGCTACCATCTCGATCTTCCACCACCATCGTTGCGGTTATCTCACCGACCACTGCCGGGCCGCCATCGTCGAGCATTGCCGCCAACCCGGTCTGGTTATCGTCTTGATCACCACTAACCCGGACGGTCCGACGAGGCCGGTAAACTGGAACCACGACGTATGTATCGTGGGCCTTGATCGCCTCCTAACCCAGACGGTCCGACGAGGCCGATAAACCGGAACCACGACGTATATATCATGGGCCTTGATCGCCTCCTAACCCGGACGATCTGACGAGGCCGGTAAACCGGAACCACGACGTATGTGGGTGATCGCTCTAACCCAGACGGTCCGAGAGGTTTGGTGAACCGAATCACGACGTATGTACGGTGGTTTGATCGCCTCAACCGGACGGTCGACGAGGGCCGAACTAAACCACGACGATTTTCATGGCCTTGATCGCCTCTAACGACGGTCGAAGGCGAACAAAACACGCGACGTATGTGGGCCTTGATCGCCTCTAACCGGACGGTCCGACGAGCGGTAACGGAACCTCGGCGATATACCTGATCGCCTCAACCCGGACGGTCCGAGAATCGGAAACGGAACATGCGACGCATCAGCCCTGATCGCCTCCTAACGACGGTCGACGGGCGGTAAGCCGGAACCACGACGTATGTCGGCCTTGATTGCCTCCTAACGGACGGTGACGGCGGGGTCGAAACCGGAACCACGACCTACCGTGGGCCTTGATCGCCTCCTAACCCGGACGGTCGACGCCAGAACCGGAACCAGCGACACGGCCTGATCGCCTCTAACGGACGGTCCGACGAGGTCGAACCGGAACCACGATGTATGTACCGCGGCCTTGATCACCTCTAACCGGACGGCCCGACGGTCGAACCGGAACCACGATGTATACCGTGGCCTTGATCGCTTCTAACCGGACGGTGACGAGGTCGAACCGAACCACGACGGTACCGGGCCTTGATCGCTCTAACGGACGGTCCGACAGGTCGATAAACCGGAACCACGACGGCTGTGAGCGCTTCTAACGGACGGTCCGACGAGGTGCCGGAACCACGACGTATAGTGGGCCTTGATCGCCTCTAACCCGGACGGTCCGACGGCGGAACCGGAACGTATGTATACCGTGGGCCTTGATCGCCTCTAACCCGGACCCAGGGGTAACCGGAACCACGGCGATACGCGGCCTTGATCGCCTCAACCGTGACGGTCCGAACAGGCGGTAAACGAACCACGACGTATACCGTGGGGATCGCCTCTAACCCGGACGGTCCGACGGGGCGGTGCAGAACCACGACGTGATGGCCTTGATCGCCTTAACGGACGGTCGACGAGGTCGAAACGGAACCACGATGTAGGCCTTAATCGCCTCAACCTGTGACCGACAGGCGGTGAAACCTAACCACGACGATATCGTGGGCCTTGATCGCCCTTGATCGCCTCCCTCAACGCTTGATCGACTTCTTGATTGCCTCAAAGGACCCTCACTAAGAAGAAAGGGAGAGGGAAAGGTGTGCCTCCTCTCATCCTAAAGGGGAATTTATAGCCACCAAAAAGGGTAAAACCCCTCAAAAATGGCTCAAAATCTTTCAAATCCCGGCCATTGCGCAAGGCTGGCCTCCTCCGATTCGACGAGTCGCAATTCAACCGCACGGAACGCGGACGGCGCGAAGGAATTCGAACTCCACGGGATCCCGACCCAATCACGGAACGCACACCAACGATTGAACGGCCACATGACGCGGCCGCGAACCCCCAGCTTCCCGCGCATGGCGACCACCCCAGCTGCTCATGACGCTGCACGCGCTGCCCCACGAGCGGTATGGCCACCGCTTCCCGCTCAATCCGCGTTCGCCACCCGCCTCTGCCGCATCAGTTCGCCGCCCGAGATTTGACCTGGGGTCTACCATTGCGCTGCTGCACTCGCCACAGAAGACCAAGGCGAACGCCGAGCGCCAGGCGCCTGCGGTCCTGAATGCCTAAAACTTTCACGTTATTTTCGAGCATTTGGCACATATATTTTTGGATGATTAAGCTAATGTCATCCAAAAATAAAGAACGATATTTCTCAAAATACCACAATAAAGCACAAATCTTGATGTCAGCTATATGATTTTGAGTCAAACCGACGAGATCAAGCACTTAAAATATCATTGGAATCTTTGGGGTATCAATTAAAGCAACTCTCAAATATGGAATGTTTATAGTTAAATCGATCTCGATGATGGATCTAACGAGCCTAAGATCTCATAATTCTGACTTCATTTGGGCATTCAAATGCTCAAAATACATCAAATGATCGAAGGAATCATCCTGAGCCGTCCATCGAGGGGAGTGGTGCTTTACATGAATTTAAAGAATGCCCTCCTCCCATCTATAAATAGGCCTTCATTCCTCACATGAGGGGCCAAGGAAGTGAAGTGAAGAAGAGAAACAAAGAAGAGGAGGTGAGCAAGTGAAGAAGAGGAGGTGAAACAAGGAAGAAGAGGAAGAGTCTGAGCAAGGAAGAAGAGGAAGAGTCCAAACAAGGAAGAAGAGGAAGAGTCCGAGCAAGGAAGAAGAGGAAGAGTCCAAACAAGGAAGAAGAGGAAAGAAGAAAGGAGGAACAAGCAAGGAAGAAGAGGAAGAGCAGCAAGGAAGAAGAGGAAAAAACAAGGAGGAAGAAGAAGCTCTGAAGCTTGAAGATCCTCCAAGCAAGGTCGCACCCCTGCTCGACGGTCATCAACCACCATCACCGGCCACCTTCATCGCTAATTGTCCCCGATCTCCACCCATAGTTTTTCCTCCCTCATATGCAATGTAATCCGTATAGAAAGACTTTGTACTCAAACAGATACATAGTGGAAACTTTCTTGGGCTAGGCCAGTGATTTTCCCTCTTTCGGTTTTCACGTTAAAATGAGTGTCTCTTGTTCGCTCTTTAATTACCTGTGTGTGTGCTGGACTAATCGACAAGGCTAAGGCATAAACTTTCACTCTACCGCGACTGGTTTTCTAGCACGCAACAGGTGCAATCAATTTCATGAACGTAGGTTGTTCGAATATCGTCGCAACTTCCTGACTCCGGTATACGAGTTGACACATTGATAGCTCGAGCGCTTAATCGATTGATCGTTAGATTTTTCAATATTTATATTTTGATCAATTTCGACGTTCTGAACGCAACGGCGAAGTCCGTTCACCGATCGGAGGTCGTTTCAATAATTTTCGGTGACGTCTAGTGCATTTTCACCCGATGCATACGCCACTCAAGTCCGAATTTGACTTGTGGGCTTGACTCGACTTATGTCATGTATGTGGAGGTCAACACTCATACTGAAATTTGAAATTTTCAGTCAAAGATTAGAAAATCTAACAATTTTTTTCTTACATAGTCTAATCAATTTAACTATTTGTCCCCTCTCAATAATGGTTTTCCCACAATATTTTTTTAAAAAATTAAACATTAAGTGATTTTGCATCATCTTTAAAAAAGATATTGGTGATGCTTCTCATGTAATCAAACACAACTAAGAGTATATTTGAGATAGTTTTCTATATGCTTTATTTTTTTAGAAATCAAAACAACTTCGTTTGACTACTAGTTTTTAAGCTATTTTTTTAAAAAAATTCTGTTGTGAAAAAACTATTTTAAGAATCAGAGCTATTAGAGTGTGATGTCTGCCAAAAAATTATTTTTAAAATTTTAATATATATATATATATATATATATATATATATATATATATATATATATATATATATATATATATATATATATATATATATATATATATATATATATATATATTTGTAACACACACATCAAATTTTTCAAAAGGCTACTTTCTCCACAACAGTTTTACAATCAACTTTTCAAAAAGTTATAGCTGTCCCAAACAAACCTAAGGCAACATAAGAAAAATGCAAGACTAAAAGTTTATCTAAAATATACATCTTTGATTATGAAAATGTAAACTATTTTATCAAATGCAATAAAATATATTAGTTGAAATGAGACTATCACCAATCATCAAGGGTGAACCTAGGCACAGTTGAGGGGGACAATTATCCCCCTGAATTTTATAATCTTTTATATGAGATAGTTAAATTAGCTATTTGTTCTTCTTCATAAAAAAATATTTTTGCCTTTTATTTTTATGATTTTATTCTAACATATAAATTTGACCCTCCTCAAAATTGAGGTTGATTTTGCCCCTGCAAATCATGTTGTGACTAAAACAAGTTACAAGTATGAAATCAAAATATTCTTTTTATTTATTTTTTTTTTTTTGAAAAATTAAAACTCATTATTAAATCAGCAAACAAATATTTAAAATAAAATAATATATTTCTCTTAAGGAAATCATGAAAGAAAGTTTAATCGTGCACTCTATGCATCAGACAATTCTTGTACAAAATAAGTATTAAGTCAAGGTATATTAACTGTTTAATCTTTGATTTTCTTTCAACTTCTTAACAGCTAATATTTTTAAAGTTATGGTAAAAATCATGCACAAAATATGTTAGGGTGTGAGATAAGGCTGATCTTAAGCCTAGTTGACTCACATAAAAATGAAAATTTTGACTTGAATATGATTAAAAATTAAATCATTCCAAGTCAATGCTATGAGTGACTCTCATCTTATTAGTTCTTTCCTATTTGAGAATCACGTAAAAAAAAAAAAGAAAGATAAATGGGAGGAATGGTGAGCACCATTGCCACCCCCACCAAAAAGTCAGCCTTCCAATTCATCTTAACAGGTCAAGATGAATCAACCTATTTATTAAACGTGTTTGAAATCTCATTATAAGTTTAACTCAACGTTAAAATTGAACTAAATTCAATAATAATTAAAGATAACAACTCAATTTGTGCATACCAACTGAAAAAAAAGATATATATATATATATATATATATATATATATATATATATATATATATATATATATATATATATATATATATATATATATATATATATATATATATATATATATAATTTTATATTATTTAAAAAAAATACATTATTTTTAAATGTACTCAAGATAATTTTTGACTGTTTAAGTATTTGAAAAATAATCATCAAAATCAAATATATTTTATTTTAAATTAAATTATAAATAAAATAAAATAAAATAAAATGGATCTCAAATAACAGTTAAATTTTTAATCGAAGAATGACGGAAAATTTTCTTGTTAAATAAAATTAAATTTTCGGGCTGAGGCTTCAGCTTGATTACAATTTTTATGAATCTCCTATTTATTATTAATCTAAAACTTACTCGAATTGGCTCAAATCTAAAATTTTTATGTCATATTAAATTACTATAACCTATCCTAATATTTGTATCAGACGGTACAAAATCGTAGATATTTAAACCATTAAAAACCTTAAAAACTAATGTTGAAAACAATCCAAAATTACTGGGAAAATATAGTTCTTATTATTATTTATTTAAAAAAAAAAGGAATTGATAGCTGTAAAGACCCATAGATGTGAAATGGCGTGGTAATCTTTTTCGCTTTGTAGCTGTACATGTTGACTTGTTTGGCCGACAATAGCCATGCATGGCCGAACGATATGAATATAGATTATTACTTATTTATTTTGGGAGACTGTTTGAGATCAATTTTATTTTATTTTATTTTAATTATATATTAATTCAAAAAAAATTTAACTGTGATAATTAATTATTAAAATATTTAAAATTATTTTTAATAGTTTTGAAATAGATATTATTTATTTTTAAAAATAAAAATACTTAGAAAACATTCAACAAATATATCTCTAATAATAACAAAAAATAAAATATTAATTTATTTCTAGATATACCTTTTAAATTTAGGATGGCAATAATGATCAACTCATTTATAATGATGGACCACCAAAGGTATAAGTTCTCAAAAATATTATAATTGATTATTTCATCAAAATCATTAAATTTATTTAAAAATAAGTATAAAATAAATTTCAATTTATCCCTCATATGCTAAGCTAATTTTTAAAAAATTAACAATTGTAATTAAAAATATAATAAACTTTTATAACCAATTTTTTCCCTAAAGAGTTCGGCGACCGGTCAATAAAAAAAAAACGAATATTTGTTCTCCACTTCTGCGTTTAGTATTTATTATAAGTTTCCTACCCTCATCTATTAAATAAAAAAGTATTTTCTTTACATTGGAACCAAAATCTCTCCATTCAGTCCAAACTCCAACGGCCTTTGAATTCTGAGCAAGTGCGCCACCCATTGCTCACAGATCACAAAAAAACATGCGTCCCAACCTCTCTTATGTAATGTCCATAATAGCCCTCATTCATTCACTACCAATAAATAAATTTTCATTACGAAATAATAATCTGTTCGAATTTGGATGTGCAGAATGTGACTGTGACGCGGTAATATTAAGAAATTCGGATTTGCTAATATTACTCTTTAAAAAATATTATTATTTTTTAATTTTAAATAAATTTAATTACAAATTAAATATACTGAGGCAGCAGTTCAAGTGGACTACGTGTCATTATTAATCTTGAAGTGAAATTTATGCCACAACCCACTCTTTTAGCTCGGTTGTTGGCGCTTTTAATCCCCTGACTGTGTTTGATTCTCTCCGGAGCTATCCGCCATGAACATAGTGAAAATTCGATGAATGGCGATGAATTGCGCCATGATGTACATTAATGACATCTCCACCTACAAGATGGTGGAATGTTGAGTGGATACCGTCCCAAAAAAAAAAAAAAAAAATTATGCCACACAAGTCCCTATCATTGATGGAGAATTCTCTCTCAAACGTTACACAAATAAAAAATAATAATAAAATTTGCACATAAAACCAATAAATCGATAAAAAAAAAATCAGATAAAATTTTGAGTTTACTCTGTCTGGATGTCTTAATTGACATAACAGAGAATGCAATGCAAATTTGTTTGAAAAAAAGATGTGATTGGATTATATAATTTATTTTTTCTGTGACCATTTTTTATAGGATTAAATTTGCCTTATATTAGAAAGAAAATTTTGTCATGATATCCGGCTAAATTTATGGTCTCCCTCTTCTTCTCTTTATATACGTGATTCTCTTTCAAGCTCTAACAGCTATCTTCCTTCTCCATCTCTCTGCCACCAAAATGAAACCTTCGTTCCTTTCCCCATCCCCGCCGGATATCTCGTCGGCAGCGTCTCGCCGACAGCTTCCGGCGAAGAGGCGGAGCCAGTCTTTGGAGGGCAAAGAACCAAGAAAACAAGCTCTGAATCCATGCAACGGAAACCAAAAGGCCACAAGCTTTCCGATCACCTGCTCATCTCCTCAGCTCTTCTACTGAAAAAGAGAAAAGCTCAAGAGTGAAGCTTGCACCGCAGGGGAATTGAGTGTTCACGGTCCGATCTCTTTCTCTCTCTCTCTCTCTCTCTCTCTGTGTGTTCTTGTAGACCTGTCTTCTTCACTTATTATTCCAACTTGTTCGTGTAAGTGACGCATTCTTTGAACTAAAGCTAAGAATGCGGCTCTAACACAGATCATGGAACCGACTTTATCCGAAAAAAGTTTAAGGGATTTTAGAAAGACGTTCTTAATTTTGCTGTGAAATATTCCTACTTAACTTTTTGTTGAAGTGAAAGAGAGCTTACATAGATAAATAAGGTGCAGTTTGATCTAAAGTTGTGCAGGGAATATTCAGGACTTTGTGTGACCGACTTTGCAGGTTGATGCCATTAATTAATGAATGCTTCTTCGTGATCTTCAGCTTTCTGCCCTGTTGGGAATAATTGTGGGGCTGTATAGTAGTGTGGGGAGTGACTAGGCTGTGACATTGGAACAGGGTTAGGATAAGTATAGAAAACGTTGGACTGGTCTTGCCTTGCATTAATGGCTTCTGATTGTGACTGCACTTCGCTTAAGTCATAAATGAGAATTGATGCAGTAGAAGACAACTATACTTTTTTAATGGAGGAGACGATTGGTTATTCCCTATTATAATGCTGCGGAAACTTTCTACCTGTTCTAATACGATCAGTCTAATTTATATGGATTAGTACCGCTACCGTTTAGACTTTTAAAAAAAAATTTATAAAATGATAATGAGACTTTTAAAGTTTATAATGCAGAATGTTGATTAATAAAAAAATATAAAATTTAATGTTGCAGTGATGATCATGCTCTAAGTAGATGTGGCTTTATAATTGGAGTTAAAATGTGAAATAAATATATCCCAAAAAGATAGTAGTAGGTCCACTAATAAATAATATTAGAGAGTCACTTCACATGATTTGTTTATATAAAATATCAGTTTAAAAAGATTTCATTATGAAGTATAAAAAAATTTTAATTTATTAGAATTAAATAAAAATATGTCACTTAATAGAATATAATAGAGAAAAAAGAATTTATGTAGTTTAATTGTTGTTAGTAATATTGTATTCTTAATTAAAAATTTGACATTTAAACAAAAAGCATATTATTTTTAGATAATGGTACACTGTGTTCGCACGTGAAATCAAACCGCACTTGGAAACGCTAAGCTCACACGCATAACACCTCCGTTGTGTGGTTGTTGAGGTCCTTGAGAAGTTTTAACACAAACATATTCACTTATATATATATATATATATATATATATATATATATATATATATATATATATATATATATATATATATATATATATATATATTAAATATTTGAGCGAATTTAATTATAAACTCATATACATAATATATGTTGAAAAGATTTTAGAAACAAAAAAAAAAGATATTATTATTTAGATGTTCAACATGCTAATGCACATGTGTGTGTGTAGCATATATATATATATATGATCCTAAAATTTACTATATATTAATTTCAATTAATCCAGATCAAACGCTATTATCAATCGAATTCTTAAACATGAGTGTTTATAGTCAAATCGAAGCCTTGACGAGGATCTAACAAGCTCAAGATCTCATAATTAACTTCATTTGAGCATTCAAATACTTAAAATATATCAAATGATCAAAGGAATCATTTTGAGTCATCCGGGAGTGATTCGATTGTATGTATTTACGTAAACGCCACTCCTTTAATTTATAAATAGCATCATTCTTCATATGAGAGGAGCTGCTAAAGAAAGAGAGAGCTTTAAAGCTTGAAAATCCTCCAAGATATCGTTACCGCTGGCTGCCGTTTCGACTATCGCCGGCCAGCTCCGCCGGGCCACCGCTGATCTCATCGTCAACCACCGTTGACGCATCACACTACCACCGCGGCCACCACTATCGACCGCATTATCATTATTGATCGCTGTTGTCATCATTACACCGTTGCCATCAATCGCTACCAACCACCATATTATCGCCTCACAACCATCGATGGCTTATCGATCATCACTCGGTTGATGATTTCGCGATTCAACATCGACCAACTAATAATCAGGCTGATCTAACCATCGCCATATTTATGGCGATTATATGATTCTTATTGTCCTTCTATATAATTTTTCCTCTTATCGGAAAATTTTATACTCAAAACAAATACATTGGTAAGACTTTACTTGTGATTTTTCCCCTCTTCAGTTTTTCACATAAAGCCAGTTTCTTATTAATTCTTCAAACATCTACGCTGCTGAACTACGTAAGACATAAACACTCTATCAGTAGCTCTTAACCATATATATATATATATATATATATATATATATATATATATATATATATATATATATATATATATATATATATATATATATATATATATATATTAATTAACGCTTTTTTTCTTTTTCTAATTTTGCTGTGACGCAGACATATTTGGGTTTGGGTTACTTTTTGCTTATGATAGCACAATGGTAAAATTAGGATTTGAAATCAGAGGAATTCTTTTATCTTGTCTCATGTTAAACACAGTATGCATGAAAAAATTTATATAGAGTACATTATTGCATGAGGGGTTTAAATCAAATTTTGAGAAAAAGATGGCTACTCCTAGCCACTTTCTCTGCCACTGTTATAAGGATTTACTTGTATAATTATGAATTTTATAAATACTTTACTAATTGATCAAATATTAAGTATTAGTCTTTATATTTAATAAAATATGACTAACAGATTTTTGAGATCTAATTTTGGGGCTCTTTGATTCATGCTTAGCATAAGCCTGATTTCTCTGCAGGCATAGTTTTATGCGCTTTCGTTTTAAGTCCAGTTAAGTATAGGCGGCTTATCTTCATTTAAGAAAAACGAGAAAACATAAGCTCAGATTGAACTCCGCTTAAGCTTGGCCTCACTGTTGGTTCTTCTCGTCTAGCTTTCGTCTACTTCCCCTTCTTGGCAATATCTTATCTTCACCCCTGTGATACCTACTTGACCCCTCCTCTGCGAATTTGTCTGCCACTTGTCGGTATCACTTCTTGTCCTCATTAGCGATCCATGGATAGAGTTTGGAGCTGGGTTTTTCTCTGGGGCTCTCATCTGATCCTATGGGCTTCTGTCTTCTCTTCTCCTCAACAATCTACAGTTCTTCACCCTAATCAAAATGTCTTCGGGTACCACCGTCATTATCCTTTGACTTATTTCGTTTGTGATGGCATTTTCGGTGTTCAAGCTTAAAGTTACAAAAACGGCACAACAGACGATTTCATCAGCTTATATTAACTTATCTTTTTAATCAAGCAAATGACTTTATTTTCAATTTACAACATAAGCTCGAAAAAGCTCATTCTTAATTTCACTTAGCTTACATAAATAGACAACTAAACATGACTCCCCTTAGTTAAAATTTAACTAAGATTTTTAATCAAATAAATAATAGTACTAATTAATCCATTGAAACATTTCAGACCAACTAAAGAAATACACCTTGATGATATATTTGAAAATAATTATTTAGCTCAAAGTTATAAATAAAATGTGAATTTAATTTAAATTTGAGTAATGCTATGTAGGCCACTCGCACAAAAGAAGTCTTGGTAGCTAAGGTCACGAAAAATTGTTGGTTATAATACAAAATTAAGATTCAAAAAATTTAATGATCTGTCATCTTTTTGAATATATTCATTTCATATTAGAGTAAAACCAGTCATCCACCTGTCATCCACCTGGGTGCCAGGTGCATTCTAATCTACACGACATTTAGTTTTTATGTATCTCTTTTACTGGTCAGTATTTTGCACTATAAGTCATTGCATATCTTTTCATCTTTTAATAAATTTTCTCTTAATTCATTTTTAAAAAAAGAATTTTAATTACTTGCTCTGAATTTATTTGATTAACAATTGGAAGAGGTTTATGCCTATTATCCAATGTTAGGTTAAATTTATTTTATTATTATTTTTTATTTTTTATTTTCATAGTGTATATTATTCAATTTGAAAATGGTTTTATATGAGTAGAGTTTATAAATAAAAAAATATTTATTATATGAAACCATGCCTCAACAATTAAAAATTTTGTTTTATTCTCTACTAATATAGATAAAGACAAATTGAAGCTTGAATCAGCTCAATTGGCCTCTTTTTAAGAAATTGAATAAAATTTTTGCATTTTGAATTGATTAAATCAGAATTTGGAAGGGCATATATATATAGATAATTTTATAATATTAGATAATGACAAAATTGGTGTTTCAACATGTTTGAATTGACTCAATTGATCTCAAAACATGGAAAGAATTAGATATGTTTCTAAATATTGAATAAAGTTTTTTCCACATAATCGTCTCTTCTTTGCTAAGTCTCACTCGATTAAACTCTTTCGTCTGATTGATTTTTATTCATATTTAATCGACTCGTTAAAATATAGTTGGTCTCTTTGGTTAAAATATGAAGATAAAATTGTTTATATATATGCGCTTTCTACCCATCATCATATATCTAATGCTATAAGTTTATAATCTAATATTTGTTATGGAAACATTTATATTGTAATACTTAATATCATCTATATGACAAATTCAAACTTCTTACATATCATCTCTAAATATTATTTGAGGAGATGGCTCCAATGTATTGAAGTGTGCAACAACCATAAGCAAATAGAAAGAAGAGGGATAGAGAGGGAGAGAGGCTTCTAGCCATGGTATGGTAGGGGAGAGTTTTTACACAATTACGTAATCGAGGAATCGCGTCGCAAGCCCGCAGACTCTACCGCCCGCACCTTATCAATTGGCCTCTTTTAAGAATTTGAATAAATTTTTTGCATTTTGAATTGATTAAATCAGAATTTGGAAGGGCATATATATATAGATAATTTTATAATATTAGATAATGACAAAATTGGTGTTTCAACATGTTTGAATTGACTCAATTGATCTCAAAACATGGAAAGAATTAGATATGTTTCTAAATATTGAATAAAGTTTTTTCCACATAATCGTCTCCTCTTTGCTAAGTCTCACTCGATTAAACTCTTTCGTCTGATTGATTTTTATTCATATTTAGTCGACTCGTTAAAATATAGTTGATCTCTTTGATTAAGATATGAAGATAAAATTGTCGTTATCTGTGTCATATACAGGCTTCTACCTGTCATCATATATCTAAGTGCTATAAGTTTATAATCTAATATTCGTTATGGAAACATTTATATTGTAATACTTAATATCATCTATATGACAAATTCAAACTTCTTACATATCATCTCTAAATATTATTTGAGGAGATGGCTCCAATGTATTGAAGTGTGCAACAACCATAAGCAAATAGAAAGAAGAGGGATACAGAGGGAGAGAGGCTTCTAGCCATGGTATGGTAGGGAGAGTTTTTACACAATTACGTAATCGAGGAATCGCGCCGCAGGCCCGCAGCCCTCAGCCTGC
Source organism: Cymbidium sinense (assembly GCA_021442155.1). Lineage (NCBI taxonomy): Eukaryota > Viridiplantae > Streptophyta > Magnoliopsida > Asparagales > Orchidaceae > Cymbidium > Cymbidium sinense. Next base: position 5,990,410 of record CM038226.1, read on the forward strand.
CCGCACCTTATCAGCTCAATTGGCCTCTTTTTAAGAATTTGAATAAATTTTTTGCATTTTGAATTGATTAAATCAGAATTTGGAAGGGCATATATATATAGATAATTTTATAATATTAGATAATGACAAAATTGGTGTTTCAACATGTTTGAATTGACTCAATTGATCTCAAAACATGGAAAGAATTAGATATGTTTCTAAATATTGAATAAAGTTTTTTCCACATAATCGTCTCCTCTTTGCTAAGTCTCACCGATTAAACTCTTTCGTCGATTGATTTTATTCATATTTAGTCACTGCTAAAATATAGTTGATCTCTTTGATTAAGATATGAAGATAAAATTGTCGTTATTCGTCATACGCGCTTCACGCCATCATATATCTAAGTGCTATAAGTTTATAATCTAATATTCGCTATGGAAACATTTATATTGTAATACTTAATATCATCTATATGACAAATTCAAACTTACATATCATCTCTAAATATTATTTGAGGAGATGGCTCCAATGTATTGAAGTGTGCAACAACCATAAGCAAATAGAAAGAAGAGGGATACAGAGGGAGAGAGGCTTCTAGCCATGGTATGGTAGGGGAGAGTTTTTACACAATTACGTGAGGAATCGCTGCCGCAGTCAGCCTCACGCTTGCCCTTATCAGCTCAATTGGCCTCTTTTAAGAATTTGAATAAATTTTTTGCATTTTGAATTGATTAAATCAGAATTTGGAAGGGCATATATATATAGATAATTTTATAATATTAGATAATGACAAAATTGGTGTTTCAACATGTTTGAATTGACTCAATTGATCTCAAAACATGGAAAGAATTAGATATGTTTCTAAATATTGAATAAAGTTTTCCACATAATCGCCTCTTTGCTAAGTCTCACCGATTAAACTCTTCGTGATTGATTTTATTCATATTTAGTAATTTAAAATATAGTTGGTCTCTTTGATTAAGATATGAAGATAAAATTGTCGTATCTGTCATATGGCTTCACCCGTCATCATATATCTAAGTGCTATAAGTTTATAATCTAATATTCTTATGGAAACATTTATATTGTAATACTTAATATCATCTATATGACAAATTCAAACTTCTTACATATCATCTCTAAATATTATTTGAGGAGATGGCTCCAATGTATTGAAGTGTGCAACAACCATAAGCAAATAGAAAGAAGAGGGATCTGAGGGAGAGAGGCTTCTAGCCATGGTATGGTAGGGGAGTTTTACTAATTGTGTAAGGAAAGATGGCTCAAATTTTTATCAGCTCAATTGGCCTCTTTTTTTAAGAATTTGAATAAATTTTTGCATTTTGAATTGATTAAATCAGAATTTGGAAGGGCATATATATATAGATAATTTTATAATATTAGATAATGACAAAATTGGTGTTTCAACATGTTTGAATTGACTCAATTGATCTCAAAACATGGAAAGAATTAGATATGTTTCTAAATATTGAATAAAGTTTTTTCCACATAATAGTCTCTTCTTTGCTAAGTCTCACTCGATTAAACTCTTCTCTGATTGATTTTATTCATATTTATGTTAATAAAATATAGTTGGTCTCTTTGATTAAGATATGAAGATAAAATTATCGTTATTCGTGTCATATATTTCTACTCACATCATATATCTAATTGCTATAAGTTTATAATCTAATATTCATATGGAAACATTTATATTGTAATACTTAATATCATCTATATGACAAATTCAAACTTCTTACATATCATCTCTAAATATTATTTGAGGAGATGGCTCCAATGTATTGAAGTGTGCAACAAACCACAAGCAAATAGAAAGAAGAGGATAGAGAGGAGAGAGGCTTCTAGCCATGGCTGGGGAGTTTTACACATCGAATTGAATGCAGCTCAGCCTCTGCCCATGTTTTGATCGAGCCTAATTATAAAGCTCACTGTCGGTTTACTGCTCCAACGGAATTTTTTGTTTGGTTCTGCTTTTAACAACGTTTAACACGAATTTTCTCTCTCTCAGATGTTCACCAACAACGAGCTATTTTCACATATTCAAGTTTCCTATAGCAAACACCTATAGTTAATCCCTCAATGCCGAGAGAACTTTCAATTATTTGTTAGATCATTTAATGCAGTTTAAAGTAGAAAGATATGGAGTTTTGAAATTTGGGATTTAGAATTTATAAAATTCATCATTATTTAACTTAAAGCTTTATGGTTGGGAGAACAATCGACGATCTAGATCCCATGGTCTCATCCTGGTCGTCCCAGTCTACTTGGAGATAATTGAGAGAAGATCTTTTAAATTGGGTTGACGCTTCAAGGAAACCTTGTGACTGGGATGGTGTTGTCAAGAGACAAACTTAAGTCTACCTAACAGAGAGCTTTTATCCTATCAAATATACCATATAATTCACAACTCAAAGTAATCTGATATACAAAAGTCATGACCGTAATATAATGGTGTCATTTACTACAAAGAACCCTTTAGAGACTCTCAGAATCGCATCATAGTAGAGTCTATAGCCAAACCAATTGAGGAAATGGACCACGCCACTTACATGAGATTATTTGAGAGTGAATATAGTTGTGTACTTGATTTGACATTGGCTCATTTGCGAGCTAAAATTTTCTTAATTTGTCACATCCGACAAACAGTTGCGAAAGGTGGATTAATTGAAATTTACTTTAAGTCTTTTAACTTGATGATGTTTATTTAATCATTTTGAGCTTAATAATTCATCAGATTTTTCCTTTAGATTGATATTTAACTTATATTAATTTGATTTGAAATAACAATCACGTTTTAATAAAAATATCCCATCCGATTGAAATCTTCATTCAACATAGCCATCCTCGGGATATATAAGTTTGCTTGATCTTTTAGTTTATTATTTCGATCCTGAATTTCTTAATTTAATAATAGAGGATATCTAGTCATATGATAAAATTAAATTAGATATTTTATTAAGTTGAAATATTATAATAACATTATTAGATTTTTTTATTTTTGTTATACCCTAAGACCCAACTGAATCAAACAACATCCTCATACACCAAGTTTAAGCATTTAGCATATCCTGAATGTAAGAATGCTTGACACTTTTAAGACATTAAATTTGAGTTTTAATCATACTTTATAAGCAGAGTTCAATTAAGCCTTAATTAATCTTCTAATCACTATAATAATGATTAATTGGTCTTTGTATGTTTCATTCATATCCAACTTTAAACCATTTGAATGTTTTACAACACAGTGTATTTTTATTCATTTAAGTATTTTGCTTACATTGAATGTATCTAATTTTATATGTAATTATGTCATCAAATGATTGTAAGCTCAATTTTATCTTAACGGAGTCATTGTATTTAGTTTAATTATTGATATTATTATACTTTTAAGATTTAAATATTATTCTTTAACTATTTTATTTTCATTAATATCAATTTTCTTTTTTGAAATTTCTACATTCTTCACGTCACCAATAGTGCTGAGCTTGAGCCTTCTATTTGCTTAAGAAAACATGCATATCGTGTTTTTATACATATGGCTTAAAGAGTCTTCCAAATCCATCATGCTTAAGCTGCATGGCTTTCAAATGTTTGAAATTGGCAGCCTCCTGGCTATCCTCAGAGAGTTATAAATTTTCCCACCACGCTTATAGAAGGTGCATGGTTGTCTTACATTAACAAGCCAAGTGATTTTCTTGCACCACCATGCTTATGAAAACGTCGATAGCTTCAAACCCGTGTAAAGAGAGATCCGATTTTCTCACATGTTAAAGCAACATGCATTTATAGTAGTATATGTGCAATTATATTAAAGGAGATACGAATTTAATATACAACAAACATATGTACAGATATTTTAAATGAAATTGGCCTCCGTCATCTCCTACATCGAATGTTATAACCTTCCCACCACATTTCATGGTGTCTTTAGACATCAGGGCCAAGTGATTTTATACCTACCGCTTATAAAAAAAGCATCGATACGCTTCAAACTTGATAAAAACATCTGATTTTCTGCACGCCAAGAAAGATGCACAGATTTAGCTCTAGCAAATTTCCACCGTGTTGAAGCAATCACGAGTGGTTACTTAATTTTGAGTTTTGAGAGTTAAACCTTCACAAGCCAATCAACGATGACATTTCTTTGTTGCAATATGCGGTGGAGTATTGCCTTTATTATTTATAAGAGACTTCACCATTCCAACATGATCCATCCGGGTTGCTTGTGTTGCAACAATATATAGAGCAATGATAATTGATGAGCTGGTTACCATAGCTAATGAAGGGAAGAAATGAAATAGCTCTATCAGCACTTCATAATGGCCTTATCTAACAACAATATGGAAGGCATTGAAGCTATTGATGTCCTTGACAGCAACTAATTGAACATCAGACATCTTGAGAACTTCATACACCACATCAACATGCCTTCAAAAATGTAATGCTATAAAATTGCTTCCTATGATTGTCTGCACGAACCGCTGCGCAGTGAGGAGGATCAGCCAATTTGGTTGAATGAAAGCCTTGCATTTGTGACCAATGGGACCACAAGGATGCATAACCCACTCCTCCACATGTCGGACGATCTACCTTTCTACAAACAACAACCTAAGTGCTAGAAAAGTAGGCGTCACATTGTCACCCACAGACTTTAGCGAAGCATTACTACCCTTGTGAGCAGAAAGTAATGCAGACTGAATCTGCTCATTGAGCTTAATCTGCTCCAGCAGTGCGAATCTAAACTCCTCCAATGAGGCTGATACTGGAATGTTAAGTAAATCAGATTTAACAGAAGTAGAGCTTGAATTATTGCTTAGAGGTGAACAAATGGAAGGCAACGAAGAGCTGGATCTTGGAAAGATCCGATTCCACAGATGCAAAAGCCCTAGCTACCGATTGCGGAGGAGAAACAATGCCCATAGCTCGGCCTCCATCATCTTGTCTGCAAGGGAATTCGGTCGGATGCAGTGCTCGCGAGAGGAGATGCTCATTCCCTGCTGCGGGTTTGTTCCGAGGGACGAACGAACAGGAGCCGAGAGCTTTGGCCCTCTGTTCGTTCGGTTACTGTGTCGTAGGAGAGAGGGCCTCGATTTGGAAGAGAGCCAAGATGAGAGACAAACGGGAAGTTCTTGCTCGGCTGCGATTTTGAACCGAAAGATCGAGCTTTTTGGCGAGCAACGAGGGCAAACGAACTGCGGGAGAAGCTCGCTATCATGGGGCGCTGAAATGGGGAGTCGAAGGCTGTCGAGTGGGTGTTATCCCTAAGGGGGTGTTTGGCAACGGATTTACTAGGGATTTAGCCATCTAAATCCCGTAAATCCTACCAAACACCTTCTGAGGATTTAGTAAATCCGTTTGTGCCGTAATAACTAAAATCTGAAATCGATTTATTAAATCCGCGATTTAACGGATTTGAGATCAAGAACCTCTTTGTGTGGCGGAATGTTGTCCTCAGGATTCGCCTCCTCTTCTCTCGCTCGTCTGCCTCTCTCAACCGCAAAAGCAAGCCCACTCTCTCGCTCTTCCCGCTTCCTTCAACTTAGAGCTGAGCCGCTGGAGAGGTGGGAGAGAAGACGAGGATTACCACGCCGCCTCCACTTTTCAAAGTAAATGAGTTTTGAGAAGACGGGTTTCAAACGAAATATCAATCCTTTTCCTTTTCCAGTTTATTATTTTTTATTTTTGTTTATTTTAATTTAATTTTAAATTATTTAGATAATAATTAATTAATATATTATTTTAAATTAATTATAATTTATTAAAATTAGATATAATTATAAAATTTACTTCTTTATAATTAATTAATAGATTTATAATTAATTTATATATTATATTATGATAATTATATTTTAATTAATTTAAATATAATTATATTATTTTTATATAAATAAACTAAATAACAAATATTATTTAATTCACTTATTCGATATTCTTAAATATTATCTCAATAGAAAGAAGAATTATATATTTTATTAGTTATTTAAAATATATTTAAGAATATTATATTTATCAGTATTTATTATTATTTTTATTATATTTTTATAAATTTTATTGGAATAACTATTAAATATTATTTATTATAATTTTAATTTATATATAATTTAAATATTATTATTTATATTATTATTATTTTTAATTATTTGACTTTTATTATTATTTTTATGATAAAAATATAAAAAAACTTCTAAATATTTATTATTTAATATTAAATAAAATAATTAATTTAAATTCTGATAAATTCTATTTGAATTAAATCCTATGTGCAAATTTAAATCATAGGATTTAGTAAATTGATTTGCAAATCCTACGGACTTCAAAATTGTGATTCCCAAAACACCTATTACATCCTGATTAATCATTCTACCATTCTGGACTATGTTGTTGTTGTTAAAAATACCTAATTTATTTTGCGATGTAGACCTGTGCATCTTCATCATTTGAAGAGTATAGTTTATTTATGTAGATTTGTTTGAAAGAGAACAAGTGAAATTTAATTTGTATTATCGAAAAAAAAATTTCTTATATCCAAATAATGTAATGTTTATTTATATTTTGTAATGAACATATCTTCGTTAAATAATGAATTTTAATTTTAATATTTTATTTTTTTATTTATTTATTTTTATATTTTAAAAATATTATTATTTAATTATAAATGCACTTAAATCCTCATAACTTACCAAACATCTTTCCTGGATTTAGCGATTTAATAAATCTATTACCAAACACTTTTCGATTTAACACTCGTGATTTACTAAATCCTATACGATTTAGTAAATCCTACTTGAAATAAATCCAATCCGTTGCCAAACACCCCCTAAGGGTTAGGTATATATATATATATATATATTCTTTTTTTTATTTGAGATATTAAATAAATTTCAATTTTGACTTTTACGATTGTATCCACACATAGATAATTTGGATATGAATTTTAGGTTACTTCGTTCTACACAACGACGTCCACTTGATCAGGTCATTTGGTCAGTCTGATCGAATAAGCATAAATTTTAGTTCAAATTGCGTGTTGTCGCTTCTGACCGCTCGACATTTGAACAGTCTCATTTGATAGATTTCGACATTTTGACACTAACGGTGTGATCAATTTTACGAACGGAGGTTGTTTGGGAAGGCGTGGCTACCACCTCAGATACGGTCGATCTAGGCCCTCCTTCTTGATCGGTTGACTGTTGAATTGTGCAATATGAATATTCTGATCAATTTTGATATTCTAAGCGCGATGGGGAAGTCCGTTTGTCGATCAGAGATCATTTCACTGACCCTGATGTCGGCATTTCACCGATTCGACGCTATTGTATTGGCCGATCGACTGATATGATATACATGGAGGTCAACATGATAATGTCGCCTGCGTTAACGCTGAATCCATATCGAATGGCCGTCCGCCGGTTGAATCGACCATCTATTTTAAATTTTTTTTCTATGCCTATTTTCCAAATTAAATTTCTAATCATGCCTAAATTAAAAATTTAGTCTTGTATATTTTATAAAAAATCTTACATAAATAAATAGAGTGACAACACAACGCTATGTTTTTTTATATTTAACATTGATGCCTCGAAGACATATTATGAAAATATCAATTTTTCTAATAATCTGTTGATTTTCTAGAAAACTTTTCTTATTTAGAAAAACAACTTGATCAGAGAGACAATTATACTTATTTGATGAGAATGAAAGATCTATCCTCATTTTAAAAGACAACTTGCTCAATATAGATCACAAAAATATGATTGAGCCAATATTTTTTACATGATTTTTAACTTAAATGACAAAACAAAAATAAAGATGGCCGTAGAAATTTTTGGGCTTCAAGACAAGACGCACCCTAAGGATGGCCTTTGTCCCGAGGAAAAAGAGAGAAAGCCCAACAAACCATTCGAATTGTCAATGCCGATGGAAACGGAGAGGAGGACAAACGATGAAGTCCATGCAACCGTGACAATCTCCTCTATTTAAAAAATTGATTACCAAAGCCCATAGTTAACGTAGCACTGTTAGGATATTCTCATTTCCATTCTTTTTTTTTTTTTTCATATCGTAAAACAGTTTTATTATTGAAATTCCACCATATTGGTGATTAAATTAAAAATTAATGATTAGTATGTGCTGCAGGATCTTACCCATTTCTCAACAGGAGCCCTCTATTTTGGCATTCTTTCTTAGAGAAGCCATGTTTAGTAATGCTTTTTGACCAATTCAGCCCTTAAAGAAGTTAAAACCATGTACGCAAACTAAAAATATATTATAAAAGTATTGGACGTCAGCTAATTTAGTTTAATTAAAAAAGACATTAAAAAATAATATCAGATTCTAATTTAAAATTTCGCCTAAATAAATATTTTGTCTGCACTCACTATTCTCAAATAATAATAATAATAATAATAATAATAGACAGATTTAAACAACCGATAGAAGCTCCATCATTTATAGTTCATGCAACTGATGTGAATGTCAGCAAATTTAGTTGATAATGATATTAAAAGATATTCCCAAATTCTTAGTTTCAAATTTTTGCATATATCAAATTTCTACTTCATTATATGCTCACCATTCAATTCAATATATATATATATATATATATATATATATATATATATATATATATATATATATATATATATATATATATATATATATCTTCGTTCACTTTGTTTAATTACAAGTTATGCAAAAAAAAAAAAATGCAATTAAAACTCTTCCTGAATCGAGAGCTGAAAGCAATTTTAATCCACAAGATTCAGCATCCCCTTGTGATGTTCGGAGGAAAATAATGACCAGGATTTCCAAGCGGCGCCGGCGGCCGCTCAGTTGATCTCCCTGCAAGAATTCGAGGCATTCAGGCTGCTCCTTAAGGAAGACACGTTAGTAGGGCAAGCGGGAGCTTATATGCATCCACTCTTACAATTCTTAACATCTCTTTAGTCTTTATATATAATAGATACAAATTAATATAAAAAGGAAAGTTTCATATAAAAACACTGTAATAGATGCAGTAACAAGCCCTAGAAAACCATCACATGCAATCTACCAAACAAGCAAGAAAGACTCACATCCATTCGCCACGACTCCCTGCAAGACATAGAGAGAGGCTACAAAAGCCAAGAAAACCAGCAAATGAACCAAGCAACAAAGACTCACCTCCATTCGCCACGACTCCCTGCAAGACATAGAGAGAGGCTACAAAAGCCAAGAAAACCAACAAATGAAGCAAGCAAGGCGATTCCATTGTTAAACCCTCAATGGTTATTCTTATTTATTAAGTCTATCGATCCCTTAAGACCTGTGTAAGGAAAAGAGACACTTAGTCCGTTAATTATTCAACTACACCTAAACATATTTTTAGGCCATTATTTACTAAAGTTGGCAGATGTTTTATATTACTTTTATAAGTTTGGTGATATACAACATTCAGGCCCCGTTTACTTTTGTTATATGTATATATACAACTGAAGGCATCAACTGGAATTAACATATCTGCATGTATCCACATGCCATTATAGTCTTCTTCTTGTTTCGCTTGACAATATCCTTTCACCAAGCCATCATGAAAAATACGGCTCATCTCCTTTGATATATCTTTAAAGAAAGGATTTTAGATGTATCCACATAGAACTTTTCATCCTTGTTTCATTTGGCAATATCCTATCAGCAAGGCGTTTATGAAGGATATAACAACAAGGGTAGGTTTATGGTTCTAGTCTTCCAGAACTCACAAGGTTTGAAATTGTTTATTTTTTTATTATTTCTATATGAATGCACATTTTTGGTAAATATTTCTTGTATTTTTGACTTATA